>CM035155.1:47062477-47662477 GCA_020205615.1 Panax quinquefolius
GTTGACAGCAAAAGTAATATCAGGTCGTATACAGTTTGCAAGATACATAAGAGCACCTATTGCACTTCGGTATGGAACTTCAGGTCCAAGAGCTTCTTCCATTGCACTTAAGTATGAAACTTTAGGTCCAAGAACTTCTTCCCCATTTTTTAGAGGCCGAAATGGATCTTTATCAACTTCTAAAGATCGAACAACCATCGGGGTAGTCAAAGGATGAGCTTTATCCATATGAAAACGATCGAGAATCTTTTTCAAAGATATGTGGATTGATGAACAAAAAATTCAGATGCTAAATGCTCCACTTGTATTCCCAAACAGAATTTTGTCTTTTCAAGATCTTTCATTTCAAATTTATCTTTTAAATAAGTAGCAGTTCTTGTGAGTTCTTCAGGAGTACCTACAAAATTCAAATCATCCACATATACAGCAATGATGGAAAATCCACTTTGTGATTTCTTAATAAAAACACATGGACATACATGATCATTTATATATCCATCTTTTATTAAATAATCACTAAGTCGATTATACCACATACGACCAGACTGTTTCAACACATATAATGAGTGTTGTAACTTGATTGAATATATGTGACTAGGCCTTTGTGATTCAGCCATTTTCAATCCTTCAGGGATTCTCATGTAAATCTCATTGTCAAGTGAGCTATATAGGTATGCTGTTACCACGTCCATTAGACGTGTTTCCAAACCTTCCATGGTTGTCATACCTATCAGAAAGCAAAAAGTGACTCCATCCATTACGCATCGGAGAGTCTCAGATCCTCGATAATCAATACCGTGTTTTGTGAAAAAACCCTTGAGCTACAAGTCGGGCTTTGTATCTCACAATTTCATTTTTCTCATTTCGCTTTCATACAAATACCCATTTATTTTTAACCGGGATTACACCCATCGGTGTTTGGACTACTGGTCCAAATACTTCTCTTTTCAATAGAGATTGTAGCTCAGTTTGAATAGCATATTTTTATTTTGGCCAATCTTTTCTTTTTCGACATTCTTTCACGTTTTGTGGTTCAAGATCCGTGTCAGGAATCAAAGTAATATCTGATGCTATAGAGAAAGAAAATATATCGTCAATTGTGATTTTGCTCCGATCCCATATTTTCTCATCATGTACATAATTTATTGAGATCTCTTGGTGTTCATCTCTTATCCCTTCACTGAGATTTTGAACCTCTTCTGGGGCTATTCCTACTCTTGGAATAAGTGCTACTTCTGGAGCGGATATTCCTTCTGGGATTCCCTTATTTGCTTTTGATTTTCATGGTACAGTATCTTTTGCACCAATCGGTCTTCCACGCTTCTGGCGTGGTTTAGATTCTTCTATTACCTTATTCGTCAATTCTCCAGGAATTGATTTTTCAATAGGTATTTCTATCCTTGCTGGAGTATTCACTGCAGGTGTATATGACTTTATTATTTTTCTAACATCATTAAATGCATCTGGCATTTGATTTACAATATTTTATAAATGAATAATTCTTTGAACTTCAATTTCACATTGTCCTGTACGAGGATCAAGTGAATTTAAATTCGATGCATTCCATGATATCTCAGAGGGTTTTTTATTTAAAACTTTCCCTCCTCCTAATGGTGGAAATACAAATTCATCAAAATGATAATCTAGTAAAAACATCTCCAATTAAAAGCTCAAGATATCTGATAATAGAAGGAGAATCAAAACCAACATAAATACATATTCTTCGTTGGGCTCCCATTTTAGTTCTTTTATTAAAGATTCAGCTAAACCATTTTGTGTATGAATATAAGGAACAGAATGCTCAATGGAGATTCTAATAGTCATACAAAAATCATTAAAAGTCATTGATAAAAATTCAGCTGCGTTATCAAGTCGAATTGACTCGATTGGATTATCCGAGAATTGAGCCCGTAACTTGATTATTTGAGCAAGAAGTTTTGAGAAGGCAAAATTTCGAGAAGAGAGAAGACAAACATGAGATCATCTAGTTGAAGCATCTATTAAAACCATGAAATATCGAAATAGGCCAGACAATGGATGAATAGGTCCATAAATGTTTCCTTGAATTCTCTCTAAGAATTTTGGGGCTTCTTTATAAACTTTTACTGGTGATGGTCGAACAATTAATTTTCCTCGTGAACACGCAGCACAAGAAAATTCACTACTAGGAAAAACCTTCTTATTTTTGAGAGGATGACCAATAGAATTTTTAATAATACGACGATCATAGAAAGAGACTGGACGACCGAGTCTTTCATGCCAAAGCATAAAGGATTGGGATCTAGGATTTTAGAATCATAATAAAGTATGAGACTCAATTGCTTCTAATTTTCATAGTATATAATCCAAAAGAAATTGAATGAAGTTTTTCTAGGATATTCTATTTTTCGTAAATAGTAGAAATGATGAGAAGATATTCATTAAAGATTGTCTCACACATGTAAAAACATGAATAAGAAAAGTTACATTTCATATATAATTTTATTCATGATAAACACATACCACTTATAGAATGAAAACTAATAATATTATACATACAGGGTGTTTAATTAAAACAAAAATTAAATAATATCCCAAAAGATACTTTCAGAAGGTTCAGTAATATCAACAACATTTTTCTCATTGTTGGTCATTGGTGGAATATCAACAATATCCAATTGATGATTAACAAAGTTTGTTTCTTCCTCTATTACTTTGTTCTTTTGAGACTCCTGGAATAAATTAACCAGATGCCTCGGCGTACGACAGGTACGCGACCAATGTCCATTCATCCCACACCTAAAACAAACATCTGGTTTGTTTTTTATCTGTGTTGCATTTTCTTTATTTTTACCCGACCCAGACACTTGCCACTTCTGGTGGCTTGAATTATCGCGGTTCTGGAATTTATTGTTATGATGGCCTTGTTTATTCTTTCGTCCCCAAAACTTCTTATTATATGACCATCTCTTGTCACGTTTATTCTGCTGGAATGATGTGCTGTTAATATCTGGCAATGGGATAGCACCCGTTGGCCGTACTTGATGATTTTTCAATAACAATTCATTATTGTTTTCTGCAACAAGGAGGATAGACAACAAGTCACTGAATTTTGTGAACTTACTCTGTCTATATTGTTGTGACAGAATCATGTTGGTGGGATGAAAAGTTGAGTGTTTTCTCTAACATTTGGGTTTCAGAAACTGGATCTCCGCACAAAGCCAAAGTAGAGGTTATTCTATAAACATTGGAACTATATTCCGTAATTGATTTGTAATCTTGTAGCCTTAAATTAAGCCACTCAAATTTGACATTAGGGAGAGCAACCAATTTTTGGTGATCAAATCTTTCCTTCAGTTGTGTCCATAAAGACAAAAGATCTTTGACTGTTAAATATTAAGTCTTTAATCCTTCATCAATATGGTGACGAAGAAAAATTATGACTTTTGCATTTTGTGCCGAAGTAGCTGTATTTTCTGATTCAATGGTCTTTCCTAACTCATTTGCACTAAGGTGCAATTCTGCATCAAGTGCCCAGGCCAAATAGTTGTCTCCAGAGATTTTCAAAATAGAAAAATCTATTTTTGCCAAGTTTGACATCTATTCTGGGTTAGAACACAATTTTATTATTTATTAAAACAATAAATAATTGCATGTATGATATAGAAAAAATAAACTATACCACAACCTCAAGTGGTGATAAAATACAAATATAAATAATCTTATATTTATGTTATTAGCATAATGCAAATGGATTATCATGCCAGGGCATGCGGTAGTTTTCATAGACAGGTTATTCCAACAGAATAATAAATAATGGAATAACAGAAGAATTTCACCATGCATACGGTAGTCCGCGTAGACAGGTTATTCCAACAAAATAATAAATAATGGAATAACAGAAGAATTTCATCATGCATACGGTATTCCGCATATACAGGTTATTCCCACAATTTAATAAGAAATGAATACAAAGGATATTCACCAGGTATGCGGTATTCCGTATATACAAGTTATTCCCTCAATTTAATAAGAGGTAAAAAGGTTCCCACCAAGTCTTGTAAGATCAACAAGAATAGATGGTATCATTGTAAATAACAGAACTTAATGGTAAAAAGGTTCCCACCAAGTCTTGTAAGATTAACAATGATAGATGGTACCATTGTAAATAGCATAATTTAAAATGGACAATAAAACATAAATATAACTTGACAGTTAAAGAATATATAAAGCAAAGCCGCACTAATTGTAACAATAACATTATACTATTGGTGGCATAGCCAAACCTAGAGTATAATAATAAATTACAAGAATTTAAAGGCAATTATAAGAATAAAATTATATTATTGGTGGCATAGCCAAACCGGTAATATAATAATAAATTGCAAAAATTTAAATTTTACCGCCTCAATTAGTTGAAACTTTCGTACGATAACGTGTTATAAAACTTTTTAGCAAAGTGTATAAAGATACTCTTATAATTCTTTGCGATAAATTTAGAGAGAATAAGCAAGAGAAAAGAGAGAGAAATTCTTCAGAGAATTCTTATCTAATTTTCATTCAGTAGCATTCCTTTATATAGAGGAGACAGAAGTCACGGGGGAAGAATAAAGATTCACGGGGAGAAGGAGAAGAAGGAAACAAGAGTTCACGGGTTAGGTTCCCTCCTAAGGAGGGAATCATGCAGTGCATTACAACAAACCGAAAGACTACGTTTTAAATGATTTATAATTCTTATCATTGTATCGATTAAAATTAAAAAAAATATATCAATTTTGATTTTGAAAATATTTGATTTTAAAAATTTAATAATTATCTTACAATTAGGAACGAAATAAATAAATTTTAATCTAAAATTTCCCCCCACTGTCTGGGAGTGTAGTCGGTTATCATGCTAGTCTCACAAACTAGAGGTCCCCAGTTCGAACCCAGGCTCCAGACATTTTCCTTATTAATTTTTTCCCACAAGTAATTTTTTCTGGCAGCCTAATGCACAAAGATCTGTTGCAACAGTGCATTGCACTACAAAAAAAAAATTGAGTCACATATTTGCAGTATCAATTCTATATAATGAAATATTGAAATCCTTTAAACTTAGAAATCAAATGTTAAGAGAAACAGAACAATGTGGTTACATTCAGTAACTATACTTTCTAAACCATAATATAACAGTACTGTTAATCAGGGTCAACAACATAAGGGACTAATAACCAGCAATTAAAATACTACCTCAATCTGCAGTTGAAGTTCTAAAATAAAACTCTTTGAAATGAAGTCGCATAAAGTTCAATCAATGCACAATGTCACTATATCAAGATTCCAGAAATCTTCTTGAATAACTTCAAAACATCAACCAAATAATAGCATGCATTGAGTTCTTTAAAACATCAGATTTGTTGACCAAGTATGCACGCAGGAATATCATTGGTGACCACGGTGAAGTCCAGTTTTCTTTGACCTACTTCCAAGTTCCAACCACATCTTAAAAGTTCTTATCAAGATTGCTTAACATTTTCTTATCTATTCATTTATTTATAGAAAGATATTCTCTCTCAATCTTAAGCTTCCAATATATTATCAATCTAAAATCGGATCATGCTAGAAGGAAAATATTGGACAATTTAAGTTCCCAACTTTTATATAATGAAATGATACAGATAGTACATACATAAATGATATCATAAAAGGGTATTGAAATATAGAACCCTTAACCTTTTCCTTTCTTTTTATCCAATTATATATAGTTTTTCCCAATTTTAATTTTTTCTTTTCCCCTATTATTTATTTCTTATACACAGGGTAGTCAATATAGAGCTTTTTAGAATCAAGAATTAGCACTGTACATAGGGAAGAGATCACCAAAAGTCATCATCAACTGCCACTGATGAAGATGGGAATTGATCATCCTCTTCTTCTAACTCCATCTCCAACTCTGGCTCACGAAACTCGGGAGAATCGATGTCAGCAAGGTTCTTCAAATCAACCACAGAAAGCTCATCTAGGCGTCTCACCACCAAGTCAGCAGCTCCAAGTTCATACACAGGATGCTTGCTAGCAACAGCCACACACTTCATTCGTGCATCATGAGCAGCCTCCACTGTCTGATTCGAGTTTCCAAACACAATACAACGTTCAGGTATGAATTGTAAAAGCTGTGCTGCATACATAAACATCTCCGGATCAGGCTTCCCTCTATACACATCCTCTGCTGTTACAATAACACTGAAGACCCCTTCAATCCCAATGGCTCCAATTGCATTCTCAAGAGTTTTCCTTGGCCGGGTAGACACCAAGGCAATTGGTATCTTGTAATGCATCAGTATATTCACAAACTCTTGAGAACCCGGTCGAAATCTATAAATCCCACCCTGCAAAGCTAGGTAAATCTCCTCTTTTCTGGAGGCCAATCTCCTTAGCTGAGCAGGGTCTCTTGACCAACAGAGAACTTCGGAAATTGCTTGCTCGTTCTTCATTCCTTCGATTCTCCGAATAATAAAAGTTGGCGGAGGTGATTTACCTTCTTCCTGAGAAAGAGCCAACCAAGCCTGCTTCTCAAGGTCAGGGTTATCTTCAATTAACACTCCTTCCCATTCGAATATAGCACCTAACCACCCACAACCCATTCTTTCTTGTCGAAGCAATGGATTGTGCAGTGTAGGGTTATCAGCCTTGTTCTCAGGCGGCCACAATCCAGGTTTTCGATCAACACCAGTATCAATCCCGTAATTGAAATTTGCAGGCGTTTGCTCCTTTTCTCTATACGAATAAGCTTCTTTGGCCAACTGCATTGCCTGAGCTTTAATTGACGACAAAACTATCCGATGATCAACTCCCATTCCTGGCAAAGAAGTAGAACAAACCAAGTTTCTACCAAGAAATTCCATCCGATGAATCCGGACAACATCTACTGGCTTCCTTCTACCTCCTACATCCTTAAAACAATATCCTCCATATATCGGGCGGTGGCCCAAAATGGATGTTGCAGCAATGGACTCCACCATCTTCACTAGGTAATAATAGCTGAATTGCTTAAACTTGCCAGAAATTGCCTATAACTTACCCTTATATTCAAATTATTGTTTAGTCAAAGCAACCCAAAATCCCTAAAAACCCAACCAAACTTTTATCTATTGAGCTGACCCAACAACCTAAAAGCAATTATTGAAAACAGAAACAAACAATCCAAAAAAGTAGGACAAATTTAACACCACCAATAGGCGAATCCACAAACCCACTTCAGCTTTTCTCAATAACACACTAGTTCACGTATCAATATATTCCAGGAACTTAATCTGGTATAAAAACAAATCTCTTTTGTGGGAAAACTGTGTGACACCCAAATTTATTCTCTAGAACCACAAAAAGGGAAACAGAATAACAAACAGCCTTCTCCCAATAAAGATACCAACTTTCAAACCACCATCCAATAGCAACAATTTACATATCAAACAGAAATAAAAATTATACCCAAAAAGAGAAAATTCAATTATATACAGGTTAAAATCTGAGAAAATTAAAAATTATATGCAATTTGTGGTAAAGATTTGGGAGTATGTATGAAGAAACAATTAAAAGAAAAGGGGAAGAAATAACCTGTGGGTGAAAACGAATTGGCAGTGAAATTGTACACAGAAGAGCGAGATATTTGATTGAGATTCTTCTACCACCAGGTTTATGTGGTTTATAAAGCAAAGGGGGAAGAGAGAGAGAAAGGGGGCTGTCTTAGAGCTTTTGCTACCGGTGCTGCCGGCAAAGCTAAAACGTGTTAGAATGTACACGTGTCGGTGACGTAAAGTGGTTTCCTTCTCCATCTCAACATCTAGTTTATTCTTTTCAGCAAAAACTTTGGTTGGTTTAATAATTGAGTCTAAAAAGGGTGTATTGAATTAAGATTTTTAAAGATTTTTAAAAATATGATTGTATTCAATTAAGATATTTAAAGAGTTTATAAAAATTTATTGGTATTTAATTATAACTTTTGTAATGTCTTTAAAAATTAGATGGTATTGAATTGAGATTTTTATAAAGTCTATTAAAGTATTTTGGTATTCAAAAAGTCATTGATTTTTTAGATTTCTATTAAATAGTAAAGTTTGACGGACTTTAGAAGAAAAATTATAACTATCAACCCATATCTAAAGTCTGACCTCATCTCTAAAGACTTCCTAATATTAAACACAAAAATAAAAATTCAAATCGTCAGTAAAAGAATTGCAGAGAGATTTTATGAAAAATTAAAAAGTCGCAAAACTCTTCGATAAATTTTAACTTAAAATAAATATAAATTAATCTAATTTTAGAAAATATAATTATTAAAATTATAAACTGTTTATATTTTTTTTTACTAAAATTATTAAAAATTAGATAAACTACACAACTTTTATTATAGGAATATCTCGTTATGACTTTGAAAAATCAAACAATAAATTTTGATTTTTAATATTATATATATATATATATATATTATATAGATATAGTATATGATATATACTGAATCTTGATAAATTCTAAAACTCATCAAAATTAAAAAAATTAATTAAAAGATGATAATGGTTGATTGTTAAAAATTAGTTACGTAACATTTTAATTAATTAATTTCTAACATCATAAATAAATTAAAAAGTCGATAATTATTTTTTAAACGGACAATTTTGGTTCACTAACAACTATTAATAATTTTAAGAAAATAAATTTTTCTCGATAATTTTGTCTCATGGCCATACCCGACGACTAATCTCTCTCGTAAATTTTTTATAACTTGGTGGCAATTTACTCACATGTATGAAGTTTTTGCGATCATATAGATTTTCATTGTCATATTATTTTGTGAAAAAATGTAGTTTGGTACCCTACTAAAAAAATCGTGACGATATATATAGTATATATAGTTCAATGAAAAGTGAGCTTAATTTTTGTGTTACGTCTGTAACTTCTAAAATTTTATTCGTATTCGAGTATCCAAATTTATCATGAAATGAGTAGAATAATATGAATGCTTTCAACATATATAAAATCTCATGCCACAATAATTTAATGAAATAATGAGATTTCCTGTAGTTCATGAAAAAAGAGTGAGAGGTTGTACACATGGGCTAATTAACAATTAATATAAGCTACAAGATATATTAGAAATTGTGACGTCCCCAAAATAGGTCCACACGACCCATTCTGAGTCGCCAGATATCACACTATAAAAATCAAATACAAACTTCATTTATATTAATGTTGTTGAATCGTCAGATGTAGATAATTAATAGAGCTTAAGTCGTGAGTTTTAATACAATATTGTCTCTCAGAGATGATCTAAACTCAAATTGTTACAATGCCATATAAAAATACAAAGAACAAATATTTTAAGACCCTTAAAGAAGAACGAGAAGAATACTATCATATTCATTCTAATGAGGTGCACTCTTCGACGTTTCAAAGTCAAGTTCTCATCACCCTATTGTTGTTCGCCAAAATCAATTATTAAGTGACGTATAAAATACGATATACAAATCTTAGGTCCTCAATAGAATTTATCATTGCATGTCATGCCGCTTTTATAATGTATCGAGAAACTTCACGACCCTCGGACCATCCCATTATTTTCCTGTTATCCCCGCTCGATCCAGCTACATTCTTATTACCTTAAAGAAATTGTGAAGCAAAAGGGTGAGCACAATTAGCCCAGTAAAGAATATCATGGCTAAAATAATTAATTTATCAATATCCTTTATCAGAATAAATCAGAGATTTATAACATATGGTAGATAATAAAAGTTTTCAACCATAATTGCAGCGGAATCAACAATCCATTAGAAGAGTCAAGTAGAACATAAGGTCTACTATCTCCTCTAAATTAAAAGTTCATCGTTGATATTTTATTTTGTAATACTCATTAACAGTTCTTTGTTATACTTAAGACAAATAGAACTTTCAACACTTGTCTTCACCCGAACCATCAAAGATGTTAGTTAAATTCACAATTCATATTTATAATAATGTGAATTAACAGTTCCTTCTTGCCACAAAGGCTTAATAGAACGTTTACTCAATATCCTTACCCCAAAGACTGAAGATATTCAAATGTAATAACAATGATCATACCAATCAGTTGTCTATCTTTGCACTACGGGCCAAAGATATTCAATTATTAAAAACAATGGTCATGATCATACCAATCAATTGCCTGTCAGTGCACTACGGCCAAAGACATTCAACTGTTAACTTATGGTCATGATCCTGCCAATCACATCATTGAATTATCTATGCACTACGGCCAATGATATTCGTTAGTATCACTAGTGGTCATGATCATGTCATACACCTGTCTATTTTCACACTATGGGTCAAAGCTATCAAACAACAGATCATCTTTGCACTACAGGCCAAAGATATTCAACAACATATCATCTTTACACTACAGGTCAAAGACATACAACTGTAAAATCAATAACCAACAATATAATAAAGAATGGAATAATAAAAAAATTTCACCATGTATGCAAGATTTAGCATGTACATGTTATTCCAACATAATAATAAAGAATGGAATAATAAAAGAATTTCACCATGTATGCGAAGATTCGTGATAGACAAAGTTATTCCAACATAATAATAAAGAATGGAGTAATGTAAGAATTTCACCATGCGTATGCGTAATCCGCATGCACATGTTATTCCAACATAATAATAAATAATGAAACCAGTCAAAGCGTAATACGACCGATGTGATATTCCAAATGTAATAATAAAGAAACGGAACTGTGTTTGGCGTAAATTACATGCCGGCATTGTGATATTCCAACATAATAATAAAGAATGGAATAACAATGTAATTTTACCATGTATGCATTTCTTTTGATAAACAAAGTTATTCCAATGTAGAATAGTAAAGAATGGAATAATAGAAGAATTTCACCATGTATACGATACTTCAGATAAAACAAAGTTATTCCAACATAATAATAAAGAATGGAATAATAGAAGAATTTCACCATCTACGCGATATCAGATAAACAAGTTATTCCAATATAATAATAAAAATGGAATAATAGAAGAATTTCACCACGTATGCAGATTGATCAGATAAACAAAGTTATTCCAACATAATAATAAAGAATGGAATAATAGAAAATTTTCACCATGTATACGGTACTTCGCATAAACAGGTTATTCTAACATAATAATAAAGAATGGAATAATAAAAGTTCTCTTCATGAATACAAAAGAAATAATACCCCTTACTATAATAATAATATCCCTTACCTTTCAAAGAAGAGTATTCCGACTGGTAGGGCGAGGATATACTCGAAGAAAACTTGCACTACTCTCAATGTTTTCTTAAACTCTAAAGAAATACGCTCAAGATTATAGAAGAAGAATTTTCTCTATAGTTTTTCTCTCTAGAGTTTTAGTGAATTCATAAGAAATAATGAAGGAATGAGCTTCTATTTATAGAAGAATGGCCTGAATAGTAACCAATCCATGAACGGTCCAGATTGATTTACTTTTAATCGGACGTTCCATATTTAAAGCAAAATCTTTTAAATAAAATATAATATATTCTATTTATAAGCTAATAAAACGAATAACTTTATAAAAGTATTCATTTTATATAAAAGATTTTACTACGCAAAACACTACGCAGACTACGCAACACTACGCATAATAAAATATAATATATTCTAATTATTGTCTAATAAAATAAATAACTTTATAAAAGTATTCTATTTATATATAAAGCTTTCTGCTTTTATTACTAATAATAAAACAAAAACTTGTATAAACCAGATCCTTCTTCAGAAAGAGAAATTTTCTCGCTTTTATTACTAATAATAAAATAAAACTGAGACAACCAATAAGGGAGTGCCCTCCCATGAAGGTAACTGGTCTTCTTCCAACATATGGGCCCCACATGTTCCCCTCCCACCAACATATCACCATCACAGTGGTTACCATTATATATATACTGAATAACTTTTTATCGATTATTTTATAACAACTTGCTTACTTTGAAAAAAATTTAAATATCACCCTTAACTTTAAACTTTTATCAATTTAACTATTTACCAAAATAGAAAAATTGAATACTTTTATTTCATAAAATTCGGGGTCTCACAATCTCCCCTCCTTATAAAATTTCGCCCTCAAAATTTACGTACGTACCTAATATTCGAAGAGATGAGAATACCTTACTTTCTTTTCAGATTGTACCTTCCCGGTAATTTTCTCGCTATCATGATTTTTCCCATTTCTCATCTCCTGTATTTCAGATATCATTCTAAAATATAACTTCAAAACAAAGGTTGATTGACATATCACAATTTGTCAACTTATCAAGTAAACAATTTCAGCTTAGGTAAGTCACACACTTGCGAAGTATATAACTCTGCTCTCCCCTCCTAGTTCTAGACTCTTATCTCCAAAACAACGACCATATCCCTAAGCTCGATACCAAATGTGTGTAGCCCCCAAACTTCATTTATATAATCGTTGAATCGTCAAATGCAATATTTAACCACAGATTAAGTCGTGAGTTTTAATACAATATTATCTCATGTATGAGATCCAAACTCAAATTGTTACAATGCCATATAAAAATACAAAGAACAAATATTTTAAGACCCCAAAGAAGAACGAGAAGATTGCTATCATATTCATTCTAATGAGGTGCACTGCTCTTGTCGCCAAAGAAAGTCAAGTTCTCATCACCCTATTGTTGTTCGCCAAAATCAATTATTAAGTGATGTATAAAATACGACACGTATATCTTAGGTCCTTAATACAATTATCTCATTACATGTAAATGCCGCTTTTATAATGTATTGAGAAACTTTGATGGATCTCGCACCATCCCACTATTTTCCTGTTATCCCCGCTCGAGCCAGCTACATTCTTATTACCTGAAAGGAATTGTGAAGCAAAAGAGTGAGCACAATTAGCCCAGTAAAGAATATCATGGCTAAGATAATTAATTTATCAACATCCTTTATCAGAATAAATCAAAGATTTATAACATATGGTAGATAATAAAAGTTTTCAACCATAATTGCAGCGGAATCAACAATCCATTAGAAGAGTTAAGTAGAACATAAGGTCTACTATCTCCTCTAAATTAAAAGTCCATCGTTGATATTTTATTTCTGTAATACTCATTAACAGTTCTTTGTTATACTTAAGACAAATAGAACTTTCAACACTTGTCTTCACCCGAACCACCAAAGATGTTAGTTAAATTCACAATTCATATTTATAATAATATGAATTAACAGTTCCTTCTTGCCACAAAGGCTTAATAGAACGTTTACTCAATATCCTTACCCCAAAGGTCAAGATATTCAAATGTAATAACAATGATCATATTAATCATTGTCTATCTTTGCACTACGGCCCAAAGATATACAACTATTAAAAACAATGGTCATGATCATACCAATCAATTCGCTCGTCAATTACTACTACGCCAAAGACAATCAACTGTTAACTAATGGTCATGATCCCGCCAATCACATCATTGAATTATCTATGACCACGCCAAGGATATTCGTTAGTATCACTAGTGGTCGTCGATCATATCATACACCGCCCATCTTCACACTACGGTCAAAGCTATCAAACAAATGATCATCCTCAGCACATGGTGCCAAAGATATTCAATAACATATCATCTTTACACTACAAGCCAAAGACATACAATCAGTAAAACCAATAACCAACAAAAGATAATAAAGAATGGAATAATAAAATTTTTTACCATGTATAGAAGTACTTTCGTATGTATACGTTATTCCAACATAATAATAAAGAATGGAATAATAAAAGAATTTCACCACGTATGCTAAAGATTTCAAGATGTATAAAAGTTATTCTAACATAATAATAAAGAATGGAATAATGTAAGAATTTCACCACGCGTATGAATAATCACGACAAACAAGTTATTCCAAATGTAATAATAAATAATGGAAACCGAAGTCGACGTAATACGCGACCGCAGGATATTCCAATGTAATAATAAACGAGTAACTGTGTCCCACAGTAAAACGCATGCATGTGATATTCCAATGTAATAATAAATAATGGAATAATAGAAGAATTTCACCATGTATACGATATTTCAGATAAACAAAGTTATTCCAACATAATAATAAAGAATGGAATAATAGAAGAATTTCACCAATGTATGTGATATCAGATAAACAAAAGTTATTCCAATATAATAATAAAGAATGGAATAATAGAAGAATTTCACCACGTATGCGGCAGATTGCATAAAACAAAGTTATTCCAACATAATAATAAAGAATGGAATAATAGAAGAATTTCACCACCGTGTATGCAGATCTTGGCATAAACAAAGTTATTCCAACATAATAATAAAGAATGGAATAATAGAAGTTCTCTTCTTGAATACAAAAAGAAATAATACCCTTACTATAATAATAATATCCCTTACCTTTCAAAGAAGAGTATTTCACTAAGAGGCGATGATATACTCGAAGAAAACTCAGACTACTTCTCAATATTTTCTTAAACTCTAAAGAAATACGCCAAGATTATAGAAGAAGAATTCTCTATAGTTTTTTCTCTGTAGTTTGTTGAATTTGTAAGAAATAATGAAGGAATGAAGCTTTCATTTATGAAGAATGGCTCGAATAAGAAACCAATCCATGAATCTGCCTAGATTGATTTACTTTTAATCTGGACGCTCCATATTTAAAGCAAAATCTTTTAAATAAAATATAATATATTCTATTTATAAATTTAATAAAACGAATAACTTTATAAAAGTATTACTCTTTTATATAAAAAAATTTACTATGCAAAATACTACTACGGTAGACTACGCATAATAAAATATAATATATTCTAATTATTATACAATAAAACAAATAACTTTATAAAAGTATTCTATTTTATATAAAAAGCTTTCCTGTTTTATTACTAATAATAAAACAAAACTTTGCAATGAGATCATCCTTAGGAAAGAGAAATTTTCTGCTTTTATTACTAATAATAAAATAAAACCGAGACAACTAATAAATGAAGGAGTCTCTAAAATGAAGGTAATCTGGCCTTCTTCCAACATATACGGGGCCCTACATGTTCCCTTCCCACCAACATGTCACCATCACAAATGGGTACCATTATATATATATCTTGAATAACTTTTTACCGATTATTTTATATAACAACTGCTTACTTTGAAATTTTTTTAAATATTACCCTTAACTTTAAACTTTTATCAATTTAACTATTTACCAAAATAGAAAAATTGAATACTTTTATTTCATAAAATTCGGGGTCTCACAGAAAGTCTATTAAAATCTTGGTAAAAAATCTATTAATATCTGTCACTTATTTCATGGAGTCTATAAAAGTCATTTTAAAAAAGTCTTTAAAATCTTTAAAAGTCATTAAAATTCACAAACTACAAAAGTCTGTCACTTAAAAAAAATCTTTAAAAATCTTAATTGAATACACCCCCCTAAATCAATTATAAACAATAATAATTAATTACTATATATATATGTATATATATTCAAATTATATATATTATAGATTTATTATTTTAAAATATTAAACATGTCAAGTTTAAACGAGTTCAAACTGAATACAAACTAGTTGAACTTGAACTAAACACGGTATAGCTTGGATAAGTAATTTTGATTGGTTATAAGTCAATATCAAGTTAAACATTCTAAACTCTTTATTTTTTTGATATAATATATAAATTTTTTTATACCTTAAAATATCTACTTGGATATATATATATATATATATATATATATATATATATATATATAAAAGTTACGGTCAATGTAAAAACTTTTTGTATACAGTAATATATATATATATATATATAATTATCTTCAATATTATATATATATTATATCGATGAAAAACAATAAATATATTAATAAAAATTATCAAATATTTATGAAAAATTAATATAAATAAGTTCGTGCTTGACACGAGTTATCAAACTTGTTGAGTTTAAATAAAGTAAGTTTAATTTTGTTCAAGGATATCTTAATTTATTTATAAATTTACTCCATTTTAAGTTTTTAGTCATTATTTTTCTATTTAAAATTCTTTTCTTAACATGTACAAAGATTTTTCTATGTTGTATTTAGTGCTACTATTATTTTTATCCAATTAAAAGAACATATGAAGAATAAATAAATAATAAATAATCCAAGCTTGATGAAAACAAGGAAAAGTATTTAATTATACTAGTCTTTGTCAAGAGGTTAAACCAAATTTTATATCGAGAGCCATGGATAAGAAGTTATGTAGTAGTAAACACCTCTTCAATCATTCAACAAGTTATTCCATATCCTATTTTATAAGTTTTTTTTGTATTAGTTGACAAATCTAGCTTGTCTTTTATTTAATTTGGTAATATTTGTCACTAAGATAACTTTAAAATAATGAATTTAAAAAGTTTATCATGGCAATAAGAATTGTTCATACATTATTTCTTATTATTTAAATAAACTTATGAAAATGCACGATCGTGTCTTCTCCGTTTCAAAATTAAAAATACATTTTATTTTGAATCTATATAAAATCATAGATATATTTATATTTTAGAATTATAAAGTGGTATAATATTCTTGATTTATCAATTTTTAAATCAAACACTATTTTGAAAACATAAAATTATTTTTCAAAATCATTAGTTTTAAATATGTTGCCACCCACAGTTGTATTCGAGATTATGTAGGATTGTACACAAAAGATCTTTTTTTTTACTCTCATTTTATTTATTTTAAAAATATCAGGAATGAGCCACCTGTAGTAGGAGACGTAAGAATTGGTACATCATGAAACATATAACTTTAACTTGTAACTCGATAATCTCTTGCCTAGGAGGCAAAGATTGCGCTATTTCTTCGCGACAAAAAAAAGCCAATCGACTTCTAACTTAATTTCAAACTTAAAAAAAAGGAAAAAAAAACGAGCTTAGTATTTAATTCAAAAAAACATATGCATGCATGCATGCATGCATGCATTGACTGACTATTAATGGCAGTAGCATCAAAGTCCAAAATGGAAGCCAAAAAATGTGGAACTTTCATGTGTAGTAGAAGAACTCTATTTTGTAAGGAAGGAAGCTTGTTGTAATGTCATAGGGACCATTACCAATAGGTACAAACCTAGAATCGTGTTGAGATTTTCATTCCGTCCTCAATTAGCTTACCTACTTTGTAGTCATTATTATGACCTCAATTTTGATTGAAATGGGGGTATGATTGAAATTTATGACCTCAATTTTGGAACCAAAAAAATACTCACTCAGTCCCTAATTATTTGACGTTTTAGAGTTTTTTATTTGTCTCTAATTATTTGACATTTGTTCAAATCTAGGAGAATTAATGACAATTTTTCCAAAATTACCCCTCATTATTCTTCCTATTTTTTTGATACTTTAAACTCTTTCTCTCTTCTTATCCCAACAAAACTCTTCTTATCCCAACAAAACTCTCCTTATCCCAACAAAAGATTTAAGGGTATTATAGACAATTGAGTACTATATTTAATGATTTTCAATTATTATCTTAATTCTTGTGTCCACCTCTAAAACGTCAAATAAATAATTAGGGACGGAAGGAGTACTTGTTATATAGGAGTTCCAAATTTATGATTGAAATTTGATTTTTTAAAAGAATATTTGTTTGATGCTTTTAATATACTCCTTTATCAAAAAAATATCTTATACTTTATCACTTACAATTATATGTGAGTAACAATTCACATTTAACATAAAATTAATTGGCACAAAAATGATTGATTGTTTTTTTTTCCTTGGAATGGGCTAGAATAGCTATTAATACCATACCATAGATCTGTCTTATTTTAATACAATAAATTATTATTCCTTCTTGTTGTGGACTTATTTTTTATGACTCGTTTATTTTTCTTTTATGAGGAGATTTTATTATCATATATTTCAATTGGGAGATTTTGTTTTCTGTGGATTTTTTTTTTGTTAGGTTTTTTTCGGTGCATGAATTGTACATATAGATTGTTCAGACTTGAATGTGGCGCTATCATGACGGTTTGTTCTTCCGTTCATGTTACATGAACAACAATCCATATATGCGTATTTTATTATTTTAGGATGTGAATATAAATTCATGAGTTTATATGGTGTCTACTACCATTTTTTTCTCATTATCTGTTATTTTGTTTGAAATAATTATTTTATTGTAATCCTTTTATTTTTGGAATAAATTATAATTTTAATATATTTCAAATTTTTGAACACTTTGATCAAAATAAAATAAATAATGGTTTGAGATTAAAACAAAGGCCAGATTCAATCAATCGGGTAGAACTGGTTTCAGGACTAGAAGAAAACCAGAATGTAACAGACTGGTCCAAATTCGTTATCTGCGAAGGAGAAATTATGCTGTTTCTGTTAGTTTGTAGTGAGAAGAGAAAAGAAGAGGAGGGGAGAGAAAGAAAAGAGAAATAAAGGCTTTCTACATGTCAGTTTGGAGGCGGCTTAAATATGAATTAGTATCCTAAACTATATGTCATATTCTATTTCGGTGATCTATTTTTTAATTTTGTCAATTAAGTGATTAAACTATCAATTTTTTTCAATTACAACAAATTGAATATGTCACGTCAGAAATTACTGACGTGGCTAATTGTATGGGACCTTAAGAAGCTGATGTGTATTAAAAAAATAATTACTTAACCCATTTTATTATTTTAATATTTTTAAAAGGGCAAAAGTGTAAAACAACATAACCAAAATTAAAAAAACCGAAACAATTTCCCATACATCAAATGAATTAACTAATTAGGATAAAATCATATTTAAATCAAGTCTAATTAGTTAACTTAACTCAGAACATTTCTTATTAACAACAACAATAACATATATTAATAACTAAATCAACCATGGAGGAAGCAATATCCGGAATTGTCTCAGACCTCGAAACCCATCACAGCGACCCCATTTCATAATCAACCGTTCTTAACCTTCAAACTCTACTGAATCGGTGAGTTGACTGGGTTTGGGGTTTGGTGAATGAACGGATCTGGAGGTTGAAGAAGATGATGGTTGTACAGATCTGGAGAATCACTGTTTTCCTCTCTGCCGAAATTACCGGCGGCAGGGGATTTGCGGCGAAGAGAGCTTTTGGACGGGGAGACCTTTTGGGGTTCTGATTCGGGCGAGTTTGGAGAAGATCTTGATGAGGCGGCGGTGATGCATGTATACCTTTAACTTTGTTACAAAAAGGGCACGCTTTATACTGATACAACACAACCTCCTTTGGGACGAGCTCCGGAGGAGTAAGCTCTTTGGCATACGTCTCCTCTTGGAAGAATGAGGCGGCTCCAAAGAACAAAGAATAGAGCTCCTAAGAAGTCCATAATTGTAGCCAAGACAGAAGAAAACCATGGCGGTGGAGGCTAACGAAAGCAGATGAGAAGGACTCAAGCGGTGGTAGTGCCATAGATCGCATTTTGGTGGAGTCTTGGTTGGATCAAGTATGGCGCACAGAATCATTATAGCCATTTGGATACGAGAACTCGGGAGAGAGTTGAGGAGGCGAAGCCCGAACACGCTCGTCTCATATTTGTGATTTAATGGGAAAAAGTGTTCAAAATATGTGTGTTTTGTTGTTTAGCAGACTACCCTCACGCTGGTTGGTGGCTCATTAATGTGTTTTGACGATTTTGCCCTTTACATAAACAGATTTGTTTATGTAATGAATAAAAAATAATTTTTTTTGCCACATAAGCTGCTTAAGACCCCACACAATCAGCCACGTCAGCAATTTCTGACATGGCGTGTTCAATTTGTTGTAATTGAAAATTTGATAGTTTAATCACCTAATTGACAAAATTGAAAGGTGGATCACCGAAGTGGAATATGACCTATAGTTTAGGATACTAATTTATATTTAAGCTTTCGGAGGCTTATATCATTTTGTGGGTAATTATAACTTTTTTACATAGGGTTAATTGCAAATTCAACTCCGAAGTATGGACCCTTTTATCATTTGCACTCTGATATATAAATGCTCCTATCTCACTATTCAAAGTGCGTTTGTTTAGGACTGAATACATCTAAATGGCAGAATAACTAAATCGATCAGCAATTAAGTGCGCTTATTTTGAAAAAAAAAATCGTCTGAATAGTTGAATCGATCAGATGATTGAGCTGAATGGCTAAGTCAGATTTTTTTTTTTGGTTGAATGACTGAATGAGCAGCTGAATAAAGAAAAAAATTAAAAAAAAATTAACTATTATATTAAGTAATATTAAATAAATTTACAATAATTTTGAATTTTTTCAGAGGGGTAAAATAATAAAATTATGTCATTTAGATGTTTCAGACATGTTAATTATTAAACATCTTTTTTCATTCAGATTCAGATTCAAATTTTTCATATTCAGATTCATTCAATTTTAATCAAACACCTTCTTATATCATTTTGTGGGCAACTATAACTTTTTACATAGGGTTAATTGCAAATTCAACCCCGAAGTATGGACCCTTTTACTATTCGTATCCCAATGTATAAACGCTCTCATCCCGCTACCCAAAGTACACAAAAGTAAGTACGATGGACCCTAGTGGAACACTCCGATCAAATTGTTCGCCAGGTTATGGTCACGTGTGACAATTTAATAGTTAAATAATGTTTACCGTATAAATACTGTACGTCAATTACTAAATTTGTACAAATATATGAGAATAGTCAAATTACAAAATAAAGTTTCAAAAAAAAGGAATTATAGGTCGGTTGGTACAATTCAGTTGTTTGATTTTGAAGGTTTTGGCACCCCTTTATATCCAGGTATGTTCTTTATTCGTATATGAAGTGTAGATACAGTATATATAGATGGTCAAGAAGCATATTTGCATGAATAAAATGATAAAGTTCTTGCATGGTCAATTTTGACCGACAATGGTAATCCCTTTTTTTTTCTGCCTTACTTTTTACATAAGTGGCGTTTGGGAACACTCAAATAAAGTTAGAAAAGTTTTTTGTTATTTTTTGTCTCTGATGTAATTTTTTAATATATTTGGAAGCCCTAAATTTGTGTGCAGATGATCAAAATTATCCCATTTTTTCGATTAAAATGATTTATGGTGGAAAGTTTGACAAGAAAGGGTATGTGGGGGGATCAATTAAGTTTTTTGATTATGTCCAGTTAAAGCATCTGAGTTACAGGGAACTGAGAAATATAAAAAAATGAAATTGGGCTTTGCTGGAGATTTATCATTTTACCACTTTGTGCCTGAGAAAGGTTATAGACGCCTTACTACTTTAAAAGACTTGTGTGTTATTAAGTTTTTTATTCCTAAATCAAAAGAAGTAGAAGTGTGCATGTCTGGTTAGTGAAGAGCCAGGTAATACAGAGCCAGGTAATGCTGTGGAAGGGGACGAACAAGTTGGGAGCAATGTTGGGAAATCTAATAAAGGGAAGGAAAATGTTGATAACTTTAGTGGTGGTGATTTTAGCAATGGGAAGGAACATGATGGGAGTGATGCCAAGTGTAGTGACACTAATAGTGAGGACTCTACATATGTGACTGCATTTAGTGATAGTGCATATGAGGAGGATGATAAAGACTATGAAGAGAATGTTGATAGTGATATTGAGTTTGATGGAGTATATGTAAGTGATAAGAGGCAGGGGAAGGAAAAAGAAAAGGGAAAGGAAAATATGGTTGACAAAGGGAAGGGAAAAAAGGCTGTTAGTGAATTGGAATATGATTTTGTAGAAGAAGACCTCATGACTGAGGAGATACCAAGAATGCAGATAAATGAGAATGAGGATGGACTAAATGGCTTTTTATTTAATCCTGCGACAATGATGGATGATCCTAAGTTTGAGAAGGGGATGTTATTTGCAGACAATAAAGTTTTAAAGAAAGTTGTGGTAGCACACTCAGTGAAGCATGGGAGAGCAGTGAATGTATACAAGAATGAGAAATATATGGTGGGGCTCATGTGCACTTCTCCATGCCCATAAAAAATATATGCTGGGAAATTACAAAAAGAGAACACACTGCAGATTAAGATCATCAATTTGACATGTACTTGCTCTAGGATCCACAAAGTTAAGGGTGTGACAGTTGCTTAGTTAGTTGAGCAATACTTAAATGAGTTTAGAAGAAATCCAAAGATGGAGGCATCCACTTTTGTGGAGACAGTATGGACTGATCACACTATTTAAATATCTCCATTCCATGCATTCAGAGCTAGGGTCAAGGCTATGAAGATGATTGAGGGCAATCATGTGGATCAATGTCATAACTTGTGGAAATATGTTGATGAGTTAAAAAGATTGAATCCTTGGAGCACCGTTGAGCTACAAACTGACCCTGGTACCTTACTTGGTGGGAAACCTTTGTCCAGGAGGATTTATATATGTTTAGGTGGGCTGAAGGAAGAATTTAAGCACTGCAGGCCTATATTTAGTGTTGATGGAACATTCTTGAAAAGCACAAATGGAGGCATCTTGTTAACTAATGTGGGTATTGAATCAAACAATAATATGTATCCAATAGCTTATGAAGTGTTACAGGGAGAAACATATGACACTTAGTTGTGGGTTTTAGGATTGTTAAAAGATGATGTGGGAATTGTGAATGACTATGGTTGGACATTTGTATCTGATAAACAAAAAGAATTGAGTAAGGCATTTGAGGAATTAGTCCCTAACTCAGAAAATAGGTTTTTCTTTCAGCATTTGCATCAAAACTTGCAAATGCAGGGCATAGAGGAATGGGATTAAGAGAGTTGTTGTGGGATTGTGCAAAAGCTACACATCTTAAAAGGTATAAGGACAACATGGAGGCACTAATGAAAAAGAGTCCTGAGGCTGTGAACTGGCTACAAGATAAACCTGCAAGCCAATGGTCAAGATCACATTTTAGCACATACCCCAAGTGTGATATCTTGATAAATAACTTTTGTGAAAGTTTTAACAACAATATTAAGGGGGCAATAGAAAAACCAATTCTGAGTATGCTAGAAGATATTAGATATTTCTTAATGAAGAGATTAAACATTAACAGAACAGTATGCCAAAGATGGTTTGGGGACCTTTATCCCAATGCACTTGAGAGACTAGAAAGGGCCAAGATGTAAGACCCCGAAATTTTTTTAAATAAAAAAGAATTTACTTTATTTATTATTTTGAAATAGTAAGGGTTGATTTGATTAATGTGGATAGTTAGGGGTAAAATACGCAAATATTTCAAAATAAGCAAGTGGTTATAAAATATTCATCATTGTTTAGAATATTCGTTTGGTGTCGTGGAATATTAGAATGCTGTCGGGAATATTAAATGCGACCCAATGACCCATGTATGGGCCCCATAACTGAAAGCGATTGGATGAGAAAACGACAAATATAAGTTGTTTAAAAATAAGCAGCGTAATTGTTACCAATTAATCTTGTTGGAATACCGGTGGTTAAAACACACTAATACGCGTTGTTGAACAAGAAGATACACGGTATTGCATCAATTATTGATTCTTACGTGAAGAAGGCACTACTCAATAATTGTTACGAAGAATTCATCGCTCAAAGATTTTATTTTATTGATTCAATAATTCTTTGCGTTGGTATTTTATATTATTGTTGTTTCAATAATTGTCATCGCACAAGTATTTCCCATTATCGGATCAATAATTCATATTATTTGAATAATATTATTAGATAACATTATTGGCAATGTCTAGAAAGTTACATCTAAGGAGAGGTTTGGTCACCTAATTATGGCGCCAAGAAGGAGAGATCCTTATTGAAAGCCCCTCTTTCCTCGAACCGCGCTGGTTGTCATAATTGTGATTCTCGTAATATTATTTGGGAATAATTAATTATTGATTTATATGATAAGAAAATATTTATTTGATATGGATATAAATGATGGATTTATTTATTATATGTGGTTATAATTGAAGGATTTAATGTTGAGGTGTTTTATCAAGATTTTTGCCGGAATGGAGGTATTAAAAATCAAATCGGTATTTTTACGATATATTAAATGAGTTATAATTTTTAATCGATCGTTGGATCGTTCGATTTTTGGATATGTTATACATATATAAGTTGAGTATATGTCTACAAATTTTGAACCGTTAAAATGAACGAATGATTTGTTATAAATTTTAAGAGGTGTTTGATCTAGGAAAGTAGGGTTATAATTGATTTTGGTGGAAAATTCTAGAATTGAGTGGGCCCCACTTGTGGTTGGTGAAAAAATGTCTTTGAATTTTATTTCAAATGTGGTGGGTGGCAATAGTAGCGTGTAAAGCCACCGGTGTAGCGTGTCAAGTCTCGCCTTTACGGCTAACATTTTCCTATAAATAGAGGGCTAAGTTAGAATTGAAAATCACACCGTAAACAAAGTTTTTCTCTTTCTCTCTATATTATTGAGCGTATTTTGTGAGTATTTAGATACTTTGAGAGTCATTGCTCAAAGATAAGTTTCATTCAACATGTGACGCCCCCAAAATAGGTATACATCACCCATTCGAGTTGTCAATACATGGTATGTAAACAACTACAACTTTATTATTACAACAAGAAACTCGTGAGTTTAAATACAAATATTATCTTCTAGACAATATCTATACTCAAATAAATCCTCATCACATTTATTGATACATTATTTTACAAAAATGGTGAGGACTACTAAACAATCCTTTCTAAAACCTTCATTCCATACCCAGGAATTGCACTCGCTATATTCTCGCCTCACGAGAAGAATGGAACAAAAGGAAAAGGTGAGCTCAACTAGCTCAAGATAGAAGAATATTATGACTAAGATAATATACAACAAATTATCGTTAGTCTCCAACAGGGAAAAAATCGATAGAATACAATAGACAACAAGTTTCGGATCAATATTCGCGTAATGAAATAATAATTCATGTAAGAGTTACGTAGAGAATGAAATCTACTATAATCTATGAATTCAACAAATCCATCATCAATATTTTATCCCCGTAACATCAATCAATATTCTTCTCAAATCAAATATTCATCTTTGCACTACAGCCAAAGATATTCATCAATCCATCATGTTCATCTCAACACTGCTCATCTTTGCACTACAGCCAAAGATATTCATCATCGGTCATGTTCATTTAAACACCGCTTTCATCTTTGCACTACTGAGCCAAAGATATTCATCATCCCACATGTTCATTTAAACACCGCTTTCATCTTTGCACTACAAAGCCAAAGATATTCTTCAGAAATCATTCATCTTGCACTACAAAGCCAAAGATATTCAATAATATCATCATTTAAGACCGAGGATGATGAAAAATATTTTTAAAGAACGAATCCAATTGAAACAAAATGACAAGGATTAAGGATTAAGGATTCAGTACTTTGTTTTATCCATGTCCAACAATACCTCAAAATAATCATAGTGGTGTAAAATTCAAGAATGATCAAAACATGGATACAATCAAAGCTAGTATCCGAATAGATATTTTAGACGAAAGAAAAATTTTCATTTTTCTATGAATAGTGCCAGATATCGTGAATAGTGCCGATACGTGAATAGTAACTCACACCCAAAGATAGAAATTCCACAAAAAACATCTTCACGCTTCATTAATAGTACTCGTGAATAAGAATCGTGAATAGTAACTCATGAATAGTAATCGTGAATAGTAACTCATGAATAGTAACCCCGACATGAAAAAGTTCCAAATTTGATAAAAAGTACCAACCAATATTTCAAAGATAATGATATCAAGAATTAATATCATTTGAGAAGAAAATAACATCCCTTACCTCAAAGAATCAAGACGGAAGGAAAGGTCTCAAGTGATCTTTGAATGAAACTTGTCTTCGAACAAAGAACTCTCAAAGTATCTAAATACTCACAAAATACGCTCAATAATATAGAGAGAAAGAGAGAAAACTTTGTTTCGGTGTGATTTTCAATTCTAACTAAGCCTCTATTTATAGGAAAATGTTAGCCCGTCAAAAAGCATTTTGACGCACTACGATGGCTTTTACTCGCTACTATTGCCACCCACCACATTTGAAATAAAATTCAGCACATTTCTTCACCAACCACAAGTGGGGCCCACTCAATTCTAGAATTTTCCACCAAAATCAATTATAAACCTAATTTCCGAATCAGACACCTCTTAAAATTCATAACAAATCATTCGTAAATTTTTAACGGTTCAAAATTTGTGGACATATACTCAACTTATGTATGTATAACATACCCAAAAATTACCACAATCCAACGGTCGGATTAAAAATTATAACCCCGCAATATATCTCAAAACCCCGATTTAATTTTTTAATACCTCCAATCCGATAAAATAATCGATAAAACACCTCAACATAATTTCTTCATTTATAACCACATAAATAAATCCATCATTTATATCCACATAAAATAAATATTTCTTTATCATATGAATCAATAATTAATTATTCACAAATAATATTATGTAATCACAATTATGACAACCAGCCGTTCCTGAGAAAGAGGGCTTCCGATAAGGATTTCTCTCATCGGGCGCCGCAATTAGGTGACCAAACCTCTCCTCGATGTGAACTTTCTAGACATTGCCAATAATGCTATCTAATAATATTATTCAAATAATATGAATTATTGATCCGATAATGGAGATAATGTGCGGTGACAATTATTGAGCAATGATAATATAAAATATCAACGCAAAGAATTATTGAATCAATAAAATAAAATATTGAACAAGAATTCATCGTGAAAATTATTGAGTAGTGCCTTTCACGTAAGGATCAATAATTCAACAATTTCATGTAATACCGCAGGTGTATCGCGGCAACCACGCCAGACATCGTATTTTAACCACGGGTATTCCAACAAGATAATCTGCAGAATAACTACGCCAAGTTATTTTTAACCAACTTATATTTATCGTTTTCTTCATCCAATCGCTTTCACATGGGGCCCCACACATGGTCGCTACCGTCGCATTTAATATTCCCGACAAAGACGAATATTCCACCACCAAACGAATATTCCCCGACAAAATGAATATTTTATAACCACTTGCTTATTTTGAAATATTTCATGTATTTAACCCTTTACTATCCACATTAATCAAATCAACCCTTACTATTTCAAAATAATAAATAAAGGAAATTCCTTTTATTTAAAAATTTTTGGTCTTACAACCTCCCTCCTTATGAAATTTCGTCCTCGAAATTGACGACGTACTGTGTGTTTCAAAAGGTAAAGATACTCGCTTTCATTTTCGTTTCCAACTCCTGTGTCATTTCCTCAATAAAGATGGTTTCTCCACAAAACTTTAACTTATGGTATAACCTCAGACACATAGGTCATGTTCTTTCCTCTACAAAATCTTTGACAGTACCTCCTCAGACGTTAAGTCTTCTGGCTATCTCTCGTCCGGTTCTAACTCAATGACGTGTTTCGGGTCGTCCACATATTTACGTAACATCGATACGTGAAAAACGTTATGAACACGCCGTACTTTTGTGGTAAAACGAAGTCTATAGGCCCGGTTCCTATTCGATCGAGAATTTCAAATGGATTAATAAATCAAGGTTTGAGCTTTCCTCACCTCACCGATTCTCTCGCATTTGAAATAACAACTTCTTGCACCTCCTTCTTCAAATTCATCACTCCGTGTGTAGCTTGAAGCAACTTTAACTTTATCGATTAAAGTCGATTATACTCAGATATCATCACGTGCATCTCGTATATCATCACGTGGGTACCTAGAGTTTTCATCTCCATCTCTATTATTTGTATATTATCTGAAATGAGTCTTTGATAATATTGTACTCAGACTTGTATACGATCTTCTACTCAACACGTCAAACTACCACGCTCGCTTTTCCAGGATGGCATGGTCGTGAACATGTCTTTGAAATGAGTCTCCTCTTGAGTTCTTCAAACTTTTCTCGCATTCTTCGCGCCTAAACGAATTTCGTATCCTTTCGAAAGTTAATGAGTTAATGGAGTAGCGATTCTAGAAAACCCTTCCACTAATCTCCGATAATAACCAAACTAAGCCCAAAAAGCTACGACTTACCACCAACTTCGGTTGCCCTAACTTCAGTATTGCTTCAATCTTCACGGATCAACAGATACTCCATGTTTTGACACCACATGCTCGGGAAAGGCTACTTCTTCGCCGAACTCGATTTCTTCAATTTGGCATATAGTTGGTTTTCACGAAGCCTTTGGAGTACCAAACAAATGGTGCTCATGATCTTCACGACTTTTGGAATATATAAGGATGTCATCAATAAAGACAACAACGAATCGATCCAAATATTCCTTGAATACTCGGTTCATCATATCCATGAAAGCCCGCAGGAGCATTAGTTAGTCCGAAAGACATGACTAAGAATTCATAATGCCCATACCGAAGTTCAAGGCGATCTTTGGAATATCCTCGATTCTAATTTTCAATTGATGATATCCGAATCTAAGATCGATTTTTAAAAGAATTGTGCCCTTGCTGTTGGTCAAACAAGTCATCAATACGAGGTAGAGGATACCTATTCTTGATGGTGACATGGTTCAATTCCGATAGTCAATACAAAGTCGCATACTCCCCGTCTTTCTTTTTACAAATAAAACAGAGCACCCCAAGGAGATGTACTTGGGACGAATGAAACCGATGTCCAACAATTCTCGTAGTTGGACCTTTAACTCCCGAAGTTCAATAGAGCCATTCGATATGGGGTTTTAGAAATGGGCTTTGTATCAGTTCAAGATCAATAAAGAATTCAACTTCGTTACGGGGGGTAGACCGGAAGTTCTTCGGAAATACGTCGGAAAGTCAATAACAACAGAATATTATTCAAATTTGGCGTGTCTTTATTCAAATCCATAACATGGGCTAAGAAAGCTTGACATCCGTTTTTCAATAAACGAATAGCTTTATGATTAGATATGATAGTGATTGATTTTAATGGTTTAGTTGCTTGAATTGCATACAAAGGTTGGTTAGGAATATGAAAACTAACAACCTTACGAAAACAATCAATTTTGGCATGATGAGTAGTTAACCAATCAATCCCTAAAATCACATCAAAAGCAAGTATCTTTAAAGAGATAAGGTCACAGTGTAAGGTAATGGTGCCAACTTGAATCAAACAAGATTTTTAAACAACGGATGTAATGAAAGTTTCTCCTAACGGATTCTCCATAAATAGGTCAAAGTCTAATTTCTCCGTAGTCAAGTTCAAACGTTGAGCGCAAAACAAGAGAGATAAAAGAATGGGTAGAACAAAGATTCTAGTAAGGTATAAACTTTGCAAGAATTTATAATTAACTAACCCGTCTAACTTCGTTCGGGTTCCTCGCATTTTTATTTGGCCACGCACAAACGCTCTTCCAGAATCGTTGACTTTGACTTTTTCTGGGACATCCTTTTGAGTCACCATTCTCATTGGATGGGTTTCGATATCGTATAATCTCGAAAGCGATATGTCCTTCTTTTCCACAATTATAGCATACCTTAAACTGTTGTGGGACGGTTTGATCGATATGTCCCTCTTTCCGCATTTATAATATACGACCGGTGGTCGTTTCTTCCTCTTGGAACCGGGTTACTACTACAATACCGACGTCTTCACATGGTCGTTGTTGAATCTCTCTCTTTAAAATCTCCTCCCAACTCGCTTCTTCTATTTTCATGGCCACGATTACCACCAGAGTGGTTACCGCCTTTGTCCGTATTCTTCTTTCTCCACTGGTTATCGTTATTCTGATGACTGCTATCTTTGGTATGATCCTGGTTATGGTCCTCGCTTGAACGCACATCAATATCTCGCTTCTAACAATCGAGCCCATTTACAACATATCCGAATAGAGAAAATTTATGAGAAATGAGATATCGACGTACGCCGGGTTTCAAACCTCTCGTAAACATCCGCGTCATACGTTCCTCATTCTCCACCAAATGAGGTGCAAACTCGATAACTCCGCATGAACTTCGCCTCGCATCGGGACCGCCATGTTATTTCGCCCAATCTAATAAACTCTACTTCCTTCATACGACGAATACTTTCGTGGAAGTACTTGTCATTGAACAATTTTCAAACGTCTCCCATGACATACGCCGAGTGCGGTGAATGAATGGGTACGCTTCATGATTCCCACCGAAGAATCGCCGCCATTTTAACATAAAAGTAGCGAATGGAACTTTCGTTCTTCGCATCCCAAGACATCAAATATCTTGGTAATTTGCTTGACCCATGTTTCCGCCATGATCGGATCTGGCTTTCCCAAGAATTCTCGGTGGTCCCAACTCTTTGAATCGCTTCATTGTGACCACCGTGAATTGCTATCATCTCCTCCTCAGTATTTTGAACACGAGTCTCCCTCATGCGATTTTGCATGAAGCTGCAAAAGCTTCTAAACATCCCTCGCTCATCATCGCCGCCGGTGGTGTTATTCACAGGAGGTACATTGCCACCTATTGCACGTTCTCCTCGTTGTTAAGTACAGGCATCTCCACTCAGATCATTTACACCACTATTAACATTCTCACGACATTCTCAATTCATCGTCATAAAACAAGGGTTAATTAAGGAAATCAATATATCACATAATATCCCTATATACTGACCAACTAACAAATAAGCTTAGGTAGGACACACTAGCGAAGGATTTACTCGTCTCTCCCCTCCTAGTTCTATTCCCCGATCTCCGCCAGAGATCATATCCCTAAGCTCTGATACCAACTGTGACGCCCCCAAAATAGGTATACATCACCCATTCTGAGTTGTCAATACATAGTACAGAAACAACTACAACTTTATTATTACAACAAGAAAGCGTGAGTTTAAATACAAATATTATCTTCTAGACAATATCTATACTCAAATAAATCCTCATCACATTTATTGATACATTATTTTACAAAAATGGTGAGGACTACTAAACAATCCTTTCTAAAACCTTCATTCCATACCCCGACTCGTACTTTCTTATATTCTCGCCTCCACGAGAAGAATGGAACAAAAGGAAAAGGGTGAGCTCAACTAGCTCAAAAAGAATATTATGACTAAGATAATATACAACAAATTATCGTTAGTCTCCAACAGGAAAAATCGATAGAATACAATAGTACAACAAGTTTCGGATCAATATTCAGAATGAAATAATAATTCATAGAAGAGTTACGTAGAGAATGAAATCTACTATAATCTATGAATTCAACGATCCATCATCAATATTTTATCCCAGTAACATCAATCAATATTCTTCTCAAATCAAATATTCATCTTTGCACTACTGAGCCAAAGATATTCATCAATCGGTCATGTTCATCTCAACACTGCTCATCTTTGCACTACTGTGCCAAAGATATTCATCATCGGTCATGTTCATTTAAACACCGCTCATCTTTGCACTCTGAGCCAAAGATATTCATCGATCGGTCATGTTCATTTAAACACCGCTCATCTTTGCACTACAGCCAAAGATATTCTTCAGAAATCATTCATCTTCGCACTACAAAAGCCAAAGATATTCAATAATATCATCATTTAAGACCGAGGATGATGAAAATATTTTTAAAGAATGAATCCGATTGAAACAAAATGACAAGGATTAAGGATTAAGGATTCGTACTTTGTTTTATCCATGTCCAACAATACCTCTCAAAAATAATCATAGTGGTGTAAAATTCAAGAATGATCAAAACATGGATACAATCAAAGCTAGTATCCAGAATAGATATTTTAGATTTAAAAGAAAAATTTTCATTTTTCTATGAATAGTCCAGATATCGTGAATAGTCCGAGTACGTGAATAGTAACTCTGACACCCAAAAGATAGAAATTCCACAAAAAACATCTTCACGCTTCACTTAATAGTACTCGTGAATAAGAACTCGTGAATAGTAACTCATGAATAGTAACTCGTGAATAGTAACTCATGAATAGTAACCCGATACATGAAAAAGTTCCAAATTTGATAAAAAGTACCAACAATATTTCAAAGATAATGATATTGAAGAATTAATATCATTTGAGAAGAAAATAACATCCCTTACCTCAAAGAATCAAGATTACTTGGAAGGAAAGGTCAAGTGATTTGAATGAAACTTGTCTTGAGCAAAGAACTCTCAAAGTATCTAAATACTCACAAAATACGCTCAATAATATAGAGAGAAAAAGAGAAAACTTTGTTTCGGTGTGATTTTCAATTCTAACTTAGCCCTCTATTTATAGGAAAATGTTAGCCGTACCAAGCGGACTTGACTGCTACTACCGATGGCTTTACTCGCTACTATTGCCACCCACCACATTTGAAATAAAATTCAGCACATTTCTTCACCAACCACAAGTGGGGCCCACTCAATTCTAGAATTTTCCACCAAAATCAATTATAAACCTAATTTCCGAATCGACACCTCTTAAAATTCATAACAAATCATTCAGAAATTTTAACGGTTCAAAATTTGTGGACATATACTCAACTTATGTATGTATAACATACCCAAAAATTACCACAATCCAACGATTCGGATTAAAAATTATAACCCCATAATATATCTCAAAACCCCGATTTAATTTTTAATACCTCTCCAATCCGATAAAATATCGATAAAACACCTCAACATAATTTCTTCATTTATAACCACATAAATAAATCCATCATTTATATCCACATAAAATAAATATTTCTTTATCATATGAATCAATAATTAATTATTCACAAATAATATTACGTAATCACAATTATGATGACCACCAGCCGCTCCTCAGAAAGAGGGGCTTTCCGATAAGGATTTCTCCTCATCTTGCGCCGCAATTAGGTGACCAAACCTCTCCTCGATGTAACTTTCTAGACATTGCCAATAATGCTATCTAATAATATTATTCAAATAATATGAATTATTGATCGATAATGGAGATAATGTGCAGCGTTGACAATTATTGAACAAAGAATAATATAAAATATCAACGCAAAGAATTATTGAATCAATAAAATAAAATATTGAGCAAGAACTCACCGTGAAAATTATTGAGTAGTGCCTTCTTACGTAAGGATCAATAATTCAACAATTACATGCAATACCGGGTGTCTTCATCAGGCAACCACGCCAGACATTCGTATATTTTAACCAACGGGTATTCCAACAAGATTAATCGTGAATAACCACGCTACCGTTATTTTTAACCAACTTATATTTATCGTTTTCTTCATCCAATCGCTTTCCGTTATGGGGCCCATACATGGTCAAGGCTGTAAATGCGAATATTCCCGACAAGATTTAATATTCCACGACCAAACGAATATTCCCCGACAAAATGAATATTTTATAACCACTTGCTTATTTTGAAATATTTCATGTATTTAACCCTTTACTATCCACATTAATCAAATCAACCCTTACTATTTCAAAATAATAAATAAAGGAAATTCCTTTTATTTAAAAATTTTTGGTCTTACACAACATCACTTCCGACCTTTCCTTCAAGAAATCGATTCTTTCGAGGTAAGGGATGTTATTTTCTTCTCAAATGATATTATTTCTTCAATATCATTATCTTTGAAATATTGGTTGAAATTATTTATCAAATTTGGAACTTTTTTTTCATGTAGGGGGTTCTTATTCATGAGTTACTTATTCACGAGTTACTATTCATGAGTTACTATTCACGAGTTACTATTCACGAGTACTATTCATTAAGCGTGAAAATGTTTTTTTGTGGAATTTCTATCTTTTGGTGTGAGTTACTATTCACGATATCAAGACTATTCACGATACTGCACTATTCATCGAAAAATAAAATTTCTTCTTTTCGTCCAAAATATCTATTCGGATACTAGCTTTGATTGTATCCATGTTTTGATCATTCTTGAATTTTACACCACTATGATTATTTTGAGGTATTTTTGAACATGGATAAAAACAAAGTACTAATCCTTAATCCTTAATCCTTGTCATTTTGTTTCTTTGGATTCGTTTCTTTAAAAATATTTTCATCATCCTCGCCTTAAATGATGATATTATTGAATATCTTTGGCTTTGAAGTGCAAAGATGAATGATTTTCAAGAATATCTTTTGGCCTGTAGTGCAAAAGATGAACAAGTGTTTAAATGAATATGAATTAATCGATGAATATCTTCGCCAGTAGTGCAAAGATGAACAGTGTTTAAATGAATATGACCAATCGATGAATATCTTTGGCTTGTAGTGCAAATATGAATATTTGATTCCAGATGTTTATGGATTGTTGTTACGGGGGATAAAAGATAGAGCGATGAACTTTTAAATTCATACATAGAAGATAGTAGTTTGCATTCTCTACTTAACTCTTCTAATGAATTATTATATCCATTGCGCTAATATTGATTTAAAATTTGTTGTCTATTGTATTCTATTAAATTTTTCCTCGTTGAAGACTAACGATAATTTGTTGATATTATCTTAGTCATAATATTCTTTCTTGAGCTAGTTGAGCTCACCCTTTTCCTTTTTGTTCCATTCTTCTCGGGAGGCGAGAATATAGCGAAAGTTGCGAGTCGGGGGTATGGAATGAAGGTTTTAGAAAGGATTGTTTAGTAGTCCTCACCATTTTTGTAAAATAATGTATCAATAAATGTGATGAGGATTTATTTGAGTATAGATATATTGTCAGAAGATAATATTTGTATTTAAACTCACGCTTTTCTTTGTTGTAATAATAAAGTTGTAGTTGTTTCGTACTCATGTATTGACAACTCGGAATGGGTGATGTATACCTATTTTGGGGGCGCCACGGTTGGTATCGAGCTTAGGATATGATCTCCAATGAGATCGGGGAATAGAACTAGGAGGGAGAGACAAGTAAATCCTTCATTAGTGTGTCCTACCTAAGCTTATTTGTTAGTTGGTCAAGATATAGGGATATTATGTGATATATTGATTTCCTTAATTAACCTTTGTTTTATGACAAGATTTGAGAATGTCGAATCGAGAATATTAACAATGGAAATGAGAGAGTGGAGACGCCTTGTACTCACCAACGAGGAGAACGTGCAACAAAAGCTAGCAATGTTCCTCCCGTGAACAACACCATTGAAGCGAGATGATGAACGAGGGGATGTTTAGAAGCTTTTTGCAGTTCATGCAAAATCGACGAGGAGACTCGTGTTCAAAATACTGAGGAGAAATGATAGCAATTACACGGGTTGTCACAACAAACAGTCAAAGAGTTGGGACCACGAATTTAAGGGAAAGCCGATCCGATCACGGCGGAAACACGGGTCAAGCAAATTACCAAGATATTCGATGTCTTGGGATGCACGGAGAACAGAAGGTTCCATTCGCCACCTTTATGTTCCGTGGCGAGGCAGACTCATTGGGTGAGAGTCGTGAAGCGTACTCCATCCAAACCGCACTCAAAGATGTGTCTTTGGGAGACGTTTGAGAGACTATTTAATGACAAATACTTTCTGAAAGTGTTCGTCATATGAAGGAAGTGGAGTTCATCGATTAGAGCAAAACAACACGATTTGTCTCAAAGACGAGGCAAAGTTTGCAGAGTTATCGTGTTTGCACCTCATTTGGTGGAGAATGAGGAACGATTACGCGGATGTTTCTTAGAGGTTTGAACCCCAGATACGCCAAGATCTCATTTCTCATAAACTTTCTTTATTCGGATGTTGTAAACAGGGCTCAATTATTAGAAGCGAGATAACGAGTACGGTCATTTGAGGACCACAACCAGGATCGTATCAGAGATAGCGATCAATAGAATAATGATAACCAAATGGAGAAAGAAACAGACGGACAAAATGGTTACCACTCTGGTGGTAATCATGGTCATGAAAATGAAGAAAGCGAGTCGGGAGGAGATTTTAAAAAGAGGAGATTTAACAACGACTATGTGAAGACGATAAGCGGTCTTGCAAAGAATCGGTTCTAAGGGAGGAGAACGACCATCGATTATATGCTACAAATGCGAAAAGAGGGACATATCGGTCAAACCGCCCACAACAGATTCAAGGTATGCTATAGTTGTGGAAAGGAAGGACATATCGCCGAGATTGTGATGCAGGCGAAACCTAGTTCAATGAGGGACGGTGACTCAAAAGATCATCCCTGTAAAAGTCAAAGTCAACGATTCCGGAAGAAGCGTTTGTGTGGATCGGGTCATAATGCGAGAACCCAAACGAGGTGATCACGGGTAAGTTATTTATAAATTCTTGCGAAGTTTATACCTTACTTGACAATGTAAGTATACCCATTCATTTATCTCTCCTGCATGTGCTCAACGCTTAAACTTGACTCAGGAGAAATTAGACTTTGATCTATCTGTGGAAACTCCGTTAGAGAAACTTTCATCACATCCACTGTTTATAAATCTTGTTTGATTCAAGTTGGCACCATTACCTTCACCATTGACCTTATCTCTTTAAAGATACTTGCTTTTGATGTGATTTTAGGAATTGATTGGTTAACTACTCATCATGCCAAAATTGATTGTTTTCGTAAGGTTGTTAGTTTTCATATTCCTAACCAACCTTGTCAGATTTAATTCAAGCAACTAAACCATTAAAATCAATCACTATCATATCTAATCATAAAGCTATTCGCTTATTGAAAAACGGATGTCAAGCTTTCTTAGCCCATGTTATGGATTTGAATAAAGACACGCCAAAATTGAATAATATTCCGTTGTTATTGACTTTCCGACGTATTTCGAAGAACTTCCTACCTACCCCGTAACGTGAAGTTGAATTCTTTATTGATCTTGAACCCGTACAAAGCCCATTTCTAAAACCCTATATCGAATGGCTCTATTGAACTTCAGAGTTAAAGGTCCAACTACGTGAATTGTTGGACATCGGTTTCATTCGCCCTAAAGTACATCTCCTCGGGGTGCTCTGCTTTATTCAGTAAAAAAGAAAGACGGGAGTATGCGACTTTTGTATTGACTATCGAATTGAACCATGTCACCATCAAGAATAGGTATCCTCTACCTCGTATTGATGACTTGTTTGACCAAATTGTAAGAGGGCACAATTCTTTTCAAAATCGATCTTCGTTCGGATATCATCACCAAGATTAAAATCGAGGATATTCCAAAGATCGCCTTGAACTCCTCAGATGGGCATTATGAATTCTTAGTCATGTCTTTCGGACTAACTAATGCTCCGCAAGGCTTTCATGGATATGATGAACCGAGTATTCAAGGAATATTGGATCGCTTTGTTGTTGTCTTTATTGATGACATCCTTATATATTCCAAAAGTCGTGAAGATCATGAGCACCATTTGAAGTCGGTACTCCAAAGGCTTCGTGAAAACCAACTATATGCCAAATTGAAGAAATGCGAGTTCGCTTGAGGAAGTAGCCTTTCTTGGGCATGTGGTGTCAAAAACATGGAGTATCTGTTGATCCGCCAAGATTAAAGCAATACAAAGTTGAGAGCAACCAAGTCGGTGATCAAGCACGTAGCTTTTGGGCTTATTTGGTTATTATCGGAGATTCGTGGAAGGTTTTCTCGAATCGCTACTCCATTAACTCGCCTAACTCGGAAGGATACAAAATTTGTTTAGAATGAAGAATGCGAGAAAAGTTTCCAAGAGCTAAGAGAGAGACTTATTTTAAGACTGTGTTCTAACAATACCATCCGGTTCGGATGGATTTGTTATCTACAATGATGCTTCGTGCAAAGGGTTAGGATGTGTTCTCATGCAACGTGGGAAAGTCATAGCTTTATGCCTCGCGACAACTTAAAGAGTATGAGAGGAATTATCCTACTCATGATCTAGAGTTAGCAGCCATTTTCGCTTAAAGATATGGAGGCACTATCTATATGGGGAGAAAGTGGAGATATATTCAGACCATAAAAGCCTTAAATATTTCTTCACTCAAAAGAACTCAACATGCGGCAATGACGTTGGCTCGAACTATTGAAAGACTACGACCACCACACTATTCAATACCATCCCGGTAAAGCGAACGTGGTGGTGACGCATTGAGTAGAAGATCATATGCGGAAACGAAAAGCGATGATGTCAAGTATCTGCGTAGAGCCAACTTTAATAGAAAAAGTTAAGGTTGCTCAAGCCACCGGCAGAATGATGCATATGAAGAAGAAAGTACAAGAAGGAGCTATTCCTAAGGCGAGAATTGATGAAGAAGGAATACTTGAGTCCACTCTAGACTTTGTGTTCCTAACACCTCGATTTGAAGTACAAGATTATGATGGAGGCACACAATACACCATTTGCAATCCATCACGGAAGTACTAAAATGTATCGTGATCTTGACATACATTTTGGTGGAACAATATGAAGAGAGAGATTGCAAAGTTTATCTCAATGTGTTTAACGTGTCAACGTGTAAAGGCGGAGCATCTAGTACCTAAGGGTCCGCTGCAACCACTTGAGATTCCTGAATGGAAGTGGGAACACATTACCATGGATTTCGTTACGGGTCTTCCTACGGTTTTCAAGGCATCAATCTTTATTTGGGTTATTGTTGATAGATTAACCAAGTCCGCTCATTTTTCTTGCCGATGTGGGAGACTTATTCCCTTGAACGTCTGCTTAGTATGTACGTAAAGAGATTGTGAGGTTGCATGGCATGCCCGTATCCATAGTTTCGGATCGTGACCCAAGATTCACTTCAAGATTTTGGGTTAGCTTGCAGAAAAAGCTATGGGCACGGATTTGCGATTTAGTTCGGCATACCATCCCCCAAAACAGACGGACAATCAGAGAGGACTATTCAAACACTTGAAGATTTATTAAGACTCGTGTCCTAGACTTCAAGGCGGTTGGGATAAGTATTTACCATTGGTGGAATTCTCCTACAACAACGAGCTTATCAGCAAGTATAGGTGTGGCTCCATTCAAGCATTATATGGGACGAAAATGTCGTTCTCCAATATGTTGGGATGAGGTGGATGAAGCAACATTGTTGGGACCCGAAGTTAGTACGTATATGACTCACCGAAAAGATCCAAATGATTCGACAACGATACAAAGCGGCACAAGATCGACAAAAAAGAGTTATGCGGATCTTCATCGAAAGGACGTGGAATTTAGTGTGTAGGGATCATGTATTATTACGAGTTGCTCCATGGAAGGGAGTTACAAGATTTGGGAAGAGAGGAAAGCTCAATCCACGATTTATCGGTCCATTTCAAATTCTTGACCGAGTAGGAAATGTAGCCTATAGACTTGCGTTACCTCCAAAGTATGTCTCGTGTTCATAATGTGTTTCATATATCGCATTTCGTAAATATGTGAAAGACCCAACCACATTATTGAGTTAGAAACCAGGACGAGATAGCCAAGACTTAACGTATGAGGAGGTAATTGTCAAGATTTTGGATAGGAAGGAGCATGTCCTACGCCAAGAAAGGTCATACCACAAGTTAAAGTTTTGTGGAGGAATCATGCTATAGAGGAAATGACCGGGAATTGGAAACGGAAATGAAAGCGAGGTATCCTCATCTTTTCAAACACAGTATCGTGACGTCAATTTCGAGGACGAAATTTCATAAGGAGGGAGGTTGTAAGACCAAATTTTTTAAATAAAAAGGAATTTCCTTTATTTATTATTTTGAAATAGTAAGGGTTGATTTGATTAATGTGGATAGTTAGGGTAAAATAAGAAAATATTTCAAAATAAGCAAGTGGTTATAAAATATTCATTGTTGTTTGGGAATATTCGTTTGGTCGTGGAATATTCGATCTTTGTTGGGAATATTAAATACGACTATAGCATGACCAATGTATGGGCCCCATAACTAAAGCGATTGGATGAGGAAAACGACAAATATAAGTTGTTTAAAAATAACGGCGTAATTGTTTACCAATTAATATCGTTGGAATACCCGGTGGTTAAAACACACTAATACGCGTTGTTGAACAAGTAGACACCAGATTGCATCAATTATTGATTCTTACGTAGAAAGCACTACTCAATAATTGTTACAGTAATTATCGCTCAGAGATTTTATTTTATTGATTCAATAATTCTTTGCGTTGGTATTTTATATTATTCTTTGTTTCAATAATTGTCAACGCACAAGATTTCCATTATCGATCAATAATTCATATTATTTGAATAATATTATTAGATAACATTATTGGCAATGTCTAGAAAGTTCTCGTCTAAGGAGAGGTTTGGTCACCTAATTCTTGCGCCGCCAAGTAATGAGAGATCCTTATTGAAAGCCCTCTTTCCGAGAACCGCACTGGTTGCCATAATTGTGATTTCGTAATATTATTTGGGAATAATTAATTATTGATATATATGATAAGAAAATATTTATTTGATATGGATATAAATGATGGATTTATTTATTATATGTGGTTATAATTGAAGGATTTAATGTTGAGGTGTTTTATCAAGTATTTTTGTCTGAATGGAGGTATTAAAAATCAAATCAAGATTTTTACGATATATTGCGTGAGTTATAATTTTTAATCGATCGTTGGATCGCTATGATTTTTGGATATGTTATAAATATATAAGTTGAGTATATGTCTACAAATTTTGAACCGTTAAAATGAACGAATGATTTGTTATAAATTTTAAGAGGTGTTTGATTAGGAAAGTAGGGTTATAATTGATTTTGGTGGAAAATTCTAGAATTGAGTGGGCCCCACTTGTGGTTGGTGAAAAAATGTGCTGAATTTTATTTCAAATGTGGTGGGTGGCAATAGTAGTGTAAAGCCACCAGTAGCAGTCAAGTCCTGCTTGGTACGGGCTAACATTTTCCTATAAATAGAGGGCTAAGTTAGAATTGAAAATCACACCGTAAACAAAGTTTCTCTCTTTCTCTCTATATTATTGAGCGTATTTTGTGAGTATTTAGATACTTTGAGAGTTGTTGCTCAAGATACAAGTTTCATTCAACATCACTTGAGACCTTTCCTTCCAAAGTCACCGATTCTTTGAGGTAAGGGATGTTATTTTCTTCTCAAATGATATTATTTCTTCAATATCATTACTTTGAAATATTGGTTGGAATTTTTATCAAATTTGGAACTTTTTCATGCTGGGGTTACTTATTCATGAGTTACTATTCACGAGTTACTATTCATGAGTTACTATTCACGAGTTACTATTCAGTAGTACTATTCATGTAAGCGTGAAAATGTTTTTTTTGTGGAATTTCTATCTTTTGGTGTCTGAGTTATTTATTCACGTGTCAAGACTATTCACGATATACTGCACTATTCATCTAAAAATAAAATTTCTTCTTTTCGTCCAAAATATCTATTCTCGGATACTAGCTTTGATTGTATCCATGTTTTGATCATTCTTGAATTTTACACCACTACATGATTATTTTGAGGTATTTTTGAACATGGATAAAACAAAGTACGAATCCTTAATCCTTAATCCTTGTCATTTTGTTTCACTTTGGATTCGTTTTTTTAAAATATTTTTCATCATCCTCGATCTTAAATGATGATATTATTGAATATCTTTGGCCCAGTAGTAAAAGATGAATGATTTCAAGAATATCTTTGGCCCGTAGTGCAAAGATGAGCAGTGTTTAAATGAACATGACTAATCGATGAATATCTTTGGCTTTCGTAGTGCAAAGATGAATGATTTCAAGAATATCTTTGGCACCGTAGTGCAAAGATGAACAGTGTTTAATTGAATATGATTAATCGATGAATATCTTTGGCTCAGTAGTGCAAAGATGAATATTTGATTCAGATGTTTATGGATTGTTGTTATGAGGATAAAAGATGAGCGATGAACTTTTAAATTTATACATAGAAGATAGTAGTTTGCATTCTCTACTTAACTCTTCTAATGAATTATTATATCCGTGCGTAATATTGATTTAAAATTTGTTGTCCTATCAGATTCTATTAAATTTTTCCCTATGAAGACTAACGATAATTTGTTGTATATTATCTTAGTCATAATATTATTTATTGAGCTAGTTGAGCTCACCCTTTTCCTTTTGTTCCATTCTTCTCGAGGGAGGCGAGAATATAATGAGAAATTTAGCCTGGGTATGGAATGAAGGTTTTAGAAAGGATTGTTTAGTAGTCCTCACCATTTTTATAAAATAATGTATCAATAAATGTGATGAGGATTTATTTGAGTATAGATATTGTCTAGAAGATAATATTTGTATTTAAACTCACAGTTTTACTGTTGTAATAATAAAGTTGTAGTTATTTCTGTACCATGTATTGACAACTCAGAATGGGTGATGTATACCTATTTTGGGGGCGTCACACAAGAAATATGCAGGAGATTGCATTGCTTGTCTTGAAAATGACCACCTATTTCAAGTAAGGACAATGTATAGGGACCAATATACAATTGATTTAGATGCAAAGGGTTGTAGCTGCAGAAAATGGGACATGACAAGCATACCTTGCAATCATGCCATCTCATGTATGATTTTCAAAAACTTGGATCCTGCAAATTTTGTAAATGATTTGTACAAGATAACGACTTACAAGAAGATCTATGAGCCTTGTATAGCACCAATGTCTAGTGCAGACATGTGGGATGATAGCCAAGTGGAAAATAATCTCAAATTGATGCATCCCAAGTTTAATAAGATGCTATGTAGGCCAAAAATGCAAAGGAAGAGAAACAGAGATGAGCTTGCAACTGGTTCTGGTAACTTAGGTAAAAAATTACAAGACTCTCTCAGATGCAGTGTGTGTTGGAAGTATGGACACAACTCAAGGTCTCATAAGAAGAAATAAACATATATTGGGGGAGATGCAAGGGAAGAAGTAAGAGTAGAAGCAAGGGAAGAAGCAATTGAAGTGCATATTGAAGTGGAGCTAACTCAAACTAGCACTGATGAGTTTTCAGTGTGACGCCCCCAAAATAGGTCCACACGACCCATTTTGAGTCGCCATGTGACCATACTATAAAAATCACATACAAACTTCATTTATACAACTGTAGAACTGTCGTGCATAGTATAACAACACATAAGCTATGAGTTTTAATACAATATTATCTCGTAGACAGTATCCAAACTCAAATTGTTACAATGCCATATAAAATACAACAACAAATATTTTAAGACCCCAAAGAAGAACGAGAAGATTACTATCATATTCATTCTAATGAGGTGCACTTTTGACGCTTTCAAAGTCGGGTTCTCATCACCCTATTGTTGTTCGTCAAAATCAATTATTAAGTGACGTATAAAATTTGACACACACATCTTAGGTCCTCAATACAATTATATGTTGCATGTCATGCCGTTTTATAATGTATTGAGAAACTTCGACAATCTCGGACCATCACACTATTTCCCTGTTATCCCTTTCGACCCCATTTTACACTCTTATTACACGAAAGGAATTGTGAAGCAAAGGGTGAACACAAATAGCCCATTAAAGAATATCATGACTAAAGATAATTAAATTATCAATAGCCTTCGTTAATAATAAATCAGAGATTTAGAACATATGGTAGATGATAAAACTTTTCAACCATAGTTGCAGTGGAACGAGAAATCCATTAGAAGAGTCAAAAAGATCATCAGGTCTATTATCTTCTCCATGTTAAAAGTCCACTAATAATGTTTTATCCCTGTAACATCAATCAACAATTCCTGTCCACAATCATATGAATAACTCATAATCATAATTGTGATTCTAAATTCCTATTCGCACCCAGGACGAAGATAATTTTCATCACCTATCTTCACCTGAAACATCAAAAATCATGGTTATACCAAACTACAATTCCTACTCACAATCATACTAATAAATTCATCTTTGCACTACGGCCAAAGATATTCATTAACAATTCATCTTTGCACTACAAGCCAAAGATATACAACTGTAGTTTAGAAGAGTCAAGTAGAGCATGATATCTATTATCTTTTACGAATTAAAAGTGTATAATCAATATTTTATCGTTGAGACTCAGCTTAATAAATAATCCACATCATCGAATCATCCATGCACTACGGCCAAGGATATTCATGTAATCATCAATGGTCATGATTATACCGAATAATCCCTGGTTATAATCATACCAATAACTGTCCATCAATGCACTACGAGCCAATGAGGACTTTTACCACATCATCTATAACATTACGGGTCATAATTATATCGAATGATCCCTGGTCATAATCATACCAATAAACAGTTCATCTATGCACATAAGCCAAAGATACTCATCAATCAATAGTTCATCTTTGCATGTAAGCCAAAGATATACAACTGTAAAACCAATAATCAACAGTCCATCTTTGCACGTAAGCCAAAGATATACAACTGTAAAACCAATAATCAACAATCTATCTTTACACGTAAGCCAAAAATGACTTTCATCATAATATAAGCATGAGGATAATGACAATGATATAAGCATTAATCAAACGAAAACAAGGATAAATATTAAAGACTTTAAAATTATCCAAATATTATCAATCACTTAATAAACTCATAATCTAATATTATTAATATTATAACAATATTTTAATCACTTCTTAAACTTATAAATAATTTATTTCAATTGTTTAAACTTTACCAAATAATACATTTAATCATTCAAAAATATCATACTCATAAGATTTCATCACCAATGATCAAACCCCTCATCAAAAATTTGGATATACCCTATATAGGATTCTCAAGCCATAAAATCCTATTTTCCTATTTTGTTACTTCACATAACATATTTAATTCATTTACTCATAACTAGTTCATTTTCATGAAAAATACCAAATCAGTCCCAAAAATATTTCTTTTCTGGGATTTAACAGAATATAGTCCTATATTGAACATATATTTTTCTCAGAATTTTTAAAATTCATTTACTATTTTTCATATGTCTAAAACTGCCGAATATTTAGACATTTAGCATAAATTTTACTTTTGTCCAAAAATTCTGAAATTTACAGGGTATACTCCTGTTATTTACATGTACTCCCAATAAAAATTTCACCAATTTTGGAGTTAACCACAAGGAGTTATAAGGTTTTACTTTTAAAATAGTCTTTTCCCATAAAATCAATAACTCTTAATCTATCATCCAAAAATCACCATCTTTGAACACAATATAGAAAACTCATCAAATTATCATTTCAAATTTTTCCAAAATTTTTGAGGGTCAGAAAAATTACGAAACTGCAAATGGATTTTCACCCGTCATGCGGTAATCCATGTAGACAAATCATTTCTACAATTTAATAAGGAATGAATACAAAGGATCATTCACCATGCATGCGGTAATCCACATGACAAAGTTATTCCAAATGAATAATAAAGAATGGAATAACGGAAGAATTCATCATGCATGCGATAAGATCAGACCGCATAGACATGTTATTCTCAATGTAATAATAAAGAATGGAACTGTGTCATGCGTAATCCGCATGCATGTGATATATTCAACAGAATAATAAAGAATGGAATAACAATGAAATTCACGGGCATGCGATAAACCACACGCATAAAGTTATTCCAATGTAATAATAAAGAATGGAACCAGGTCATGCGTAATCCGCATAGACAAGATATTCCAACAAAATAATAAAGAACGGAACCAGGTCATGCATAATCCGCACAAACAGGATATTCCAATAGAATAATAAAGAATGGAATAATAGAAGAATTTCACCATGTATGAATTACTTCGCATAGACAGGTTATTCCAACATAATAATAAGGAATGGAATAACAATAGAATTCACCAGGCATGCGATAGACTGCACATACATGTTATTCCAACAGAATAATAGAGAATGAAATAACAGAAGAATTTCACCATGTATGCGGTACTTCGCATAGACAGGTTATTCGAATATAATAATAAAGAATGAAATAACAACCCTTACGAGTATTGAAAGAAAATAACTCTCTTCATGAATACGAAAGAATAACACCCCTTACTATAATAACAATATCACTTACCTTAGAAGAAAACTGGATACTGGAATAGTGAGGTAGCAGACTTCTATTCTTATTTCTCTCTATAATATTTACTTTATAGCTTTAGTGAATTGGTGAGAAATGAAGGAAAAATGAGCTTCTATTTATAGGAAAATATAGTTTCCATAATTGTACATTTTAGGGCTCGAAATATTACAGTTTAATACCTTCATCTTTTCCTTCATTTTTAATTTAGTCATGCAAGTATTATCAAACTTGCACCACCTCCCCTAATAGTAAATCATGTGAATCAATAGTACAATCATGTGACTCAATAGTTATAATCATGTGAAAATACGAATTACAGTATAGTACCTCCATTTATACCTCCATTTTTAACTTAGTCATACAAGTATTATCAATCTTGCACCAACTCCCCTAATAGTAAATGAATGTGAATCAATAGTACATACATGTGAACAAATAGTTATAATCATGTGAATCAATAGCAATTAATTGCTCATTTATCCGGTTAATTACCCGATTGATCAATATAACCTCCAGACATCAATTATTATCAAAATAAATGTCGATTTCCACTAACACTAACAATCCCAGCACAATGGAAATATTTTTCTCAAAAATTTCATTTTTGAAATTTCGAAGTTTGACTTTTTCTGAAAAGTCAACTGTTGACTTTTTTGACCAAAAAGTCAACCTCAGTAAATTTTGTGTTTATAGTCTATTTCTACTAATTTCATCGTTCCGAACTCAAATATCCCATCTGCGTCTCCAAATTCAACTCCGAACTCAAATTCTATTTTTAATAACATTCATCATTAATATTATAACTCACAATATTTAACAACCAAGTTGTTCCCAGGAAAGAGGGGGCTTTTCGATAAGGATTTCTCCTTATTGGCGCGTAATTAGGTGACCAAACCTCTTCTTGACAGAACTTTTAGACATTGTCAATATTACAAATAATAATATGAATAACTTCGCCATCTTAATTATTGATTTAATAATATATATAATATTATGTAGATGATACTGTGACAATAACTGAATCAATAATATGAGAGATATGATGCAGCAATTACTGTAGCAATAATTGAGTATAACTGAGTGACTTCTCACATAAGCATCAATAATCAATACCGTGTGCTACTAACCAACCATGCGTAATACTATACTTTTACTACCGGTTATTTTATGACAACTTGCTTACTTTGAAAAAATTTTAAATATGACCCTTAACTTTAAACTTTTATCAATTTAACTATTTACCAAAATAGAAAAATTGAATACTTTTATTTCATAAAATTTGGGGTCTCACAATCTCCCCTCCTTATGAAATTTTGCCCTCGAAATTTACGTACTTGGTAGTTCGAAGAGATGAGAATACCTTGTTTTCTTTTTGGATTATACCTTCCCAGTTATTTCCTCTATATCATGATTTTCCCATTGCTCATCTCCTATATTTCAGATATCATTCTAGAATATACCTTCAAAACAAAGGTTAATTGACATATCATAATTTGTCAACTTATCAAGTAAACAATTTCAGCATAGGTAAGTCACACACTAGCGAAGTATATTACTTGTCTCTCCCTTCATAGTTCTAGACTCAAATCTCCGCCAACGACCATATCCCTAAGCTCTGATACCATTTGTGACGCCCCCAAAATAGGTCCACACGACCCATTCTGAGTCGCCATGTGACCATACTATAAAAATCACATATAAACTTCATTTATACAACTGTTGAACTATCGTGCATAGTACGACAACACATAAGCTATGAGTTTTAATACAATATTATCTCGTAGACAGTATCTAAACTCAAATTGTTACAATGCCATATAAAATACAGCAGCAAATATTTTAAGACCCCAAAGAAGAATGAGAAGATTACTATCATATTCATTCTAATGAGGTGCACTTTTGACGCTTTCAAAGTCGGGTTCTCATCACCCTATTGTTGTTCGCCAAAATCAATTATTAAGTGATGTATAAAATACGACACACACATCTTAGGTCCTCAATACAATTATCTGTTGCATGTCATGCCGTTTTATAATGTATTGAGAAACTTACAATTGATCTCTCGGACTATCACACTATTTCCGTTATCCCCACTCGACCCAAATTTACACTCTTATTACACGAAAGGAATTGTGTGAAGCAAAAGGGTGAGCACAAATAGCCCAGTAAAGAATATCATGACTAAAGATAATTAAATTATCAATATACTTCGTCAATAATAAATCAGAGATTTAGAACATATGGTAGATGATAAAACTTTTCAACCATAGTTTCAGCGGAACGAATAATCTATTAGAAGAGTCAAAAAGACCATCAGGTCTATTATCTTCTCCATGTTAAAAGTCCACTAATAATGTTTTATCCCTGTAACATCAATCAACAATTCATGTCCACAATCATATGAATAACTCATAATCATAATTGTGATTCTAAATTCCTCTTCGCACCCAGGACGAAGATAATTTTCATCACCTATCTTCACCTGAAACATCAAAAATCATGGTTATACCAAATCACAATTCTCGCTCACAATCATACTAATAAATTCATCTTTGCACTATAGCCAAATATATTCATTAACAATTCATCTTTGCAATACATGCCAAAGACAAACAACTGTATTTTAGAAGAGTCAAGTAGAGCATGATATCTACAATCTTTTATGAATTAAAAGTGTATAATCAATATTTTATCGTTGAGACTCAGCTTAATAAATAATCCACATCATCGAATCATCTCTGCACTACGGCCAAGGATATTCATGTAATCATCAATGGTCATGATTATACCGAATAATCCCTGATTATAATCATACCAATAACTGTCCAACAATGCACTATGGGCCAATGAAGACTTTTATCCACATCATCTATAACATTACGGGTCATAATTATACCGAATGATCCCTGGTCATAATCATACCAATAAACAGTTCATCTATGCACATAAGCCAAAGATACTCATCAATCAATAGTTCAACTTTGCACGTAAGCCAAAGATATACAAATCAAAAAACTAATAATCAACGATCCATCTTTGCACGTAAGCAAAGATATACAATTTGTAAAACCAATAATCAACAGTCTATCTTTGCACGTAAGCCAAAAATGACTTTCATCATAATATAAGCATGAGGATGATGACAATGATATAAGCATTAATCAAACGAAAACAAGGATAAATATTAAAGACTTTAAAATTATCCAAATATTATCAATCACTTAATAAACTCATAATCTAATATTATTAATATTATAACAATATTTTAATCACTTCTTAAACTTATAAACAATTTATTTCAATTGTTTACACTTTACCAAATAATACATTTAATCATTCAAAAATGTCATACTCATAAGATTTCATCACCAATGATCAAACCCCTCATCAAAAATTTGGATATACCCTATATAGGATTCTCAAGCCATAAAATCCTATTTTCCAATTTTGTTACTTCACATAACATATTTAATTCATTTATTCATAACTAGTTCATTTTCATGAAAAATACCAAATCAGTCCCAAAAATATTTCTTTTTCGCGATTTAATGAATATTGTCCCATATTGAACATATATATTTTCTAAGAATTTTAAAATTCATTTACTATTTTTCATATGGCCAAAATCATTGAATATTTAGACATTTATCATAAATTATACTTTTGTCCAAAAATTCCGAAATTTGTATTGTATACTCCTGTTATATACATGTACTCCCAATAAAAATTTCACCAATTTTGGAGTTAACCATAATGAGTTATAAGGGTTTACTTTTAAAATAGTCTTTTCCCATAAAATCATAACTCTTAATCTATACATCCAAAAATCGCCATCTTTGAACACAATATAGAAAACTCATCAAATTATCATTTTAAATTTTTCCAGAATTTTTGAGGGTCAGAAAAATTATGAAACTGCAAATAGATTTTCACCCGCCATGCAGTAATCCACATAAATGCATCATTTTACAATTTAATAATGAATGAATACAAATGATCTTTCACCATGCATGCGAAGAATCCACATGTATGTGATATTCCAAATGTAATAATAAAGAATGGAATAATGTAAGAATTCACCATGCATGCGATAGACCGCATGCAAAAGTTATTCCCAGCCAGAATAATAAAGAATGGAATCGAAGTCATGCGTAATCCGCATGCATGAGGATATTCCAACATAATAATAAAGAATGGAATAACAATGTAATTCACCGTGCATACGATGGGCCGCATGCAGACGGTTATTCCAACATAATAATAAAGAATGGAACCGGTCATGCAGAATCCATTGAGATAGGATATTCTAATGAATAATAAAGAACGGAACCAGGTCATGCGTAATCTGCACAGACAGGATATTCTAAAAGAATAATAAAGAATGGAATAATAGAAGAATTTCACCATGTATGCAGTACTTCGCATAGACAGGTTATTCCAACATAATAATAAGGAATGTAATAACAATAGAATTCACTAGGCATGCGATAGACCGCACAGACAGGTTATTCCAACAGAATAATAAAGAATGAAATAACAGAAGAATTTCACCATGTATGCGGTACTTCGCATAGACAGGTTATTCCAACATAATAATAAAGAATGGAATAACAACCCTTATGAGTATTGAAAGAAAATAACTCTCTTCATGAATACGAAAGAATAATACCCCTTACTATAATAACAATATCCCTTACCTTAGAAGAAAAACTGGATACTGGAATAGTGAGGTAGCAAACTTCTCTTCTTCTTTCTCTCTAAAATTTCTCTCTATAATAATTGCTCTATAGCTTTAGTGAATTGGTGAGAAATGAAGGAAGAATGAGCTTCTATTTATAGGAAAATATAGTTTCCATAATTGCACATTTTAGGACTCAAAATATTATAGTATAATACATTTATCTTTTTATTCATTTTTAATTTAGTCATGCAAATATTATCAAACTTGCACCACTTCCCCTAATAGTAAATAATGTGAATCAATAGTACAATCATGTGACTCAATAGTTATAATCATGTGAAAATACGAATTACAGTATAGTACCTCCATCTATACTGGGAGCTGTCGTTGACACTCCTAAATTAACCTCACTTTCACTTCACAATTTATAATAATTAGCACAGTAGCAAGTAAGGATTGATCCCACAGAGAGTAAAGTTATTTTAGAATTATTCTACTATTTGAACAAAAAAAATAAAGATGGGGGTTTTGAAAATTGTTTTTAAACTAAGAGAACAAGAATTAATGATGAAATTAACCAAATATGTAAAAAACTTCATTTCATGATTCGGTTTCACCAAGTACAACAATCAATTAATCAAGTAATTATTATTTTTCCTTCAATGAAATTATTAGCCCTAGATAACAATAAGCTCTGCTATCCAGAAATTCTCCTTAGATTATCCTTTGTATTTAAACAAGCTCTCCACCAGATTCTAACTAGCATACAACCTAGAATAAGCTCTCTAGATTTAATATGATAGAAGCATTAAGAAATAGAGAATTAGGCTAATCCAAGTAACAAACACATAAGCTCGATTTGTTTAACTTGTTTTCTAATAATCTTAGCAATACACAAAAGCTTGTCCACAATTAGTATTACCAAGTTGCTACTTGTGATGAAGAAAGATATCAATTACACGTAATACCAATCTTAATCTAGCAGATGATAATGATTAAATTAACTCAATTGGCCATATTAAATCAATTAGATTAATTAACATGCAATCAATGAAAATAGATTATCAGAAGAAATTTCACACAAGAAGGAATAAATAATAATACTAAATTAATCAATTACTTGTAACAAGGATTCACCTCCCTTTAGAACTGAATGAAAAGAACTAGCCTGACATGCTCTTGAGTCTGCACTCCAATAGATGATAGTTGATTATTGAATGAATAAAACCTTGACTCTCATCCTCTATTTATAGTGCTAGACAAAGTCCTAAATCCTATAGGATGTAGAAATCCAAATCCTAAAAGGAATTACAAATCATAACTAGTTTCCATAAAGAAATAGAATTCAATTTGGAAATAAATCTTAGTCTAAAGGAAATCCTAAAGCTAATAGAAATATCAATCCAATTCCATGTAGAAGTCTACCAAAATCTGCATTTAGAAATTTTCCAAAAATCCAAGATTTCCTGATTTTTCCCACTCAAATTCGCTGGGGCGAATTTTCATTTCCTGCTGTGACGTCCTTTGGTAAAACGAGCATAACTTTTGATCCAGGAGGAGTTACGGGGCCTGCTACCTATCAAAACGAAGATATCGACGAGATCTACAACTTTCATTCTTTGAGAATCGACAGAATCGCTTTGAATCAAGGTCGAAATCGGGCTCCAAGTGACTACTGTGTAAATTGCAACTTCCAAACTTTGAGGTTCAACGTCCATTTAATAAGAATATCATAACTTTTTCATATGAACTTCGATTGGGACGATATAAGATGTTTCGAAAAGCTAAAGAAGAGCTCTACAATAAAATTCAAGTCCCAAGCTAAGAACATGCATCCAACTTAATGCTAAAAATTCTGCAATTTTCTCTCTTTCCTCATTTCAGCTCCAATTCTTCCTGAAATCATTAAACACCTTAATAAGCTCATATACACATGAAACATGCAATAAAACTAAATATAATGGAATCAAAATAAATGAATAATATGCACTCATCAAATTCCCCCACACTTAGCCTTTTACACGTCCTCGTGTAAACCAAAAGTTTGATTTCCAAAAAATTCTATTCAACCATAGTGTCAAAAGATTTCAAGATACAAATAATGACTATCAACACTAAATTTGCAGAAATCTAATCAACGCCTTATCAATTAACTCACAATTACCAACTTTATCATTTCACCAATGAATTTTATTAAATCAAATTATAGCCACATAAGTAACTTTCCCAAAATCATCATACTTACTCAACTTAGTTACCATGGAGCAAAAAGCAGGTACATCGACTCATAACCAAGAACAAGTTTTTCTTGCTTTTTAATTTTTTTTCATAGAACCTTCTTTTTAGCACAGATGAATGTATTTTCATGCTTCTTCTTTTTTTTCGTATTTTTTTTTCTTGACATGTGTAATGTCTCCTTTTCTTAGGCTTTTCAGAGTTACCCATTAGCGAACTTTCCACCAACGACTCCCAAACTAGATGATCTTAGGGCGCTAGGAGTAGAGACACCCCTAAGGGCTTACTTATTCAAGTAACAAAGGCCACAAAAGTCGACTAGTCAAGTTGCTTTTATCCATCGCACTTTTCAGCGTGAATACCGATGCTTCCCGAGGCTTAGATACCCAGTTATTTCGCACAATGGACATTGAAGTAGATTTTTAATTTTCTTTTTTTTTTCCTTTTTTTTCTTTTTTTTTTCATTCATCATTTTTTCACATGGTTCTGCAACAACATAAGCAAGTTAAACAATTCTAAGTCGTGAAATCAGTGCACATAGACAACTCCACAAATAACTTAGCCCAATAAACATGCTTCTCATATTCAAGTACTCATGTATCACAAATTCAATTCAAATCAATTACTATGGATCATGACTTAGTTGTTATCATTCATTAACAAATTAAGCATCAAACAGATTCTGAATTTTAGCATCAATTTTCAATCTTTGACTTTAACCTTCGAACACATAGGCAAATAGAACCATGGAACCCAAGTTTTCAGAATTTTTTTTTTCAACTTCCCATCAAAATTGAATTTTTTATTCCTACATAAAATAAAACCTAAATCTCCCCCCACACTCAAACCTTACATTGTCCCCAATGTAAGAAAATCATGCAAAGAAGAAAATACTACTAGCAAACATGTAATAAAAAAAAACTAAAAAGTAAAGGGATAGAAAAATCAAATCTGAGATCTTTGGTTGCCTCCCAAGCAGCTGCCCGTGTTTAACGTCTTTGGCTCGACATCATCTTTCTCATCTTATGTAATTGGACTTGTGTACTTCAAGTGGACTGGTAACAACTTCAATTCTTTATTAGAAGCATCCTTCATATTCTGATTTTTCTTCATTCCAACCATCAAATCTTTTTTGTATATTTGCTCAAGAGATTTCTGCACTTTGGTTAGATTACTAGCAATAATTATAGGCAAAGTGACATTAGTCCCCAAATATGCATATTTCAAATGAGCAGGTAATTGTTTCAATTCTAGAGTTGGGGCTTGTACAACAGAAGGTAATAACTTTTGATGAGGAGCAGGAAATTGAATAGAATGTTTTGTTAACTTATCTGAGAATTTTCGACAATGAGTGTAGTGCAACCACAATTTCCTTCAATTCCTGAGTTTGCTTAATTTCATCTTCCTTGTCCATATCCATACAGTTGGAGATATCTACCTCCAAACTATCCCGATGCATTTGTTCAAAGGCTCTATGTACTAAAGAATCGATAGGAAAAACCTGTCCTATATCACTAGGGTACCTCATGGCATCATAGATGTTAAACTGAATCTTCTCGCCATCAAACTCCATTGTCAAGGTCCCATTGTGCACATCAATCATGGTTCTTGTTGTTTTCAGGAATGGTCTTCCTAACAAGATGTGAGAAGGGTTTGGTGATGTATCATCTTCCATATCCACAATGTAAAAATCTGCAGGAAAGATTAGTTCGCTCACCTGTACTAAGACATCTTCAATTACCCCTCGGGGGTAAGTGTTAGTACGATCACCTTAATTGAATAATCACACCAGTATTTTTCAAAGGACCTAGATTTAAGGAAGCATAAATAGATAAAGGCATAACATTAATTGAAGCTCCTAAATCTAGCATGGCTTTGTCAAATTTGGTGTTTCTTATTTTGCACGGGATTGTAAACATTCCTGGATCTTTACATTTAGGAGGCATTTTTCTTTGAAGAACGGCAGATATATTTTCCCCAACTGTAACTTTTTCATTATTTTGCAATTTTCTTTTATTAGTGCATAATTCTTTCAAAAACTTTGCATACCGTGGCACTTGTTTAATTGCATCAAGGAGAGGGATGTTCACTTCTACTTTCCTAAAAGTTTCCAGAATTTCTTTTTCTTGTTCATCTTTCTTTATAGTTTTAGAATTTCTAGGAGGAAAGGGTAGAGGAATGTTTTTAAGCTTACAAGAAGAATGAGATTGTACCTTGGATTTTTTAGTTTCATCCTTAGTTGCTTCCTTTTCAAACTCAACGGTGGCCGATGGTGTATCCATTTGTTTTCCACTCCGCAAAGTTATGGCACTTGCATTCTCCCTTGGGTTGACTACTATTTGAGATGGTAATTTTCCTAAGCCTCTGGATTCCAATATCCCCACAGTTGTAGCCAGTTGTCCTACTTGGTTCCTCAAATCTTGAACCGAAGTTTTTGTCTCTTGCATGAATTGTTGTGTTTGTCCCATGAATGCTTTGAACATATCCTCCAATGATGTTCCAAGTGGGTGTGGACCTTTGCTTGCTTGGATTGATATTGAGGTTGAAATTTGGTTGGAAGCCCCGCGCGCCTAGGTGGAAATGCGGTGGTGCCGCTTGCTTTGCTCCCATAACTCAGATTTGGATGATCCTCCATCCCGGGTTATATGTGTTTGAGTACTGGATCATACTTTTTACGAGGTGGTGGTGATAATTTCCCATTGCATTAGCTTGTTGCACAGCCTCGTCATCTTGTAATGTTGGACATTCATCTGTATTGTGATTTGGTTGTAGACATATTCCACAAAGCTTTGCAATTGGCAGTTGACATGTAGCTAATTGTCTAACCATAGCAGTTAATTCAGAAATTTGTTGACCATAATCACAAGTGCTTACCTCGCTTTACTTCTTTGGTGCATGATTTGTTCTAGTGCCATATATTATTTGTGAGTTTCTTTGCCATTTTATAATTAAATTCCTTGCAGCCTCCGGGGTCTTGTCAACTAGTGCTCCTCCTCTAGCTGCATCGATCATGCTCCTATCCATCGGTACCAACCCTTCATAGAAATACTGGATCAGGTGTTGTTCATCTATTTGATGCGGTGGACAGCTGGAACAAAGCTTTTTGAATCTTTCCCAATACTCGTATAGCGTCTCCCCACTGGATTGTCTAATCCCACAGATCTCCTTCCTTATGTTGGCTACTCTTGAGGCTGGAAAGTATCTCTCCAAGAACAACTACTTCATGTCATTCCAAGACTATATTGATACTGAGGGTAGGTAGTACAATCAATCCTTTGCCAAATCTGCTAAGAAGAATGGGAATGCTCTCAGCTTGATTTGCTCTTCGGTGATTCCGTGTGGTTTCATAGTGGAGCACACCACATGAAATTCCTTCAGATGTTTGTAGGGGTCCTCACCGTAAGAAGACCATGAAAAGTAGGCGATAAATGGATTAGTCCGGATTTAAGTTCAAAATGACATCTAAATTAGGATATTTAATGCACAGAGGTTGTTGATTTAAATTAGGAGTTGCCAACTCCCTGAGAGTTCTATTGTTGTTTGGAATCGCCATCTCTTCTTCTTTGTCGGATTCGTTGGATAATAATTCCAAAGCTAAGTTGAGGCCTGGTGATGATGCAGAAGCCTCGTCTATATCTGCAGAAGACTGTTGAACTTTAAGTTTTTCCTTCTTTAGCCTCCTTGCAGTTTTCTCAATCTCTGGATCAAAATCTAATATAGTAGCTTGAGAAGATCGAGTCATAAAACAAGAACAAAACAAATAATAGAATAAAAACAAAACGCTAAATTACTCCCCGGCAACGGCGCCAAAATTTGGGAGCTGTCGTTGACACTCCTAAATTAACCTCACTTTCACTTCACAATTTATAATAATTAGCACAGTAGCAAGTAAGGATCGATCCCACAGAGAGTAAAGTTGTTTTAGAATTATTCTACTATTTGAACAAAAAAAATAAAGATGGGGGGTTTTGAAAATTGTTTTTAAACTAAGAGAACAAGAATTAATGATGAAATTAACCAAATATGTAAAAACTTCAATTCTGTAGTTCAGTTTCACCAAATACAACAATCAATTAATCAAGTAATTATTATTTTTCATTCAATGAAATTATTAGCCCTAGATAACAATAAGCTCTGCTATCCGAAATTCTCCTTAGATTATCACTGTATGAAACAAGCTCTCCACCAGATTCTAACTAGCATACAACCTAAAATAAGCTCTCTAGATTTAATATGATAGAAGCATTAAGAAATAGAGAATTAGGCTAATCCAAGTAACAAACACATAAGCTCGATTTGTTTAACTTGTTTTCTAATAATCTTAGCAATACACAAAAGCTTGTCCACAATTAGTATTACCAAGTTGCTACTTGTGATGAAGAAAGATATCAATTACACGTAATACCAATCTTAATCTAGCAGATGATAATGATTAAATTAACTCAATTGGCCATATTAAATCAATTAGATCAATTAACATGCAATCAATGAAAATAGATTATCAGAAGAAATTTCACACAAGAAGGAATAAATAATAATACTCAATTAATCAATTACTTGTAACAAGGATTCACCTCCCTTTAGAACTGAATGAAAAGAACTAGCCTGACATGCTCTTGAGTCTGCACTCCAATAGATGATAGTTGATTATTGAATGAATAAAACCTTGACTCTCATCCTCTATTTATAGTGCTAGACAAAGTCCTAAATCCTATAGGATGTAGAAATCCAAATCCTAAAATGAATTACAAATCATAACTAGTTTCCATAAAGAAATAGAATTCAATTTGAAAATAAATCTTAGTCTAAAGGAAATCCTAAAGCTAATAGAAATATCAATCCAATTCCATGTAGAAGTCTACCAAAATCTGCATTTAGAAACTTTCCAAAAATCCAAGATTTCCTGATTTTCCCGCTCAAATTCGCTGGGGCGAATTTTTATTTCCTACTGCGACGTCCTTTGGTAAAACGAGCATAACTTTTGATCCAGGAGGAGTTACGGGGCCTGCTACCTATAAAAATGAAGATATCGACGAGATCTACAACTTTCATTCTTTGAGAGTTGACAGAATCGCTCTGCATCAAGGTCGAAATCGGGCTCCAAGTGACTGCTGTGTAAATTGCAACTTCCAAACTTTGAGGTTCAACGTCCGTTTAGTAAAAATATCATAACTTTTTCATATGAAATCTGATTGGGACGATTCAAGATGTTCCGAAAATCTAAAGAAGAGCTTTACAATAAAATTCAAGTCCCAAGCTAAGAACATGCATCCAACTTAATGCTAAAAATTCTGCAATTTTCTCTTTTTCCTCATTTTAGCTCTAATTCTTCCTGAAATCATTAAACACCTTAATAAGCTCATATACACATGAAACATGTAATAAAACTAAATATAATGGAATCAAAATAAATGAATAATGTGACGCCCCCAAAATAGGTTTACATCACCTATTCTGAGTTGTCAATACATGGTACAGAAACAACTACAACTTTATTATTATAACAGTAAAACTGTGAGTTTGAATACAAATATTATCTTCTAGACAATATCTATACTCAAATAAATCCTCATCACATTTATTGATACATTATTTTACAAAAATGGTGAGGACTACTAAACAATCCTTTCTAAAACCTTCATTCCATACCCCGACTGCACTCTTATATTCTCTCGCTCTCGAGAAAAATGGAACAAAAAGGAAAAGGGTGAGCTCAACTAGCTCAATAAAGAATATTATGACTAAGATAATATACAACAAATTATCGTTAGTCTTCAACGAGGAAAAATATAATAGAATACAATAGACAACAAATTTTAAATCAATATTCGCAATGAAATAATAATTCATTAGAAGAGTTAAGTAGAGAATGCAAACTACTATCTTCTATGTATGAATTTAAAAGTTCATAAATCTATCTTTTATCCCCGTAACATCAATCAATATACATCTAGAATCAAATATTCATCTGCACACTACTGAGCCAAAGATATTCATCGATTGGTCATGTTCATTTAAACACTGTTCATCTTTTTGACTACTGGCCAAAGATATTCTTCAGAAATCATTCATCTTTTGCACTATGTGCCAAAGATATTCTTAAGAAATCATTCATCTTTGCACTACAGTCAAAGATATTCCATAATATCATCATTTAAGACCGAGGATGATGAAAAATATTTTTTTAAAGAAACGAATCCCGGTGAAACAAAATGACAAGGATTAAGGATTAAGGATTCGTATTTGGTTTTATCCACGCCCAAAAATACCTCAAAATAATCATAGTGGTGTAAAATTCAAGAATGATCAAAACATGGATACAATCGAGTTAGTATCCAAAATAGATGTTTTAGACGAAAAGAAGAAATTTTATTTTCGGTGAATAAGATCAGATATCGTGAATAGTGCCGTATACGTGAATAGTAACTCCGACACCAAAAGATAGAAATTCCACAAAAAACATCTTCACGCTTCATGAATAGTACTCGTGAATAGTAACTCGTGAATAGTAACTCATGAATAGTAACTCGTGAATAGTAACTCATGAATAGTAACCCATGAATAGTAACCCCGACATGAAAAAGTTCCAAATTTGATAAAAACTTCAGATCAATATTTCAGCATAATGATATTGAAGAAATAATATCATTACGAAAAAAAAAATAATATCCCTTACCTCGAAAGATCAAGATTTAAATTTAAACACCGGATATAGGCTATGACTTGGACTTGCACCATATAGCAATACTCAAAGTATACTCAAAATACTCACAAGAATACGCTCGATAATATAGAGAGAGAAAACTTCAGATTTACGGTGTGATTTTCAATTTAACCCAAGCACCCTATTTATAGGAAAACGCTTAGAACACCAAAGCGTAAAATTTAATAATAATATAATTAAACAAATTCAAGCCCACCTTAGACCAACTGAATTCAGCACATTTATATCACATGTGGGATTGCAAAAACGTTTTTCTTAAATAAAACAATTAAAACTTCCAAAAATTAATTATTTTGTAACTTGAGCTTCAAAAATTCATAATTAATAGCCCTTTCATCAGAAAATTCGAATCTCATGAGTTTTTATAGGAAATTCAATTCTCTACAACTTTGTAGAAGAAAGTTTTCCAAATTCCAAACAGAAATCGACCGAAATCCACAAGCGGGCGATTTTTAAAGTTATAATCAAATTTCAAATCAATAAATGGGGTCCACCGAGCATGTTTAACATGTTTTAAACATTTATTGCAACAAAAATACTCTTCCTCCTCGTATACTCATATATCCCACATTCGTTGTAAAATATCACCATTATTATATTATTAAAATATAATAATATATTTAAATGAATTATTTTATCGAAAAAGATAAAATTTCAATTTTCAACAATTGTCACTATAAAAATTTTCTCCATCTATATCCACATAAAATCAATATTTTTTCATCATATGAATCAATAATTAATTATTCACAAATAATATTACAGAATCACAATATTGACAACTGGCGGTTCCTAAGAAAGAGGGGCTTTCAATAAGAATTTTCTTCATCTGGCGCCGTAAATTAGGTGACCAAACCTCCTTAGACAGAACTTTCTAGACATTGCCAACAATGTTATCTAATAATATTATTCGGATAATATGAATTATTGCTTCGATAATGAAAAATACCGTGTAATGACAATTATGAAAACAACAAAGAATATAAAATATCAACGCAGACAATTATTAACTCAATAAAATATTGAATAATAATTCTGTAACCATTATTGAGTAGTGCTTCTTACGTAAGAATCAATAATTGGTGCAATACTGGTGTGCTATTGTTCAACAACGCAGATTAGTGTGTTTTAACCACCGGGTATTCCAACAAAGATAATCTGTAAATAACTACGTCAGATTATTTAAAAACAACTTATATTTGTCGTTTTCTTCATCCAATCGCTTTCCGTTATGGGGCCCACACATGGCTGCGCCGTCGTACGAATATTCCCCGACAGTACGAATATTCCACGACCAAACGAATATTCCTCGACGATAATGAATATTTTATAACCACTTGCTTATTTTGAAATATTTGCGTATTTAACCCTTAACTATCCACATTAATCAAATCAACCCTTACTATTTCAAAATAATAAATAAAGGAAATTCCTTTTTATTTAAAAATTTCGGGGTCTTACAACCTCCCTCCTTAATGAATTTTCGTCCTCGAAATTCGACGACGTACGATACACAGTGTTTCAAAAGGTGAGGATACCTCGCTTTCATTTCCGTTTCCAATTCCCGTGTCATTTTCTCTATAGCATGATTCCTCCACAAAACTTTAACTTGTGGTATGACCTTTCTTGGCGTAGGACATGCTCCATCCTATCCAAGATCTTGACAGTACCTCCTCACACGTTAAGTCTTGGCTATCTCGTCCGGTTCTAACTCAATAACGTGGTTCGGGTCTTTCACATATTTACGAAACGAGATATGTGAAACACATTATGAACACGAGACATACTTGAGGTAACGCAAGTCTATAGGCTACATTTCCTACTCGGTCAAGAATTTGAAATGGACTAATAAATCGTGGATTGAGCTTTTCTCTCTTTCCAAATCTTGTAACTCCCTTCCATGGAGCAACTCGCAACAATACATGATCCCCTACATTAAATTCCACGTCCTTTCGATGAAGATCCGCATAACTCTTTTGTCGATCTTGTGCCATTTGTATACGTCGTTGTCGAATCATTTGGATCTTTTCGGTGAGTCATACGTATCTTAACTCAGTCCCAACAATGTTGCTTCACCCACCTCATCCCAACATATGGAGAACGACATTTTCGTCCATATAATGCTTCAAATGGAGCCACACCTATACTTGCACGATAAGCTGTTGTTGTAGGAGAATTCCACCAATGGTAAATACTTATCCCAACTACCCTTGAAGAAGTCAGGACACGAGTCTTAATAGATCTTCAAGAGTTTGAATAGTCCTCTCACGATTGTCCGTCTGGTTTGGGGATGGTATGTCAACTAAATCGCAAATCCGCGCCCATAGCTTTTTGCAAGCTAACCCAAAATCTTGAAGTGAATCTTGGGTCACGATCCGAAACTATGGATCTTGGCATGCCATGCAACCTCACAATCTCATTCACGTACATACTAGCAAGACGTTCAAGGAATAAGTCTCCCGATTCCGCAAGAAATGAGCGAGACTTGGTTAATCTATCAACAATAACCCAAATAGCATTGATGCCTTGAGAAACCGTAGGAAGACCCGTAACGAAATCCATAGTAATGTGTTCCCACTTCCATTCCGGAATCTCAAGTGGTTACAACGGACCCTTAGGTACAAGATGCTCCGCCTTTACACGTTGGCAAGTTAAACACATCGAGATAAACTTTGCAATCTCTCTCTTCATATTGTTCCACCAAAATGTATGTCAAGATCACGATACATTTTAGTACTTCCGAGATGGATTGCAAATGGCGATTGTGTGCCTCCATCATAATCTTGTACTTCAAATCGTAGTCGTTAGGAACACAAAGTCTAGAGTGGACTCAAGTATTCCTTCTTCATCAATTCTCGCTTAGGAATAGCTCCTTCTTGTACTTTCTTCTTCATACGCATCATTTCCGCCCGGTGGCTTCGAGCAACCTTAACTTTTTCTATTAAAGTTGGCTCTGTCGCGTATACTTGACATCATCGCACTCGCTCCTCAAGATATGATCTTCTACTCAATGCGTCACTACCACGCTTAAACTTTACCGGGATGGTATTGAATAGTGTGGTCGTAGTCTTCAATAGCTCGAGCCAACGTCATCCGCCGCATGTTGAGTTCTTTTGAGTGAAGAAATATTTAAGGCTTTTATGGTCCGAATATATCTCCACTTTCTCCCCATATAGATAGTGCCTCCATATCTTTAAGCGAAAGCAGATCATCACGCCAACTCTAGATCATGAGTAGGATAATTCCTCTCATACTCTTTAAGTTGTCGCGAGGCATAAGCTATGACTTTCCCACGTTGCATGAGAACACATCCTAACCCTTTATGCGAAGCATCATCAGAGATAACAAATCCATCCGAACCAGATGGTATTGTTAGAACAGTCTTGAAATAAGTCTCCTCTTAAGCTCTTGGAAACTTTTCTCGCATTCTTCGCTCCAAACAAATTTTGTATCCTTCCGAGTTATTTGAGTTAATGGAGTAGCGATTCGAGAAACCCTTCCACGAATCTCCGAGAATAACCAACTAAGCCCAAAAAGCTACGTACTTGATCACCGACTTGGTTGCTCCAACTTTGTATTGCTTCAATCTTCACGGATCAACAGATACTCCATGTTTCGACACCACGTGCCCAAGGAATGCTACTTCCTCAAGCCAGAACTCGCATTTCTTCAATTTGGCATATAGTTGGTTTTCACGAAGCCTTTGGAGTACCAACTTCAAATGGTGCTCATGATCTTCACGGCTTTTGGAATATATGAGGATGTCATCAATAAAGACAACAACGAATTGATCCAAATATTCCTTGAATACTCGGTTCATCATATCCATGAAAGCCGCAGGAGCATTAGTTAGTCCGAAAGATATGACTAAGAATTCATAATGCCCATACCGAAGTTCGAAGGCGGTCTTTGGAATATCCTCGGTTCTAATCTTCACCGATGATATCCGTAAGCTAAGATCGATTTTGAAAAGAATTGTGCCCCTACAGAATTGGTCAAACAAGTCATCAATACGAGGTAGAGGATACCTATTCTTGATGGTGACATGGTTCAATTCCGATAGTCAATACAAAGTCGCATACTCCCGTCTTTCTTCTTTACAAATAAAGCAGAGAGCACCCCAAAGAGATGTACTTGGGGACGAATGAAACCGATGTCCAACAATTCTCGTAGTTGGACCTTTAACTCTCGAAGTTCAATAGAGCCATTCGATATGGGGTTTTAGAAATGGGCTTTATGCGAGTTCAAGATCAATAAAGAATTCAACTTCACGTTACGGGGTGACCGGAAGTTCTTCGGGAAATACGTCAGAAAGTCAATAACAACAGGAATATTATTCAAATTTGACGTGTCTTTATTCAAATCCATAACATGGGCTAAGAAAGCTTGACATCCGTTTTTTAATAAACGAATAGCTTTATGATTAGATATGACAGTGATCGATTTTAATGGTTTAGTTGCTTGAATTGCATAACAGCAGGGTTGGTTAGGAATATGAAAACTAACAACCTTACGAAAACAATCAATTTTGGCATGATGAGTAGTTAACCAATCAATCCCTAAAATCACATCAAAAGCAAGTATCTTTAAAGAGATAAGGTCAACGGGTAAGGTAATGGTGCCAACTTGAATCAAACAAGATTTATAAACAGTGGATGTGATGAAAGTTTCTCCTAACGGAGTTTCCACAGATAGGTCAAAGTCTAATTTCTCCGGAGTCAAGTTTAAACATTGAGCACAAGCAGGAGAGATAAATGAATGGGTAGCACCAGTATCAAGTAAGGTATAAACTTCGCAAGAATTTATAAATAGCTTACCCGTGATCACCTCGTTTGGGTTCCTTGCATTTTGACCAAATCACAACAAACGCTTCTTCCCGAAATCGTTGACTTTTGACTTTTACGGGACCGATCTTTTGAGTCACCGTCCCTCATTGAACTAGGTTTCATTCATCGTATAATCTCTCGAGCGATATGTCCTTCCTTTCCACAATTATAGCATACCTTGAATCTGTTGTAGGCGGTTTGACCGATATGTCCCTCTTTTCCGCATTTGTAGCATATAACCGGTGGTCGTTCTCCTCCCTTAGAACCGATTCTTTCACGCAAGACTGTCATCTTCACATGGTCGTTGTTAAATCTCCTCTTTTAAAATCTCCTCCGACTCGCTTCTTCTATTTTCATGGCCATGATTACCACCAGAGTGGTTACCATTTTGTCCGTCTTTTCTTTTCTCCGCAGTTATCATTATTCGCTGATCGCTATCTCTCGACACGATCCACGGTTGTGGTCCTCGGTTGACTGCAGTACTCGTTATCTCGCTCTAATAATTGAGCCCATTTACAACATCCGAATAAAGAGAAAATTTATGAGAAATGAGATATCGACGTACGCCGGGTTTCAAACCTCTAAGAAACATCCGCGTCATACGTTCCTCATTCTCCACCAAATGAGGTACAAACACGGATAACTCTCGCAAACTTTGCCTCGTCTTCGAGACACCGCCATGTTGTTTTGTTCCAATCGATGAACTCCACTTCCTTCATACGAGCGAACACTTTCGGGAAAGTATTTGTCATTAAATAGCTTTCAAACGTCTCCCAAGACATGCTTTGAGTCTGCGGTGGATGGGCACGCCTTCTGAGACTACCACCGATGGTCTCGCTTCGCCACGGAACATAAAGGTGGCGAATGGAACCTTCTGTTCCTCCGTGCATCCCAAGACATCGAATATCTTGGTAATTTGTTTGACCCATGTTTTCGCCATGATCGGATCTCGCTTTCCTTAAATTCGGTGGTCCCAACTCTTTGAATCGCTTGGTTGTGATAAACCCGTGAATTGCTATCATTTCTCCTCAGTATTTTGAACACGAGTTTCCTCAAATCGATTTTGCATGAATCGCAAAAACTTCTAAACATCCCTCGCTCATCATCTCGCTTCAATGGTGTTGTTCACGGGAGGAAGATTGCCACTGTTGTTGCACGTTCTCCTCGTTGGTGAGTCTGAGCATCTCCACGGTCTCATTTCCATTGTTAATATTCTCAGTCGACATTCTCAAATACTGTCATAAAACAAGGGTTAATTAAGGAAATCAATATATCACATAATATCCCTATATACTGACCAACTAACTGTTAGGTTTGTAATATTCATAACGCAATTAAATTGCATAAAATTAGCGGAAGCGAGATAAAATCAGAGTTTAAAAATTTACAAACCATATACCCGGATCACCCTTTATGCATAATTATTAATTAAACGAAAAGATAAAGAATAAAATCATACCCTTGGAGATCGAGCTTCCTCAGGTACAAGTTCACCTCCAAATCCTTTCGCGTTCAATCTTGAATCCACCGGGTTTGGTTCCTTCCTTTGACCAACGTTAGCCACCCAAATGTTTGGCCTCTAGAGGTGATCCACCAAGGAAGAAAAAGATTCAAGAAGATGGGTGTTATGGCTAACCCTAGTTTTCTATCTCTATAGAAAGGGTGTACTCTCCCAACAATTGGAATTATTACGTATGTTGAAAAATCAACAACCCATATCACCCATAATAAGACTCTCTTATTATTAATAGATGTGGGCAACCAAACCTTAACAATTAAGGAATTGGGATTTATTTAATTAATTAAATTCTTTTAATTAATTAAGCTCCCTAATCTTATTAGGGATAATTAATTAAACTCCTTTAACTAATTTTCCTTCCTAATCCAATTAGGAATAAATGAGAGTACTTATATTAAATTAATTCCTAAACTCTTTTAGAAATTAAAATAATAATAATTGTAATAATATTAATAAGACTCCTCTTATTAATTTATATTTAATATTTCTAAAATATTAAATAATAATATTAAGCTATTTAATTTATTCTATCACCATAGATTAAATTAAATATACTTAATATATTATTACGATTATGTCATTAACTTCTTAAATAATTATTCTTCTTTTTATGGTGTGACCCTTTAGGTTCTCCATATTAAGCTAGGTTGTGAATAAATCAATTAGAACAATTCTAATCTTATTTAAATAAATAAATTAAATAATTAATTTATTTAAATAATATTTATTCTATAATAGGGATAAGCCTCTCCTAGCGATCGGCGACTTTCCGGATAATATAGATTTCAACATTAATCATTAAAGAACCTTTGAGTAAATAGTTACCGACAATTCAATCCTTCCACCATACAATGTCCCAATTAAATATAAGACATGGAATTATTTGTCAAGTCTTATTTTATTTAATTATATGTATTTCGATCCTTAAATGCACAACTCAAATAATGCAAATTAGAAACTCCTTTCTAATTTCATTCTCGCTTAACCCAAGGACTCTTTGGGTTGTCATTTATCGAATCACATATGACATTTCTCTTCTTTTATTAGAAGTGGTAGATTCTTTATTGATCATACATTATCTCCATGTACAACTTATTATACCCAAGCATACCCTTTGATATACCCTAAGGGTCTTAAGGAATAAGTCAAAGTATAACTCATCATACACAAGATACTATGATGATCTCAAGTCCAAGGATTACTTCAGACTACTATCACTACAGAATTCCTATTGACAGCAAATAAAACTCCATTAGGTATTCCTTAGCGAGCCACGTTCAATTGAACTTATTCTCTAATAAGCACCTACATACTTGCTTTAGTGTCTCCACACAAATGATCGTGAGATCAATCATCCTCATCCAATGAAAAAACAACGTATGTACCAATCTATCCAGGATTCACTAATCCCCAATTTAGTAATCCAATGATTGGGAACTATTTTAGTTTTAAGCTTTCTAAGAATTTAGATCTCATTAGAATGATCATCATCATTATTCTAAAAGCATTGCTTAAAACTATGGGTTTATCACATATTATAAAACAAAGATCATGTTGATAATTAAAAGCCTTTAATAAATTAATACTTTTTATTAATAAATGAATAAGATTGTTACAAAGTATATGCTTTATCATCAAACATGATTGGCTTTGTGCATACTACTTTCAATCTCCCACTTGCACTAAAGCCAATCGCCATGGTATCTTATACTCTTCTTCTCTAAGTGACGATTATCCCCGGCATTGGATAAGCTTTAGTTAATGGATATGTAATGTTGTTCATGAGAGTCCACTATCTCTATAGTGATTTCCCATCTTTCAATGATTCTAATAATCAAATGAAAGTGCCACAACACATGTTTAGATCCAAGATGAGACTTAGGAACTATTCCTAGTTCTCTAATGAACTTTTAATCCAAACAATCAACTTGCGACTTCATTTATAGCTATATACTTTGTCTTTATCACTAAACCAAAGAACTCTTTCTTTGTTTGGAACCTTTCCAATTCAACGCACCCATAGTTCATGGTGGTAACACTTTACCTTAAAGTGGATTTTTCGTCGTCTTAGTGCATTCGAAAAACTTGAGTCTGCATTAAGCCCTCTAGTTTTAATTCGGACCCACCCATCATGTATGATCACATCCTTAGTCTTTGGTTAAGAACTTTAAGATGTTTTTCACCGACTCACAAAGTGAACTTCTCCGTATATACGACCGATCAACATCGTGTCTCGTACATTTCATTGCATACATGATTGTCACTCATGCGACCTCTCTTTTCGAGAGTCTGTGGGGACTATTAAGAGATACACTCCATAGCTCATCGACATGAGACATCTCTTGGAGTTTTCCATGCTAAACGACTTTAGCATTAAATGAATATACGTTCCTTGGGTTAAGTCGAGCATCCTGTTGAATCTATCTATATAGATTTTATCCCCAATTAAGATACTCTTCCCAAATCATTCTTGGAGGAATGTTTAGACAACTTTATCTTTTCTTGATTGTAGCATTGGTATGTTATTCCTCATCCGTAGTATATCAACATATAATACTAGAAATTTCACGATGCTCCCCAATGAATTTTTGTACACACTAGGTTCATTCTTATTTTTGATAAAATCAAACTCTTTTGATTGCCTCATCAAAACGAATGTTCCATATTTGAGAAACTTGCTTCAATCCATTTCTCTCGAGTGTTCATAACACTTACCTCATCGTATGTAATCGGATCATCATCTTCTATGATGTGTACCTCATCATCATCATCCATGATGAATCCATACCTCCTAGGTATCTTCTTGTGACTATTCCGGATTTTACGATTGATTTGTGGTATAATAGGTCTATCTACTGTGTTCCTCTTATTTGACTTATAGTATTTTGTGGTTCTTGAACTCTTCAAGATCTATTATCCTCCCACTAGCCCCTTTTAATGATAAACACCTTTATCTTTAGAAGGGCGTGTTCGTAACAAACACCTTTTTGCTAAGTAGAATTATAGAACATATACCCTAAACTTACTTTAGGATGTCCCACAAATCGACACTTGTCAAATCTTGTCCCAAGCTTATCTTTTGAAACCTTTTCACATAAGTTGGACAACCCCTTATCTTAACATACTTAAGATTAATAATCCTCCCTATCCATAACTTTTATGGAGTCTTGGGGTAGGATTTTGAGGTTACCATTTTCAGAGATATGCGACCATTTCTAGGACATAACCTGTGAAAGATCTTTGGAATGTCGGTAAAATCATTATGGACCGCACCATGTCCAACAAGGTACGATTTTTCATTCAGATACATCAATCAATTATTCGTATCGACGATGTGTCCATTATGAGAAAACCATTTGAGATGATCTAGAAACTTATTGCACAAGTATTTATCCCTTGATCTAATCAAAGAATCTTAATACTTTTGCCAATTTGTTTCACTTCAATTCTTTGAACCTTTCAAATAATTCACGCTTGTATTTCAAAGATATACACACATTCAACTCTTTGAATTATCATCTCCTTTTCTTATACTAATTTGTTCAATATGCAAAATTATTTTCATGTAAGTCAAGTATACAAAATTTATTAAGTAATATTCCATTCTATACAAAACATTATTATTATAAATAGAACAACAATTGTTCTTAATTATAATATCAAAGATTTCATTGTCCAACAATAAAATGGAAATAATATTTTTAACAAGAACTGGAATACAATAACAACTTATTGACTTAATAGATTTGCCGTAGGCATTGCTAAACTATAAGTTTCTATGGCTAATATGCAAAGAACCTTTGCTTCATTTCCCACACATAGGATTACTTATATTTGTTTAGCTTTCTACTTCGCTTGGTCCCTTCATAAATCTATATTTATGATAACCAAAGTCGGTATCCAATACCCAAGTAGAACCTCGACTTAAAGAAAAATTTATTTCAATCATGAACAAAAATCGTATTATAAACCGTAAACTTCACTAAGCTTCTTTGGTTAGCCTCTGCAAGATGCTTCTCATGATTTCCAAAGGTGTCGGGCTTATTGCAAGTGGAAGCAAACTCCTTTGCTATCCGTGATCGCTTTTGTTCTTATTATCCTTTGTTTACGCCTTTCTGTTTACCTTCTTTGAATCGTTCTTCTTTTCAGAAGATCCTTTGGCCCCTACCAGTAAGACTTGATTTTTTCTTGGTTGGAAAGTGACTCTCAACATTTTTCAACATGTTAAGCAAATCAGCGAGGCTGATATCTAGCTTGTTCATATGAAAAATTCACAACAATTATAAAAGGAGTCTGGGTGTGAGTGCAAGATCAAATCTTGGCTCAACTCTCCATCCATGACAAAACCAGTTGTCATAATTGATCAATCAAATTGATTATGTTAAGAACTTTTTATTCGTATTTATAGTGCCATTGGCCATTCTAGATCGGAAGAGCTCCTTAGATATCTCGATATCTATCACCCTACTTTCTCACCATCAACTACTTGACGTGCGGGAGTATAGTAGAAGTATCCATAGTTTCAGTCGTGTCAAGCTTGTTACTCATGGATACGAGCATGATGCATTGAGCCAATCTGTGCATCATCTTGCCACTTTCTAAAAGTAGAAATCTCTTCCTCGAGGCATTATCTCGCAACCATTGCGGGGATAGACGTATTAATGACATAAGATAGCTTTTTCATTTATGAGAACTATTCTCAAATTCCTTAACCAATCCGAGTAATTCGGTTCGATTAATTTAGCATCTAATATGCTTCGCAGTGATAGTAATTTTAGACATTATAAAATTCTGTAAATGAATTTGTAATTAACAACATTTTTAACATACATTCTTTTATTAATTACCAAAATAATTTAGGTCTTGTTTTAATTTGGTATCTCCCACTATTTTCTTCAAACTATATTACCCTCACTTATATATAGTTTAAGCAAAATCTAATTAAAGATTTGCTAGTGAGAATAAGGATCCCATTTCAAATGTATATAGCCTTGTGGTGACACAACAAACTATATATAAATAAATAGGTAGACAACTTTTGTCAATTACATCAACTATGCAACTCCTTTTGTTTTGCCTCTTAGATTATTTTGATCAAGTGGTGGCACATCCGAATCAAAATTATCCAAGTTAAGTCCAACCTAGCACTCCATATATTCAAAAAAAAAAATATCATCCTTGTGGTGACACAACAAAACAATATTGTTCAATTTTCTTTATAAGCATCAAATGTGATAAATTAACATCTTAAATACTTAATACTTGCCTTGTGGTGACACAACAAACTCATATTAAATATTTAATACTCTATTAATTTTATCATGCTTTAGAAAGGCTGACGTTCGATATTCCAAATATCTTTGAACGCTTAGGACTTAATATAAAATTGAGGGGTTTGTTATTAATTTGTCTCATCTTGTTTAGCGCATTTACATATATATATATAAAATACGCGTTATATTAATGAACATCTGAAGCATGTTTGCATAATATATAATATATATATAGTATAACGCATATACATATAGAATACTATATTCTACCGGATTGATTATGGACTTTTATTCTAGTTTGGTTCACTAGAGCCACCAAGTGAACCAAAAGGTCAAACCCTGGGGTGCAAGAAATAATATTTAAATATAACTATTACATTTAAACCGGGCTCCATTACAAAACGGGTCTTCAAGCTCCTTGATCCTTGATCTCTAATTCTTCAAAATTAATTCTAACTATTCCTATTACAAAACTATTTAAAATAAATAGAAACCTTGATCGTGATCGAGGGAAGTACATAGGAGGAGATAGAATTTACATTAAGAAAAATTAGAGAAGGCGAGTCACGCAGAACCCCATTTAATAAAACCCATACATTCATGCATCTAACTAAAATAAAATCCAATCACATTGGTCAATAGTCCATAATCAATCCCATTTATTATCATACACATCACCATACGCATCAATAAATAACATTCATCTCATGAATAAATAAACATTTAATATATATATTGATATCATTTAATGGGCAAATTTAGTTAGTATAAAATCTATTTTTGAATTAAAATAAACTCCTTTATTTCAATCCAAATTTAAATCAAAATAAAACTATTTTATTTTAATTTATCTAATTTTGAATAAAATAAACTATTTTATTTTAATCAAAATCTTTAATCAAAATAAACTCCTTTATTTTAATTAATTATGGAATCCAATTCCATGTAATAAAAAAAATCTTTAATTAAAATAAACTCTTTTATTTTAATTAATTATGGAATCCAATTCCATGTAAAAAAAAAAAAATCTTTTATTAAGGAAAACACGGATATTCTTTCCTATTCACAAATAAACTCCTTTATTTTGAATAATATGAAATCTTATTTCATATCTAAATAAACTCCTTTATTTAAGGAAACATGGATTCTCTTTCCTATTCACAAATAAACTCTTTTATTTTGAATAATATGAAATCTTATTTCATATCTAAACAAACTCCTTTATTTAAGGAAAAATGGATTTACTTCCTATTCACAAATAAACTCCTTTATTTTTAGGAAAATAAAATCCAATTTCAACTCCAATTAGTTAGCATGGAATCCAATTCCAACTCTAATTAGTTAGCATGAAATTCTAATTTTAAAATTAAAATAAATCTTTTATTTTAATATTTAAAATAAACCTTTTATTTAAAATAATAAAATAACCGAATATATATATATATATATAAAACCGTATGTTTTAATATAATATATATATATTATACCCATGCAATCCGTTCTCCTCCTCTTTTTTTTTTGTTTTTGTGAATCCTGAAGCGTTAACATGCTTGAGGCTAAGGAATCAAGATTATATTATATATATATATAAAATCATATAAGGAATCCGTGGCTTAGCGAATGACATATAAAAAAAAAATAAAATAAAAATTCTAAGAAGATTACCAAACTTTTAAAGTGCAAGCCAATCCTTTTTCCCATGCTGATATATATATATATATATATATATATATATATATATATATATATATATATATATATTATATTGCGGGTCATATGACATATAATAAATGATACGGGTTCCTGTGAGTATCCGATTTTTTTTTTTTTTTTTTTTTTTTTAATTTTATACAATAAAAAATATGCCCAATTAAATTGTTACAAACACATATCAATATACATATCAAATCGAACAATTAATAATTCGCATAAAGGTTTGGCTCGATGCCATTTGTTAGGTTTGTAATATTCATAACGCAATCAAATTGCATAAAATTAGCGGAAGCGAGATAAAATCAGAGTTTAAAAATTTACAAATCATATACCCGGATCACCCTTTATGCATAATTATTAATTAAACGAAAAGATAAAGAATAAAATCATACCCTTGAAGATCGAGCTTCCTCAGTACAAGTTCACCTCCAAATCCTTTTCGCTCAATCTTGAATCCACCGGGTTTGGTTCCTTCCTTTGACCAACGTTAGCCACCCAAATGTTTGGCCTCTAGAGGTGATCCACCAAGGAAGAAAAAGATTCAAGAAGATGGGTGTTATGGCTAACCCTAGTTTTCTATCTCTATAGAAAGGGTGTACTCTCCCAACAATTGGAATTATTACGTATGTTGAAAAATCAACAACCCATATCACCCATAATAAGACTCCTCTTATTAATAGATGTGGGCAACCCACCTTAACAATTAAGGAATTGGGATTTATTTAATTAATTAAATTCTTTTAATTAATTAAGCTCCCTAATCTTATTAGGGATAATTAATTAAACTCCTTTAACTAATTTTCCTTCCTAATCCAATTAAGAATAAATGAGAGTACTTATATTAAATTAATTCCTAAACTCTTTTAGAAATTAAAATAATAATAATTGTAATAATATTAATAAGACTCCTCTTATTAATTTATATTTAATATTTCTAAAATATTAAATAATAAATATTAAGCTATTTAATTTATTCTATCACCATAGATTAAATTAAATATACTTAACATATTATTACGATTATGCCATTAACTTCTTAAATAATTATTCTTCCTTTTATGGTGTGACCCTTTAGGTTCTCCATATTAAACCCGGGTTGTGAATAAATCAATTAGAACAATTCTAATCTTATTTAAATAAATAAATTAAATAATTAATTTATTTAAATAATATTTATTCTCTGATATAGGATAAGCCTCCCTAGCGATCAACGACTTTCCGGATAATATAGATTTCAACATTAATCATTAAAGAACCTTTGAGTAAATAGTTACTGCATAATTCAATCCTTCCACCATACAATGTCCCAATTAAATATAAGACATGGAATTCTTTGTCAAGTCTTATTTTATTTAATTATATGTATTTCGATCCTTAAATGCACAACTCAAATAATGCAAATTAGAAACTCCTTTCTAATTTCATTCTTGCCGCCAAGGACTCTTTGGGTTGTCATTTATCGAATCACATAGGACATTCTCTTCTTTTATTAGAAGTGGTAGATTCTTTATTGATCATACATTATCTCCATGTACAACTTATTATACCCAAGCATACCCTTTGATATACCCTAAGGGTCTTAAGGAATAAGTCAAAGTATAACTCATCATACACAAGATACTATGATGATCTCAAGTCCAAGGATTACTCAGATTACTATCACTACAGAGAATTCCTATTGACAGCAAATAAAACTCCATTAGGTATTCCTTAGCGAGCCAACGTTCAATGAACTTATTCTCTAATAAGCACCTACATACTTGCTTTAGTGTCTCCACACAAATGATCGTGAGATCAATCATCCTCATCCAATGAAAGCAAACAACGTATGTACCAATCTATCCGGATTCACTAATCCCCAATTTAGTAATCCAATGATTGGGAACTATTTTAGTTTTAAGCTTTCTAAGAATTTAGATCTCATTAGAATGATCATCATCATTATTCTAAAAGCATTGCTTAAAACTATGGGTTTATCACATATTATAAAAAAAAAGATCATGTTGATAATTAAAAGCCTTTAATAAATTAATACTTTTTATTAATAAATGAATAAGATTGTTACAAAGTATATGCTTTATCATCAAACATGATTGGCTTGTGTGCATACTACTTTCACAAACAAATAAGCTTAGGTAGGGACACACTAAGCGAAGGATTTACTCGTCTCTCCCTCCTAGTTCTATTCCCGATCTCCGCCAGAGATCATATCCTAAGCTCGATACTAACTGTGACGCCCCAAAATAGGTATACATCACCTATTCCGAGTTGTCAATATACAATGCGTATGTAAACAACTACAACTTTATTATTACAACAAGAAAGCGTGAGTTTGAATACAAATATTATCTTCAGACAATATCTATACTCAAATAAATCTTCATCACATTTATTGATACATTATTTTACAAAAATGGTGAGGACTACTAAACAATCCTTTCTAAAACCTTCATTCCATACCCCGACTCGTACTCGCTTATATTCTCGCCTCCCGAGAAAAATGGAACAAAAGGAAAAGGGTGAGCTCAACTAGCTCAATAAAGAATATTATGACTAAGATAATATACAACAAATTATCGTTAGTCTTCAATGAGGAAAAATATAATAGAATACAATAGACAACAAATTTTAAATCAATATTCGCAATGAAATAATAATTCATTAGAAGAGTTAAGTAGAGAATGCAAACTACTATCTTCTATGTATGAATTTAAAAGTTCATCGCTCTATCTTTTATCCCCGTAACATCAATCAATATACATCCGGAATCAAATATTCATATTTGCACTCTGAGCCAAAGATATTCATCAGTTGGTCATGTTTATTTAAACACTGCTCATCTTTTTGCACTACGGCCAAAGATATTCTTCATAAATCATTCATCTTTGCACTACATGTGCCAAAGATATTCTTAAGAAATCATTCATCTTTGCACTACTGTGTCAAAGATATTCCATAATATCATCATTTAAGATCGAGGATGATGAAAAATATTTTTGTTAAAGAAACGAATCCGGTGAAACAAAATGACAAGGATTAAGGATTAAGGATTCGTACTTGGTTTTATCCACGTCAAAAATACCTCAAAAATAATTATAGTGGTGTAAAATTCAAGAATGATCAAAACATGGATACAATCGAGTTAGTATCCGTAATAGATGTTTTGGATTAAAAGAAGAAATTTTATTTTTCTATTGAATAGTATCAGATATCGTGAATAGTGCCGAGTATACGTGAATAGTAACTCACACCAAAAGATAGAAATTTCACAAAAACATCTTCACGCTTCATGAATAGTACTCGTGAATAGTAACTCGTGAATAGTAACTCATGAATAGTAACTCGTGAATAGTAACTCATGAATAGTAACCCATGAATAGTAACCCGACATGAAAAAGTTCCAAATTTGATAAAACTTCAGATCAACATTTCAAAGATAATGATATGAAGAAATAATATCATTATGAAAAAAATAATATCCCTTACCTCGAAAGATCAAGATTTTTAATTAAATGAACAGGATATAAAGGCTATGACTTGGACTTGCACCGTCAGATAGCAATACTCAAAGTATACTCAAAATACTCACAAGAATACGCCGATAATATAGAGAGAAAACTTCAGTTTTCGGTGTGATTTTCAATTCTAACCCAAGCACCCTATTTATAGGAATATGCTTAGAACACCAAAGCAGAAAATTTAATAATAATATAATTAAACAAATTCAAGCCCACCTTAGACCAACTGAATTCAGCACATTTATATCACATGTGGGATTGCAAAAAACGTTTTTCTTAAATAAAACAATTAAAACTTCCAAAATTAATTATTTGTAACTTGAGCTTCAAAATTCATAATTAATAGCCCTTTCATCAGAAAATTTGAATCTCATGAGAGTTTTATAGGAAATTCAATTCTCTACAACTTTGCAGAAGAAAGTTTTCCCAAATTTCAAACAGAAATCGACCGAAATCCACAAACGGGCGATTTTACAGGCTATAATCAAATTTCAGTCAATAAATGGGGTCCACCGACATGTTTAACATGTTTTAAACATTTATTGCAACAAAAATACTCTTCCTCCTCGTATACTCATATATCCCACATTTGTTGTAAAATATCACCATTATTATATTATTAAAATATAATAATATATTTAAATGAATTATTTTATCAGAAAAAGATAAAATTTCAATTTTCAACAATTGTCACTATAAAAATTTTCTCCATCTATATCCACATAAAATCAATATTTTTCTCATCATATGAATCAATAATTAATTATTCACAAATAATATTACATGTAATCACAATATCGACAACCGTGCAGCCTCCGGAAAGAGGGGCTTTCAATAAGAATTTCTTCTTACTAGCCAAGCGCAATTAGGTGACCAAACCTCTCCTTAGATGTAACTTTCTAGACATTGCCAATAATGTTATCTAATAATATTATTCAGATAATATGAATTATTGCTTCGATAATGAAAAATACTTGTGTAATGACAATTATCAAACAACAACAATATAAAATATCAACGCAAAGAATTATTAACTCAATAAAATAATCGAATAAAGTAATTATCGTAACCATTATTGAGTAGTGCTTCTTCACGTAAGAATCAATAATTGGTGCAATACTGGTGCTACTTGCTCAACAACGCCGTATTAGTGTGTTTTAACCATAGGGTATTCCAACAAGATAATCTCAGAATAACTACGCCAAGTTATTTAAAAACAACTTATATTTGTCGCTTTCTTCATCCAATCGCTTTCAGTTATGGGGCCACACATGGTCGCTACTGTCGCATTTAATATTCCACAAAGATTTAATATTCCACGACCAAACGAATATTCCTCGACGATAATGAATATTTTATAACCACTTGCTTATTTTGAAATATTTGCGTATTTAACCCTTAACTATCCACATTAATCAAATCAACCCTTACTATTTCAAAATAATAAATAAAGGAAATTCCTTTTTATTTAAAAATTTCGGGGTCTTACAAATAATATGCACTCATCATATACCTCCATTTTTAACTTAGTCATGCAAGTACTATCAATCTTGCACCAAATCCCCTAATAGTAAATGAATGTGAATCAATAGTACACACATGTGAATAAATAGTTATAATCATGTGAATCAATAGCAATTAATTGCTCATTTATCCAGTTAATTACCGAATTGATCAATATAACCTCAAGACATCAATTATTATCGAAATAAATATTGATTTCCACTAACACTAACAATCCGAACACAATGAAAATATTTTTCTCAAAAATTTCATTTTTGAAATTTTGAAGTTTGACTTTTTCCGAAAAAGTCAATTGTTGACTTTTTGACCAAAAAGTCAACCCCGACAAATTTTGTGTTTATAGTCTATTTCTACTAATTTCATCGTTCCGGACTCAAATATCCCATTCGCGTCTCCAAATTCAACTCCGAACTCAAATTCTATTTTTAATAACATTCATCATTAATATTATAACTCACAATATTTAACAACCAGGTTGTTCCCAGGAAAGAGGGGGTTTCCGATAAGAATTTTTTCTTATTGGCGCGTAATTAGGTGACCAAATCTCTCCTTGACATAACTTCTAGACATTGTCAATATTGCAAATAATAATATGAATAACTTTGTCGTCTCAATTATTTATTTAATAATATATAAAATATTATGCAGATGATACTGTGACAATAACTGAATCAATAATATGAGAGCTATGAAGCAGCAATTACTGTAGCAATAATTGAGTATAACTGAGTGACTTCTCACGTAAGCATCAATAATCAATACCGTGTATTACTATGCAACCACTAGCGCCAGACATCTTGTACATTTTTACTACCAGTTATTTTATGACAACTTGCTTACTTTGAAAAAATTTCAAATATGACCCTTAACTTTAAACTTTTATCAATTTAACTATTTACCAAAATAGAAAAATTGACTACTTTTATTTTATAAAATTTGGGGTCTCACATTCAGAGTCATAACAACACTCAATACCTCAACCATAACAAAGAGCAAAACTGCAAGTATGTAATCCTAAATAGCAACACTATGTACATTTACCTTTTTTGGGTCTATTTATAACTTTTGTTATTTGGATGTAGATGAGAAGGTTCAATCCTCATAATGAGTTGTAGAAATCAGTAAGGGCCTAGTTAGTGATATGATGAATTTAATTTCTATGTATATTTATTATGAAATTAACTATGATAATCTAACTCATGTAGGTTGGGAGTAATAACGGTTCTAATGCATTTAATGCTCCAAGACTTCAAAGTCCTATCAAGTTTAGAATGCCTCCAGCTGGTGTTCTCATACCAGACATAAATTGATTGTTTGCTAGTGTACCACATACTCAAGACACTTTCAAAGGGACACCAATTCTGCTTAAGGGTGGGAAAAAATATGTAACACTAAAGAATGTGAAGTCAGTCCTCCATGAATGTAACTCAACTGCTACTGAGTTTTGCAACACAAAGAAGAAAAAATAGTGAAGGCTTATGACCCCTCTATATTTACTCTTATATTAATACTTTTAGTCTTATTAACTAGGAATCAGACTTAATGCTTTTACTCTTATGTATTAAAAGATGATGTCTTTTGGTTAAACATGTGAAGATGATGTCTTTTGGTCAAACATGTGAAGTTTTACAGTATGTAATTAAGGGTGCAGAGTTGTTATGTATTAAAAGATGATATCTTTTGGTCAAACATGTGAAGTTTGATAGTATGTAATTATTACAACTGAACTTTGTGTTTTTAGGCAATGGAATGGAACTAATTTTTATTATGGGTGTGTTTGTTGGGTAAATTGTTTTGGTTTATTAGTTTTCTTGTTTGTACATTATGCTGGGAATGTTTTGGTTTGTCAGACATGTGGGAAAAGAGGCTTGCTTGTGCACTATTTTGTAGATTTTGTTTTGCTTTATTAGTCATGTGGGATAACACCAATGCTTGTGATTTACAATGGGAATTGTTTTAGTTTATTAGTTTGATGGGAACTGCTTATTTTGGTTAATTAGTCATGTGGGATTTTTTTCTTGTAGATGGGGATGTTCTGGAATTGTTTTGGTTAATTAGCCATGCTTTGTTTTTTTTTTGTTTTAATGTAGGTTTGTTTTTCCTCTGTTTTTACAGATTTTCTTTTATTTTAACTCTGTTTTTATGTGCTCTATTGCAGGAGGAAAGGACAAATGGTGTTTTGCAAGTTGGTATGCCATTTTCAGAGATAAGGAACACTCCAACTTTTCATTCAATTTCATGCATATGATTGTCATTACATAAATTCAGTCAATACCACGATTACATAGCATGGTAATCCATGTTATAATTATGATAGCTATGAACATCTTCTCTCTTCTTAGTAGCTTTTTGATTTCATCTTCAATTGCAGCAACCCTCCCCACCAATCCATCATCTGCTGGAGGTTCATACCACCGAAAGAAACCACATCCATGCTGAAAGAATTAAAAAGTTTGTTACTCCCAAACGGTAGCTTAACAAGATGCAGAAGAAGAAGAAGAATAAGAAGATTTCTAGGAAGAAGAAGAATAATAAGATTTCTGGGAAAGCATTCCCCTATGGATTGGTAAGCTAGAAACCTTCTCCCCGGATTTTTCTCGGTGTATGATGTTCTCAACACTGTTGGGACATGACAGTGGCAAAGCACTACAGCCATTGAAGGTTTGCATTTGGCTCTTTCTTCTTCTCCTTCTCTACCCTGCCATGTGTCTTCTTCTGCTCTTATATAAATGTATATATATGATATATATATATATATATATATATATATGATTTGGCGGGAAATTAGTACAATGGTTGGAGGGAACTGATGTTGGAGGGAGTTATTTATAGTATTAATAGATTTTAATCTACTACTTAGTCTAATTAATCAGGAAGTCAACTTGTATTATTACATAATAAGGTTTTATATAGTCAACTGTATAAAAATCTGGTCAAATCAGTATTATACATAGACCACCAGAGCACGTGGCAGTTCTGATCACTTTTTTGGCCGGAAATTACAAAAAGGTCACTTTTGCATACTTTTGTGTACTTTGGGTAGCGGGATGGGAGCATTTAAACATTGGGGTATGAATGGTAAAAAGGTCTATACTTCAGGTTTAAATTTGCAATTAACCCTTTTACATACATCTACTTTAGTGGGCTATGCTTAATTCATCTCCAATGATAAATATTCTATGAAGAAATTATTGAGTACTATTTTTCAAATTCGAAATAAAACTGCTGCAACATTTTATCTTTTTAATATTTTTGTGTGGTGTCCACCAACTGTTTGTCTAAATTCCTGATAGAAACGCCTGGACAGACATAAAGATATGGGAAGAAAAGGGTCACATAAGAAAGAACAGAATTTAAGTAATTGGTCTAAAAGTCCAATAACTCTAAGAGAAGAATCTACATGGAAGAGAGAAACCAATATCAGTACAAAATCCATATTAAAATTACAGCATATAAAGAACCTCACAATGTTGGCCAGTTGCAAAGCCTCAATACCTTCATTTGGCGCTTTGTTTGGACACCATTTGGCTTCCTTTGCTGAGGCTTTAGGGATACATGTTAATCCGCCATTGATTACTTGCCAGAGTTTTGTATTTCTCTCTCTCTTGCCCATAATATAAGCATTAAACTTTATGTACTTCAGTGTCTTATGAGTGCTTTGATAGTAGCTGTAGACTTGTAGTAGTATTTGGTTCGCCAAATACTTTGTTGGTGTAATGATCTTAGAATTTCTTTATTTGGTAGTCCTATGCGATAATGTTGTAACGTGAGTTACCATATACTCTAAACCTAGCAAACCGTGTCCTGGTACTTGGGTGCCTAAATGGTGCTTTTATGTTATGATATTATTAATGTAATTCTATAAATAGGCACACCTAAAGGGGTGAATAGGTGAAAATGTCAAAAGTGATCTACAGTGGTCAATTTTTTATTTTACTGCTACAAGTTATAATCGGACAGGTAACCCTGTCTGTTTTAATACATGTTCTTTGTCATATATAACCGGACAGGATACCTTGTTTGTTTTAGTGTATCTTCAAGCACAAACCTGAACTAAATATGCAGAATAAACATGTAGATTAAAGAAAAGAGCAGAATAGAAATCACACAAAGATTTTTACGTGGTTCAACACCAAATCTCTAGTCTACTGGCCTACATCCACGTCAAATAGCAAATGGTATTAGAGACTCTTTTTATTAAACTTAATACTCAATTAAATACAAAGAAAAACTCCCTATTCGATCAATGGTATTAGAGACACTTTTTATTAAACTTAATACTCAATCAAGTACAAAGAAACACTCCCTGTGTGACGCCCCCAAAATAGGTCCACACAACCCATTCTGAGTCGCCAAAAACACGGTATAGAAAATAACTACAACATCATTATTACAATTGTCGTGCAAAATACGACAACACATATGCTATGAGTTTAAATACAAATATTGTCTTCTAGACAATGTCCAAACTCAAATAAGTCCTCATTACAATTATTGATACACTATTTTACAAAATAGTGAGGACTACTAAAACATCTACCTTGAAATATTACTCCACACCTCGACTAGTTCCTGCTATATTCTCGTCTCCTCAGAAGAAAAATGGAACAAAAAGGAAAAGGGTGAGCTCAACTAGACCAATAAAGAATATTATGACTAAGATAATGTAGAACAAATTATCCTTAGTCCTCAACAGGGGAAAATCTGATAGAATACCATAGACAACAAGTTTTAGATCAACAACTGCAGCGAAAACAATAATTCATTAAAAGAGTTAAGTAGAGAATGTAGTCTACTATCTTCTATGATTTAGAAGTCCATCATAAATATTTTATCCTTGTAACATCAATCAATATACATCTTGAATCAAATATTCATCTTTGCACTACAGGCCAAAGATATTTATTTGTATCACCAATTGGTCATGTTCATCTCAACACGTGTCCATCTTTGCACTACGGGCCAAAGATATTCATCACGTAATCATTCATCTTTGTACTACAGGCCAAAGATATTCATCAAGTATCACCATTTAAGACCGAGGATGATGAAAAATATTTTAAAGAACGATAGTGAGATAAAGGACGCGATTAGGGATTCATAATTTAGTTTATCCAAGTTCAAGAATACTCCATAATAATCAATTATGAAGCAAAATTCAAGAATAAAGTTCAAAACATAGATCCAATAAAATATAGGAACCATAATGCATAACTTGGATCTGTAAAAGAAAACTCGAGGAATTTCGATCATTTCAGAATTATAGAAGCAAAGATTCTAAGTAGTAAGTTTAGAGTTAGGAATCTGAAATGAACAATATATGAAACTGCAAATGGATTTTCAACTGTCATGTGGTAGTCCGCGTAGATAGATCATTTCCATAATTTTAATAACCATTGAATATGAAGGGTTATTCACCAGGAATGCGGTAGTCCACGTAGACAGGTTATTCCCACATAATAATAAAGAATGGAATAACAAAAGGATTTCATCATGCATGCGGTAGTCCGCGTAGACAAGTTATTCCAACAGAATAATAAAGAATAGAATAACAACATGATTTCACCATGCATGCTGTGACGCCCCCAAAATAGGTCCACACGACCCATTCTGAGTCGCCAGATATCACACTATAAAAATCAAATACAAACTTCATTTATCTAATTGTTGAACTAAATGCGAGAATACGACCACAGTTAAAGCTGTGAGTTTTAATACAAATGTATGTAACTCTCATGGTGCCTCAACCACAACCTTACAATGGTACCTTACATAAAAATACAAAAAACCATTTTAGAAATTAAAATCTTTGGGAAGTGCTCAAGGAAACCTTCGATACATGGGAGGCCGTACGTGCAGGTTATGATAGATATCATATGTCAGCGTAATTATCCTTGGTTGACCTAATAGACCCCTAAAGAAAAACGAGAAGATTACTATCATCTTCTTTCTAATGGTGAGTCTTCTCTTGACATATAACTATCTCCACTTGTCTCCAAGTAAAATTATATTTCAAATAAACTCCAAGATCATATAGGTAGTGCTCGTAGATATACTTAGCAAGAAGTGGATGTACAACCCACATCTTATGATAACACGAGGTTGTATGTCATTAGACATCTTGTATGATAGTGGGAAAACACCCTTCCAAAGTTGGGTTCACCTCACCCTATTCGGTTCACCAAAATTAAATATCAAATGACGTATACAATACGTCACACTTATCTAAAGTTCTCAATAAAATTATTTTCATACTATTTAGGAAAACCTCAACAACTATAGTATCTAGTTATATTCCCTGTTATCCCCGCTCGATTTTCTAGAACACTCTTATTACACGAAAGGAATTGTGAAGCAAAAAGGGTGAGCACAACTAGCCGATAAAGAATATCATGACTAAAGATAATTTACATCATCAATAGCCTTCATCGTAATAAATCGTAGATTTAGAACATACGGTAGATGATAAAACTTTTCAACCATAGTTGCGGTGAACGAAGCGATCCATTAGAAGAGTCAAATAGACCATCGGATCTATTATCTTTTCCATGTTAAAAGTCCACCAAAAATGTTTTATCCCTATAACATCAATCAACAATTCCTGTCCACAATCATATGAATAACTCATAATCATAATTGTGATTCTAAATTTCTCTTCGCACCCAGGACGAAGATAATTTTCATCACCTATCTTCACTTGAAACATCAAAAATTATGGTTATACCAAATCTCAATTCCTACTCATAATCATACTAATAAATTCATCTTTGCACTACGGCCAAAGATATTCATTAACAATTCATCTTTGCACTACAGGCTAAAGACATACAACTGTATTATAGAAGAGTCAAATAGAGCATGATATCTACTATCTTCTACGAATTAAAAGTGTATTATCAATATGTTATCGGCGAGACTCAAATTTTAATAAATAATCCACATCATTGAATCATCCCCACTTTTCTACCCGAGGATATTCACTAAAGTATTACGACCACGAATTATTTATGCACTTACTGGGCGAGGATATTCGTGTTTTCAACAATGGTCGTTATTATACCGAATAATCCCTGGTTATAATCATACCAACAACCTCATCCATCAATCGCACGTAAGCAAAGATATATAATTGTAAAATCAATAATCAACAGTCCATCTTTGCACGTAAGCAAAGATATACAATTGTAAAATCAATAATCAACGATCCATCTTTGCACGTAAGCAAAGATGACTTTCATCATAATATAAGCATGAAGATGATGTGATGATATAAGCATTAATCAAGCGAAAATAAGGATAAATATTAAAGACTTTAAATTTATCCAAATATTATCAATCACTTAATAAACTCATAATCTAATATTATTAATATTATAACAATATTTTAATCACTTCTTAAACTTATAAACAATTTATTTTAATTGTTTACACTTTACCAAATAATGCATTTAATCATTCAAAAATGCCATACTCATAAGATTTCATCACCAATGATCAAATCCCTCATCAAAAATCTGCATATACCTTATATAGGATTTCTAAGCCATAAAATCCTATTTTCCAATTTTGTTACTTCACATAACATATTTAATTTATTTACTCATAACTAGTTCATTTTCATGAAAAATACCAAATCAGTCTCAAAAATATTTCTTTTATGGGATTTAGCAGAATATAGTCCCATATTGAAATATATTTTTCTCGAATTTTAAAATTCATTTACTATTTTCATATATGGCCAAAAGCTATTAGAATATTTAGACATTTATCATAAATTGTACTTTTGTCCAAAAAATTTGAAATTTACAGGGTATACTCCTGTTATATATATGTACTCCCAATAAAAATTTCACCAATTTTGGAGTTAACCACAAGGAGTTATAAGTGTTTAGTTTTAAAATAGTTTTTTCCCATAAAATCCATAACTCTTAATTTATACATCCAAAAATCGCCATTTTGGACACAATATAGAAAACTCATCAAATTATCATTTCAAATTTTTCCAGAATTTTTGAGGGTCAGAAAAATTACTTAAAGCGCAAATGGATTTTCACCCGCCATTCGGTAATCCACGTGAGCAGATCATTTCCACAATTTAATAAGGAATGAATACGAAGGATCATTCACCATGCATGCATGTAGTCCACATAGAAAAAGTTATTCCAAATGAATAATAAAGAATGGAATAATGAAGAATTCACCATGCGCATCAGAGACCGCAGCATGAACAAGTTTTTCCCAATGTAATAATAAAGAATGGAACGGGTCATGTGTAATCCGTATGCATGAGGATATTCAGCGAATAATAAAGAATGGAACCGAAGTCATGCGTAATCCGCATGCACGAGGATATTCCAACGAGAATAACAAAGAATGGAATAACAATAGAATTCACGGGCATGCGATAGATCAGCAGAACAAGTTATTCCAATGAATAATAAAGAATGGAACCGTGTCGTGCGTAATTCGCATACAGACGAGATATTCAACATAATAATAAAGAATGGATAATGAAGAATTTCACCATGTATCACGATAGTCGCGTATCTGAGTTATTCCAATGAGAATAATAAGGAATGGAATAACAATAGCTCTCTTCATGAATACTAAAGAAATAATACCCCTTACTATAATAATAATATCCCTTACCTCAAAAGAAGACTGGATACTGGAATAGTGAGGTAGCAGACTCCTCTTCTTCTTTCTCTCTATAATTTCTCTCTATAATAATTGCTCTATAGCTTTAGTTAATTGGTGAGAAATGAAGGAAGAATGAGCTTCTATTTATAGGAAAATATAGTTTCAATAATTGCACGTTTTGGGGCTCAAAATATTACAGTATAATACCTTCCTCTTTTTCTTTATTTTTAATTTAGTTCTGCAAGTATTATCAAACTTGCACCACCTCCCCTAATAGTAAATAATGTGAATCAATAATTCAATCATGTGAATCAATAGTTATAATCTTGTGAAAATACGAATTACAGCATAGTACCTCCTTTTTTAACTTAGTCATGCAAGTATTATCAATCTTGCACCACCTCCCCTAATAGTACAAGAATATGAATCAATAGTACACACATGTGAACAAATAGTTATAATCATGTGAATTAATAGCAATTAATTTCTCATTTATTCGATTAATTACCCGATTGGTCAATATAACCTCCAGACATCAATTATTATCGAAATAAATGTCGATTTCCACTAACACTAACAATCCCAACACAATGAAAATATTTTTCTCAAAAATTTCATTTTTGAAATTTTAAAGTTTGACTTTTTCTGAAAAAGTCAACTGTTAGTTTTTTTGACCAAAAAGTCAACCCCGACAAATTTTGTGTTTATAGACTATTTCTACTAATTTAATTATCGTTCCGGACTCAAATATCACGTCCGCGTCTCCAAATTCAACTCTGAACTCAAATTCGATTTTTAATAACATTCATCATTAATATTATAACTCACAATATTTAACAACCAGGTCATTCCGGAAAAAGGGGCTTTCGATAAGGATTTCTCCTTATTGGTAGCCGTAATTATGTGACCAAACCTCTCCTTGATGAACTTCTAGACATTGTCAATATTGCAAATAATAATATGAATAACTTTGTCTTCTCAATTATTGATTTAATAATATAACATATTATGCGAGATGATTGTGACAATAATTAAATTAACAATATGAGAGATATGATGCAAAGAATTCTTTGTAGTAATAATTGAGTATAAGCGGAGTGACTTCTTACGTAAGCATCAATAATCAATACCGGTGTGTGCTACTACGAACCACAGCCAGACATCGTATTTTTTTACTACCAGATAGCTCAACAGTTTTAACGGTAACACTTTCGCCGTTATTTTTATAAAAAGATAATTCTGTCGTTTTCTAAATACGACAATACTTTCGTTGTGGGGTCCACCAATGATTGTGTCATCGTACGGATATTCCCTGATAAAAAGAATATTCCCCGACCAAACGAATATAATATAACAACTTACATACTTTGCAAAATTTTCACATATCACCCTTAACTTTAAACTTTTATCAATTTAATTATTTACCAAATAGAATAATTATAAGAAAATTGAATACTTTCATTTCATAAAATTCGGGGTCTCACACATGCGGTAGTCCGCGTAGACAGGTTATTTCAACAGAATGATAAAGAATGGAATAACAACCCTTACGAGTATTGAAAGAAAATAACTCTCTTCATGAATACGAAAGAAATAATACCCCTTACGAATACAACAAATAATATCCCTTACGAATATTGAACGAAGATAATATTCCTTACGAATACGAAAAATAATATCTTAAGTGAATATGATATAAATAATACCCCTTACCTTAGTAGAAGATTGAATACTGAAGTAGGGTAGTAGTAGAATATTATTCTTCTTTCTCTCTATAGTTTCTCTCTTCAGAGTTTCAGTGAATTCGTAAGAAATAATGAAGGAATGAGCTTCTATTTATAGAAAAATGGACTGAATAGTAACTAATTCATGAACGGTCCAGATTAATTTACTTTTACTTTTAAACGGACGGTTCATATTGATTTACTATTAAAACTTAAAGCAACGGTCCATACTGATTTACTTTAAACAAGCGATCCATATTGATTTACTATTATAACTTTCCACCAACGGTCCATATTGATTTACTATTATATCTTCAACCAACGATCCATATTTATTTACTATTATAACTTCAACCAACGGTCCATAAAATTAGTAAATCATCCCATGGAATACTAAGTCAAACTTACAATAAACGTCTCATAACAAATCCCTATATTTATATCAAAAATTGTATAAATATTTATCACAAATCACTTATCTCTAATCAACACATTTGTAATCTTTCAACAATTATTCATCATTAATATTATAACTCACAATATTTAACAACCAGATCATTCCCGAGAAAAGGGGCTTTCGAGATAAGGATTTCTCCTATCATGGCGTAGTTAGGTGACCAAATCCTTTCCTCGACAGAACTTTCTGACATCGTCGATAATGCAAATAATAATATGAATAACATTGTCGTCTCAATTATTGATTTAATAATATAAAATATATATGCGAGATGATCTTTGTGACAATAATTGAATCAAATAATATGAGATATTATGCGGCCAATTCATCAGTAGTAATAATTGAGTATAACTGAGTGACTTCTCACATAAGCATCAATAATCAATACCATGTGCTACTATGCAACCACACATATTACTGTTCTTTTACCACCACGTATTTCAACAGTTTAACGGTAAAAATTTGGTCAAAAAAAAGAAATCAATTTTGTTATGAATAGTACCTTGTGAATAGTAACTCGTAAATAGTAACTCATGAATAGTAACCCGTGAATAGTAACTCGTGAATAGTAACTTATGAATAGTAACCCGTGAACAGTAATCTCGACATAAAAAGGTAAAAATTTTATAAAAAAGTTTAGACTAATATTATTTCTGTCATTTTCTAACTTTGACAATACTTCCATTGTGGGGTCCACAAATGGTTGCGCCGTCGTATGAATATTCCCTGACAAAAAAAATATTTCCCGACCAAACAAATATTTCCCGACACAACGAATATTTTATATCAACTTGCTTACTTTGCAAAATTTATAAACATTAACCATAACTATAACATTATATCAAATCCACACCATAATATTCCAAAATAATAATTAGAGGAAATTCCATTTTATTTAAAAATTCCGGGGACTTACAACCTCCCCTCCTTATGAAATTTTGTCCTCGAAATTGACGTGCGTAACTGGTGTTTCGAAAAGGTGAGGGTACCTCGCTTTTATTTTCGATTCCAACTTCCAGGTCATTTCCTCAATAGCATAGTTCCTCCACAAAACTTTGACTTGTGGTATAACCTTTGTGCGTAGGACATACTCCTTCTTATCTAAAATCTCGACTGGTACCTCCTCGTACGTTAAATCTTCGGCTACCTCGTCTAGTTCTAATTTGATAATATGATTCGGGTCTTTCACATATTTACGTAGCATGGATATGTGAAACACGTTATGAACATGAGACATACTTGGCGGTAAAACGAGTCTATAGGCCACCGTTCCTAATCGATCGAGGATTTTAAATAGACTAATAAATAAAAGGTTAGATCTTTCCTCACTTCGTCGATTCTGGCTTTTGGAATAACGACTTCTTGCATCTTCTTCTTCATATTCCTCAGCTATGGGTCTGTAGCTTGAGCAGCTTTAACTTTATCGATTAAAGTCGATTCTACGCGTATATTTGACATCATCACATGGGTTCCTAGAGTCTTTAATTATATCTCTATCATTTGCAGGTTATACAAAATGGGTCTTCGTGTTAAGAATATCGCACTCGTAACTGCATACGATCGTCTACTCAACACGTCAGCTGCCACGTTTGCTTTTCCAGGATGGTATTGAATGGTATGGTCGTAATCTTTCAATAGCTCGAGCCAACTTCGTTGCCGCATGTTGAGTTCCTTTTGCGTGAAGAAATATTTGAAGCTTTTATGATATGTATAGATCTCCACTTTCTCCCCCATACAGGTAGTGCCTCCAGATCTTTAACGCGAAAACGACTGCTGCCAACTCTAGATCATGAGTAAGATAATTCCTCTCATATTCTTTGAGTTATCGTGAGGCATAGGCTATGACTTTCCCATGTTGTATGAGAACACATCCTAACCCTTTGCCCGAAGCATCGCTGTAGAAAACAAATCCATCCGAACCAGATGGTATTGTCAGAACAGGTACCGAAATGATTCTCCTCTTGAGTTCTTGGAAACTCTTCTCACATTCCTCGCTCCATACGAATTTTGTAGCTTTTTGAGTTAGCTGAGTTAATGGAGTAGTGATTCAAGAAAATCCTTTCACGAATCTCCGATGGTAACCAACTAAGCCTAGAAAGCTATGTATTTCGATTACTGACTTAGGTTGCTCTCAACTGTGACTCATATCCCAATCTTGGATAGCACGTCATAATGACACCTATCAGTTTACAACCACACGAATATGGAGTCCCCTACGGAGAGTCTGGCTTTGGTGCATTTCACAAAGAAAGTCATCAAATAGAGGTTCGGGTACCAACTCCTGTAGTTGGATTTTTAACTCCTGAAGTTCAATAGGAGCCATTCGATATGGGGTTTTGGAAATGGGTTTTATACCGGGTTCAAAGTTAATACAAAATTCAATATCACGCTCTGGGTAGGCTAGGAAGTTTTTTAGGAAACACGTCAGGAAATTCACTAACAACAGAAACATTATTCAAATCTGACGTATTTTTGTTCAAGTCCATGACATGGGCTAAGAAAGCTTGACATTCGTTTTTCAATAAACGGATGACTTTATGGCTTGATATGAAAGTGTTTGACTTTAGTGGTTTGGTTGCTTGAATTCGTATAACAGTTTGGTTAGGAATATGAAAACCAACAACCTTACAAAAACAATCAATTTTGGCATGATGAGTAGTTAGCCAATCAATCCCTAAAATCATATCAAATGCAAGTATCTTTAAAGAGATAAGATCAACAGGTAATGTGATGGTCCCAACTTGAATCAGGCAAGATTTATAAACAGTGGATGTAATGAAAGTTTCTCCTAACGGAGTCTTAACAGATAAGTCAAAGTCTAATTTCTCCGAAGTCAAGTTCAAACGTTGAGCACAAGCAAGAGAGATAAAAGAATGGGTAGAACCGATATCTAGTAAGGTATAAACTTTGCAAAAATTTATAATTAACTAACCCGTGCTAACTTCGTTCGGGTTACTCGCTCTTTGGGCAGTCACGACAAACGCTCTTCCAGAAACTACCGACTTTTTTTTGTCTGTATCCGCCTTTGGTGTCACAATCCCAGTTGGACTTGATTTCGCTACATGACAAAATTGAGCTATGTGACCGTCTTTTCCATAACTAAAACATACCTTGGATGGATGTGAACAGTTTGGACTTATGTGTCCCTCCTTCCCGCATTTATAACATAATTCCGGTGGTCGTTCTCCTCCCTTAGAAACAGTTGATGTTGGTGCTGACGTCTTCACGTTGTCATTTTTGTACCTTCTCTTTTTGAAATCTCCCCCCGACTCACTTCTCTTACTATCATGGCCACGATTACAACCAGAGTGGTTACTGCTTTTGTCCGAATATTTTCCTCCCCGCTGGTTGTCATCGCTTTGATGACTACTGCCACGGGTACGACCCTAATTGTGGTCCCCCGGTTAAACATACTCATTATCTCGTTCTAATAATTGAGCCCTGTTAACAACATCTGAATATAGAGAAAATTTATGAGAGATAAGGTATTGACGAATTTCGGGTTTCAACCCTCTTAGAAACATCTGCGTTATACGTTCCTCATTCTCTACCAAATTAGGTGCAAACCTAGATAATTCCGCGAACTTAGCCTCGTACTGGGACACAGTCATGTTGTTCTGTTCCAGTCTAATAAACTCTAACTCCTTTATATAACGAATACTTTTAGTAAAGTACTTGTTATTGAACAGTTTCTGAAACGTTTCCTCAAACATATTGAGTGTGGCTGGCTGGGTACGCTTCACAGATTCCCACCAGTAATCTGCCTCACCACGGAACATAAAGGTGACAAATGGAACCTTTTATTCCTCCGTGCATCCCAAGACATCAAATATCTTGGTAATTTTCTTAACCCACGTTTCCGCCTTAATCGAATCCAGCTTTCCCAAGAACTCTGGTGGTCCCAACTCTTTGAACTGCTTGGCTGTAACAAGCCGCGTGTTGCTATCATTTCCACCTGTATTTTGTACACGAGTCTCCCTCATCTGATTTTGCATGAAATGCACAAAACTTCTAAACATCCCATCATTCATCATTTGATCGGTGGTGTTGTTTACAGGAGGAACATTGTCGTCCTGTTACACGTTCTCCTGGTTGGTGATTAAAGGTGTCTCAACGGTCTCATACACTCCATTGTTAACATTTTCAGCAACCATTCTCAAATACTGCCACAAAACAAGGGTTAATTAAAGAAATTGACATACCACATAATACCCCTATATTCCGACCGACCAAATAAACACAAATAAGATTAGGTAGGACACACTAGTAAGGATTTACTTGTCAGTCCTTTCCTAATTCTAACCCTAGATCTCCATCAGAGATCATATCCCTAAGCTCTGATACTAACTATTACGCCCCCAAAATAGGTCCACACAACCCAATCTGAGTCGCCAAATACACGGTACAGAAAATAACTACAACTTCATTATTATAATTGTCGTGCAAAATACGACAACACATATGCTGTGAGTTTAAATACAAATATTATCTTCTAGACAATATCCAAACTCAAATAAGTCCTCATTACAATTATTGATACACTATTTTACAAAATAGTGAGGACTACTAAAACATCTGCCTTGAAACATCACTCCACACCCCGACTAGTTCCCGCTATATTCTCGCCTCCTCAGAAGAAAAATGGAACAAAAAGGAAAAGGGTGAGCTCAACTAGCCCAATAAAGAATATTATGACTAAGATAAGGTAGAAAAAATTATCCTTAGTCCTCAACAGGGGAAAATCTGATAGAATACCATAGACAACAAGTTTTAGATTAACAACTGCAGCGAAAACAACAATTCATTAAAAGAGTTAAGTAGAGAATGTAGTCTACTATCTTCTATGATTTAGAAGTCCATCATAAATATTTTATCCCTGTAACATCAATCAATATACATCTTGAATCAAATATTCATCTTTGCACTACAGCCAAATATTCATCTTTGGTACGTGGTGTTACAAAGAAGGCAGAGATCTCCGATGAAGAGGCAGAGGAGTAGCAAGAAATTGGGGGAAGTAGAACAAGCGGCTATTCAATCCTAATTTTGCCTTTTGGGGGTCTCTATAAGCAGCTGGACCAAGAACAAGCACACCCTTTTGAGATCTTTTCATTTCTTCCAAGAGATTTCTCTGTTTGGCGAACATGCGATTGGCGAAAAGCCTTTTGAGTACCAATAGACCTTGGGGATTGGAAGAAGGATCTGGGTATAGATCTTAGTACCTCGGAGACTAGTTCAGAACTCCATGTTTGATTGAAAAAAGGATTTGTGTTGCCTGTTGCAGTAAGCTGCAAATGAAATGGGAGATTTTGGATCATAGCGGCTAGGACTTGGTTTACAATTTAAGTTTGAGAACGGAATGAAGGTTTCATTGAGTTCATCTCCTTCAAGGTAATTGTGAATTTTGGAACTAAATCATTTAGCTTTTAGCATTAATTCTCGCTCATATCAAAACCCTAACCTTCCAATCAGCTAGCTCAAATGCTTTTTAGCTTTTAATGTTGTCTTTTTTAAAGGAAAATATGTTTGGTTTTTTAATTGATTAAGATTTGATTTATCTTGATAAATAAATTTAATTTAATGAATGAAAAAATATTTAATTTTTATTGTGTTTTATTACGTTTTTGTCATTTTTAAAACTTTAAAATGTTAAAAATGAGTCAAAAAATAAATTTTTTATTTTTATTTTCATGTCATTGTTGCTGATTGGTCACCTCATTTTTTTATTTTATTTTCCCTTTTTTTTTTGCTTCCACGTATGAAAAATTTTGACAGCCGTTAACCAGATTTGACAGAATGACCCAATTTAACAATCTTAATTAGTTCAGTTAGTTAATTTGGAAAATTAAAAGTTCAATCAGGTATTCAATAAAAAGTGCCAACTTCGGTGGCCAAATCATTAGTTTTTTCCATTGTCGTCTCAATTATTGATTTAATAATATAAAATATTATGAAGATGAGATTGTGACAATAATTAAATCAAATAACATGAGATACTATGCAGCAATTACTGTAGCAATAATTGAGTATAACTGAGTGACTTCTCACATAAGCATCAATAATCAATACTGTGTACTACTATGCAACCACGCGTATTACTGTTCTTTTACCACCGGTTATCTCAACAATTTAACGGTAAAAATTTGGTCAGAAAAAGAAACCAATTTTGTCGTGAATAGTACCCTATGAATAGTAACTCATGAATAGTAACCCATGAATAGTAACTCATGAATAGTAACTTATGAATAGTAACCTGTGAATAGTAAACCCGACATGAAAAGGTAAAAATTTTATAAGAAAGTTTAGACTAATATTATTTCTGTCGTTTTCTAACTCCGACAATACTTCCATTATGGGGTCCACAAATGGCTGCGCCGTCGTACGAATATTTTTCGACAAAAAGAATATTCCCCGACCAAACGAATATTCCCCGACACAACGAATATTTTATATCAACTTGCTTACTTTGCAAAATTTGTAAACATTAACCACAACTATAACATTATATCAAATCCACACCATAATATTCCAAAATAATAATAAGAGGAAATTCCATTTTATTTAAAAATTTCGGGGTCTTACACCCTGTTCAAATGAACTTTCCACTGCGATGGATACCACTGCCTCTTTGCACCTCTGTAACCTTGAAAGCTCTCTTTGAACAGACCATATCCACTATTGGATCAATCAAGCCTAACAATGCTTGAATTCAGAATACAAAGAATTTTGAATACATTTGGCTTTTAATTTTCAGCTAAGAAAAATTAATAATCAATACAATATATAGCTGAAAACAGCTTCAATAAGCTTTGAACTTTTATCTGATATATCTTCAAGAGTGCTGAACTAATATTAGCTTCAAGTGTGCTGCCTTCTTTTGCCTAGCAGAGATGAATATATATAGAATGGTGATCAACGACTAGAACAAACAGATAGCATGCATGACTCAATAAAGATTAGCAATATCAATAATCTGTTATAGTAACGACTATAATATATTCTAAAATAACATGATATAGGATATGCTATTTTAAAGGATTCAAAAAGATATTAAAGATAAGATGATAGAGTCCATACAAATATAATAGCCTGGTACCTTAAAAAGACTGCAATATCAAATTAAAACAGATTCCTTAGCTAAACAAACTTCTTAAAACACTCCAATTCGAATTGTTTTTATGGCTAAATAGTTTTATCAAGATATACCAATTTAACAACTGTTAAACATATATTCAAAAGATACTTTCCAGCTATATCAGTTTCCTTAATGGAATGAAACATTAAAAACAAACAGACTTCTAAGTATAATGAACTTCCTTAATATACTCCAATTGACCAAGTATATTATGAAAAGAATTCTGACACAATTTATATCTGCCGTAATCTTTTATTAAATCAACCCAAAATATAATCAATCCTGACCATTAGTTTATGTTCACATTCAATAGATTAATATCAGATCAACCCAAAACATAATTTATGCAATCTATAAAATAACTAACATGTATAAACATATTGTTATCATTAAAACCACACAGAATAAAAACTAACATTCTCCCCCTTTTTGATGATGACAATATATTATACTTTGTAATTAACATGCTCCCCCTAAATGTATGACTCTCCCTAAGATTATGCATATTAATTAACACTATCAATATATCTGATAACATATCCATCATAAATCAAGTATGATTAAGCTAGACAATCATATTCAATCATAGTATCCCTAAATATCTCTCCCCCTTTGTCATTATCAAAAAGAAATAAGACCATGCATATTAATCATTAAGCACAAGTTGCATATCAATTTAGTTATCTCTCCCCCTTTGACATCAACAAATAAGCGCAAAGATAAAGAAGGAAACTAATGCAAGCTTAGAACAATATCACATATAGCAAGAAAACAAAATAATATCTTTGTATTTTGTTACCTATATGTCAACATTGTTATTTTTACCTATAGTAAGCTTGATATATGTGCACCTTAGTGTAGTCTCTCAAAGTAAAGTATTATTCATCTCTATTTTAACCTTGAGATATCTACAAAATAAACAAATAGTCTCTACCTTTTTGGTATCCAAATCTTCTTGGGTCCTTTTGGGTTTGGGTTAGTAGTATATAAATCACATTTCTTTATCCAAATTTATTTTATTTTAATTTTATTACAATTAGAATCAAAATGACATTTAAAACCACATTTTTTACAAGTAACAAATGATGAACAATAAAGTGGCTTAAACCTTGGTTTACTATTAATCATTCTAATATTTTCATTAGTTCTATTTTCCATATTTTTAATAGGATTATACCCAATCCCTTGTTTATGAAGACTAGACCTTTGGGCACCCAACATTATATTTAAATTTTCTTCTCCTTGTACAAATTTTGCAAGGTTCTTTTTTAAAGATATTATTTCTTCATTATTATCAAGTTGCACATTCATTATTTTTCCATTATTAAAAGCATCTATGCATACATATCTCATTTTCACATTTTCTTTTCAAGTATCATTTTCCTTTTTGAGATATTCATTTTCTTTTCTCTCTTCAATAAGTGACTTAACTTCATTCATTAACTTATTTACACAATTCTTAAAATAGGCAGTTTGCTTTTTGAGCGGTTAATTTTCATTTTGTAAACGAATATAATCAGACGTATATATTTCAAAAGCTTCATTAAAATAAATTTTTTTACCTCAAGTTGATCATCATCATGAAACAGAGTTGACCAATTTCTTCTTCTTGTTCTGTTTTGGACTTACTTATTGGAGTTGAGCTACCTTTTTTATTCTTCCTTTGTTTCTTTCTTTGAAGTGTCTCTCGAGTTTTCTAGAGAGTATTTCAATTTTTTCATCAAAATCTTCGTTATCACATTCATTGTTGCTCTTGGCTTGAAGTGCCAATGTTTTCTTTATTGGTATTTCATCTTCTTCATCATACTTTCTTAGCTGATTTTCAAATTCTCCAAGCTCTCCAAATAAAGTGAGAGTTTCCATGGTAGTAATTATTGTCGAATCTTGAAGAGTTGTAACTTTTGGTGCGAATCGTTTAGGCATGACTTTAAGTAACTTTCTTTTTATTTTCCTTTTATCAATTTTTAGCCCAAGCATACTTAGTGAATTTATTAGTGTGAGAAATCTCCCTTGAGCTTCATTAATTGTTTCATCTTTTTTCAATTTGAATAACTCGTACTCTTGCATCAACATGCTAAATTTCACTTCTTTCACCTTGGACGTTCCTTCATGGCTCATGATTATTGTATCCCACATTTTTTTTGATGTGTTGTATGTAGAGACCTTGTCAATTTCAACTTGAACCATACCACTTAACAGCGTGTTCATGGCTTTGGAGTCACAGGATACCATATAATATTCATTTGCATCCATTTCCACGAGAGTCTTGGGTCTACCATCATTATGCCTTGGAATGACAGGTTCATTTTCAACTACCCACCATTCCCATGGGTCTCGGTTGAGATAGATTTTCATTCTGGACTTCCAGAAGTTGAAGTTCTCATTTCCGAGCAACAGAGGTGGCCTACTTGTGGACTAACCTTCTTAAAAGTTAAGGTGTGCCACATGATCTTCCCCTAAGACATGCAAAGATCAATATTAGTAGAGTTTTCCTCTGATACCAAATGTAATTATGTAAACAAACCTAAAATGGGGTGAATAGGTGTAAATGTCAAAAGTGATCTACAATGGTCAATTTTTTATTTTACTGCTATAGGTTATAATCGAACAGGTAACCTTGTTTGTTTTAGTATATGTTCTTCGTCAGATATAATCGGACATGATACTCTGTCTGTTTTAGTGTATCTTCAAGCACAAACCTGAACTAAATATGCAAAATAAACATGCAAATTAAAGAAAAGAGCATAACAGAAATGACACAAAGATTTTTACGTGGTTTAACTCCTAACCTCTAGTCTAGTGGCTTACATTTGGTATTGGAGATTTTTTTTTATTAAACTTAATACTCAATCAAGTACAAAGAAACACTCCTTGTTCAAATGAGCTTTCCACTGCGATGGACACCACTACCCCTTTGCACCTTTGCAACCTTGAAAGCTCTCTTTGAACAAACTCTATCCACTATTGGATCAATCAGGCCTAACAATGCTTGAATTCAAAATACAAAGAATTTTGAATACAATTGGCTCTTAATTTTTAGCTAAGAAAAATTAATAATCAATATAATATATAGCTGAAAACAGCTTTGATAAGCTTTGGATTTTTATCTGATATATCTTCAAGAGTGCTGAACTAATATTAGCTTCAAGTGTCTTGCCTTCTTTTGCTGAGCAGGGATGAATATATATAGAATGGTGAGCAATGACTAGAACAAACATATAGCATGAATGACTCAATAAAGATTGGCAATATCAACAATCTGTTATAGCAACGACTATAATATATTCTAAAACAACATGATATAAGATATGCTATTTTAAAGGAGTACTTAAAAAGATATTAAAGATAAGATGATAGAGTCCATAGAAATATAATAGCATGATACCTTAAAAAGACTGCAATATCAAATTAAAACAGATTCCTTATCTAAACAAACTCCTTAAAACACTCCGGTTCGAATTTAAATTGTTTTTATGGCTAAATAGTTTTATCAAGATATACCAATTTAGCAACTGTTAAACATATATTCAAAAGATACTTTCCAACTATACCAGTTTCTTTAATGGAATGAAACGTTGAAAACAAACTGAACTTCCTTAATATACTCCAATTGAGCAAGTATATTGCGAAAAGAATTCTGAAACAATTTATTTCTGCCATAATCTTTTATTAAAATAACCCAAAATATAATCAATCCTGACCATTAATTTATGTTCACATTCAATAGATTAATATCCGATCAACCCAAAACATAATCCATGCAATTTATAAAATAACCAACATGTATAAACATACTGTCGTTATTAAAACCACACAGAATAAAAACTAACACTTAACTGTACCCAAATATTTCTTTAATTTTCTATCTTCAATACCACAAATATTAATATTCTAACTTAGCATTGAATGCTTAAACTACAAATTTTTTACTAAATTATTTTTAGAACAATCAACTTGTTATGTGACTAAAAGCATATACAAAATTTAGCCTTACTGCAATAATTCTAGGAATATTCCTTAGTAGAAGCACCATTATAAAGCTATCCCTAGAGTACCATATCTTGGCCTATGTAGTGTACCGCATTCCTGTATGAATCCACGAACCGGAGCATTATGTCTTGTAGGTAACATTGTAATCGCTTGTACACCATGGACATTCACGAAAACTTGGTTAATAATGTGGGGACAACAATTGATCTTTTTCTTCCCATGCTTCTTTTTTCTTTCATATCCAGTATGTTGTATGGTAACTTTGCATACTTTAGGAGCAGAAATGACATCATTTAATTATGAACATCAAACTCAGCTCAATTGTCTTTGTAAATATTGTTTGGATTTTATCTAATTTGTTACTACCTCTGTTGCTCAAATAAAAATACCCATTTATAAAATTTACTATTTTTACTAGTTATATCATGCACTAAAAAAATGCATTTTTTTCTATGTTTACTACTAATTTTTTTGAGTTTAGTTTGGTATTGATGACAATGATGGTAAATTTGAAAACATTGCGTCACTTTTTATTACTACAAAAATAAAAAGAAGAGAAAACGGGACTCATTTTTTAGATTAAAAATTTTGACACATAGGATTCACACTGTGGAACTGAGGAGTAATATGTATGACCCAATCGAGAGCAGATTCTCTTTCTCTATTTTTCCTATCTCCCTTGTGTCCACCACTTAAATTTTGACACCTAACATTTTACTTAACACCAATTAACTCTAAAATTAAATAAAAGACCAGATGTCAAAATTTAAGTGGAAGGACGGAAAAAATGGGGACAGATGATCTGCTCTCGACCCTGGGTCTTATAGGAGTATTATCTATGGCATGCTGAATGGTTTATTTTATTGAAGGAACTAGCTACCTACTGATCTTGATTATCCTTCTAGTCTTGTACAGATGTGAATCTATTCTTCAGTCAGGCTCTAATTGTACAATCCGCATTGAAAAGAACAAAGCAAAGGTGCAGCGTAGAAGCAAGCAAGAACTCTAAACTGCCCTCGCGGAACAATGTTGTTACAAGTGCCATTTCTGTTCACATTGTAATTTGGTAAGAGGGACGCCAAGAGGTCAGTTATATATATCCACCAAAGACTACAGCACTATCGAAATCAGAACTTGCTAAAAGCACACTTTCAAAGTATTATCATCTCAGTGAGACACGCTATGGATAATGGTGAGGTTAATAAGAACGGTGAGGCTGCTTCAGGGATGAGCACTATGGAGAATGTTGAGGTTGTTTCGACAGATGTACTGAAAGACGGTCCAGTCACGAACAGTCCAGCAACTCCACTGGCGATCTGTTGGAGGCCAGGAGTAGTCGAGTAGATCAAAATCCAATAAAGCAGCTGAATCCGAAAGCAGTTCTGGATGCAGAAAAATCTGTTGTCGCATCCAGTAAGCGGAGAAGAAAATCTTGGACTAGTTTGAAAGAAAAGGCAGAGAGTAGCGATCATGTTAGTCGTCGGAACTTGACCAGCTTAACAATCCCATTCTTCATTTAAGTCATTCATCTGTTAATTTATTCTGTAGAAAGCTGTTGAGAATTCATAGGCTCCAACTTTGGTTCCTAAATTTCCTAACAGAAAGTCTTCTTATGCTTGTTCTGGCCTAATAAAACTGAGTCTTGAACATATATCTGGCTTTATTGGGTCACATATTTGAACATATTTAGTGACAGTTCAAGGCTATCACAACAGTTCAGACTCTATGACGACGATGAGTTTAGCGACAGTTTTGTCCGTCGCTAAAGGTGGTCAGCATAGACGACTATTTAATTGTCAATTACGTGCATAAATATTATTGGTAACTCTTTTAGAGATGTGTAATAGGTGGGACACTCCTATAATTTTTAATTTTTACCAATTCGATGTGTTAGTAAGTTCCTATTTGCAATTGTAATTTGACATCAATGCATAACATATTCTTTGATTAAAATGCTGATGGTGTTTAAATATTTTGATGGATGAAAATCACGTGCTTGGGATCTAATTTGGGTCACATTTAAAATTTATGTAGGAGGATTCTAATCGATATAATAATTTTTCTTGTGAAAATATCAATTTAAAAAAAATAATAAAAAGAAAAAGTTTAGCATGAAGGGTGGCTAGTCAAAATAAAAAAACAGTTGTGGAAATATATAAATTTCCATGGCAAATCTGTAAATGTACTTAACCCCCAATTCCTCACCAGCTCAGCTCCATTTTGTCGTGGCGGATTTATTAAAACTTTCCCCGAACAATTCCAACACAGTTCACACAAACCCCCGAGAGACCAATGAGGAACAGGCGGTTCGCACTGGTGGCAACGAGCGACGAGGAGGAGGAGACACCGCAAAAAACACCGCCGGCGCATTCAGATGAAGAGCAAAGGAGGAGCCAGAGGAAGCGGAAAAAGATCAAGCTTCATGATGAAGACGAAGAAAAAGAACAGGAATTAGCTGAAGAAACTGAAAGGAAGAAACCTAAAAAAGATCAAGCGTCGGGAAGTGAGAATGACGATGCTGCTGATGATGATGGGGAAGCGGCGGACGCCAAGCCTGTTGGCGATAGCGTTAGGGTTTCCGGTAAGGGCAGAAAACAGCGCACGCATTTCGAGGCCTTTGAGTACGATGGCCTTCGCTATGATCTCGTAAGTCTTAATTTTTCTTTGAGTTAGCTGAAATTTTGATTTTATGTAGTTTTGTTTGTTCAAATGATAGTGGAATTCATCCTCAGTTTAAAACTCAGGAAATTGACCTTTAAATGACTTGAATTGCTTATAATCTTTTAAGATGTTTGATAGTGCTAAAATTGAATTTTGTGGATTATTGAAATTTTGTTTTCCTGGCATTCTCGGACGTTCAAACAAAGGCTTTTTAAGGTTCACATGATTCCTGTGGCTTTTCAGATATGGACATTTAGGGTTAATTGGTGTTCTGTATCTCATTACTTGTGCTGGTTATGAGTTTGCACTTGCATTGCATGACTCTTTGATTATGAATTGATTTTGGAGTGAATGGGATTTTTTATCTTTTATATTTACTGCATCTGTTAAGTTTTGTTTGGTGTTGATTGATTTTCAATTGTGAGGTTGCTGAAATTATCAAGGGCAAAAATGATTTTGTTTCTACGTTAGCTTCAGGGGTTTGCCTTTGCACATGTGAATTGTACATGCATGTCATCTTACTTTTTTCTTTTATTGGTTTGAGTTTTAAGTGCTTCTAAGTCATTTTTTCTGTATTTGTTTTGATTTAGGAACTTTATGCTTTTTTATTATTTTTGACTCATGTTTGGCAAAGTGTAGAATGATTTTAGTACTTTGATTTTTACTTATACATATTTGCTTACTTTGCTTTTGTAATCTTTTGGTGGGGTTATTGTGCAGGAGGATTCAGTACTTTTAGTTCCTGAAGAAAAGAATCTAAAGCCTTATGTGGCTATTATAAAGGTAAATGTTCTTATGTTCAAATACTGCTTCAGTTGGTCTTGGAAAATGGTATTCTTTTGTGTTCTGTAATTCAAGTATGTATCAGTTCCTACCTTTTCAATTGATTTCTTGATTTTTCAAAATTAGTTGTGTACGCCTTCAAATCCGAGTACCTTTAAACCCTGTTAAGGTGCTACACGGTACTACAACATCTACGTAAATCTAGCTATGTAAGCTTAATGACATGAATGTAATTATTATATTATTACATCATATCTGTTCACTCCCAGATTCTATAACCATTACTTGTTCATAATGTTATAATATTACTTATTACATAGTAATATTAAGCTATTGCAGAGTCTTCTACTCATTCATCTAACTCTTCCCTTTGGATTCTTCAACACGTTTGACCTTAGCTGAAATCATATAGTTTAAGTAAGAATAAACATTTAATTGCTTCAACAAATGTTGTTCTAAAATTCCGCTTAGGTCGCTTTAAGTTGACCAAGCGCTAGACCCCCCTTGGCGCCCGCTTTATCGCTTAGGCCCCCCTGACGCCTCACCTAGGCAGCAAAAAAATTCCTTCAGAAAATTAGGCGAGGGTTAGGCGGGGTATAAGCAGAGAGTTTTTTATTTATTTTAATAACTACTCAAACCAAATCTTGATATATTTATTTTTCTAATGATTTACCATATTCATAATGCATGTTGTAACATATCAAATCACAACAAGAAGTGAACAATATCAAGTTAAAATGGATACTTTTATTCTAGTTGTATTTTTTTAAACTTGTACCAACTTCAAATTATATAAATGATGATACATTTGTAATATTTAGTTTAATTTAATATAATTCTTAAATTTATGTTTAGTTTCTTAAGTTTTAATATTGAATTGAATTATTGAAATTTTAAATTTTATTATTTAATAGCAATCTTGTTTATGAATAAAATTAATACGTTAAAGATATGTTTGAACTTTCAACAATTGCATGTCTGTGTTTGAATTTCGACATTGGTAATATGGATATGTGTTTGAACTTTAAGTAAAGACCTTTATTATCTTTATTATAGATTGTTTTGCTTTATAATTGTTTTGTTTGGATAAATATAAGATAAAATATTAAAATTGACTTACAATAAAAATTTACTTTAGGCCACTTTTTATGCCCCGCTGGCCTTCGCTTTAGCGCCTTTTAGAACATTGTTAACAAGTAGAACAATTTAACAACAAAATTAAGAATCATATGATTATCATTCAACAACTGATCAATAGTTGTGAAACACTTTGAATAAATTGGAATAATACTTTGAATAAATCAAAATAATACTTTTTCCTTCTCGTTAAAACATTTTTAGGATGACGTAATGGTCATTTATACTGAGACAGTCGTTGGACCAAGAACTTTCTTTTATTTTCATTGAAAAGGACTTCCCGCCATTAAAACCGTAAATCCTATATCACTTACGAGTACGTCTAGGTGATCAGCCTATAGTACCCTATGTTGTACAACACTCGCCCGTTAAATGACTATGCGTTTAATTTTGACACATTGCGTGTAAGCCAAAAATTCGACTAAAACATTTGTTTGTTCATTCACAGACTTGCCTTTGAATCCGTACCAAATCAATTGAATTTGGACTGTTTAACATAACATCAATAATATTTCAAGGATTCAATATCAAATCGATAAAACATTTTAACCGTTGTCTCGCCGAAACAAATGGCATCTACACTTCCTTAGACAATTCATGAATGTCGAATTTTAAAACTTTAACAATTTATGTCATAACATAGCTTGAATACTTGTACAAATATTAAGATTTGCATAAGCATGGAATTCACACAATCATACAAGAATTGTGTTCATTTGATCTTTAAAAACATTACATAACCTTTATGAGATTATATTTAGATGAAGTTAGAAAACTTGCTCAATAAAATTAGAGCAAGTTTAGGAAGCGTTCTTTATAACCTTGACGATAATCGTCCTTCAAATGTCCTAAACATTTACATTAACCATAACACATCAATCAGGCATATAATGACACGAAGTTTGGTTAACTCTACGTATTACTTTTCATATCTGTCATTAGTTGAACATTTATATTTATAATTATTTTACACAATCCCCCAATATCTGAGTTCAAAGTAACTCTTTACTGGGCTTTGTACATGACCGGCTCTGCGGCTCCCACTTCCAGGCTTAATGCCGGCACTGTGGCGACATCCCGGGGACAGTAGGTCGGCCTCAGAAGCGGCGCCGCGGCGCTAGCTTTTATGCTTGTAATGGCGCTGCTGCGCCATTCATAATACTTAGAATTTTTTTATGATTTTTGTAGAAAACTTTGCGACATCATAATTTGCTCATATCTTATCGGAACGAGTTTGTTCTCGAGCCAATTTTTTGCTCTTAGTCTTACTACACTACAAATTTCTCTGGACGGAATAATTTTCCGGATTCTCTAACAAGCCTTTCAATCGGCTCAAAAATCCCTCGTTGCTTAGTTTTTCAGCTTGGCGTTTCTTAAGGTCTAAATTTTCAAATCTTCGTAACTTACTCACCCGAAATCGGAATGAGCCCGTTCTTGAGCCTACGGCTCAATTATACTATAATCTATACCATTCCCACGAAATCTTCGTTATTTGGAATCATTAACTAGCTTTATAAATTCGTCCGGAAATCATACTGTACTAGAATTTCGACGTTTAACGTAATACTTAAATTTTTGTCATAACTTCGTTATAGCACGTTTTCAATCCGTTTCACTTGGAACTTTTCCGTATCTCACATACATATATTACCTTCTCTTTGGATTTCCATTATTAGTCTATGAACTAAGATTTCAACTAGCTCGATTAGACAACAATTACTACGTTTTTCATTCGTTCTTCGTTTAGCTCGTTATTTCAACTACGATTTCACTTGTCATACATATATTAGTGATTTAAGTCCACTAATTCTTCCTTATTTCTCTGGATTACTCATGATTCACATGAATCAACCAACCACCAACAAAGCACTTCGTTCTATATTTACAAAGCGTTTAAATAAACGAAAAGCTAGAGTTCATGTTCTTACCTTTTTGGTTCTCTTTGTGTTCTTAATTTACGGATGGTTTGATCTTGCATTCTCCTTCCGAAACTTACAAATCTCCCAAACTTCTTTCTTCTCTCTCCAAATGTCAAGAGTTTCTTTTCTTGTTTTGTGAATTGGTAGAAAATGAAGAGAAATTGCTTGGTATTTATAGGTGAAGCAAGCGTTGGGGCAATTTGGTTATTTGGCTAGCTTAACCATGATCTAACCATGGTGAAGTGGTGGGGGATGGGATGGCAAGCTTGCTTGACAAGCTCCCTCCTCCCATTGGTCCATTTTAAGTCACATGGATCAAGTTAGGATTTAGTTAGCCTAACTTGGTCTTCTTCACTTGGTTTGGTTTCTCCAACTGTTTAGGTTGTCGTAATTTTTCATTTTTGATTTTCGTATTCCTATCGTATAATTTTTTGTATTATACTTCTTTAACTTTTGAAATTCGTTACACAGTCGAAAAACTGCTTTTTTCGTTTCTAAATTTTGTTGGACATTTTGTTTTTCCTCGGTATATTAACATAGTTGTCACGACGCCACGACGAGCCATGCAGGTAGCCAACTACCAGGACGCGTAGGCGACCGCCATGGCGTCTGTATGACGACGAGTCGTTTATAATGTGCAATTTATATATTATTTATTTTACTTGATAAGTATATTGGCAATAAAATTTCATATACATTAAAACTCAAAAAATAACAATATGGAATAACATTAAAAACATAATTATGTAAATACTTAGCAATAACAATCCAAAAACAAAACACTTGATATTAAAAATTAGTAAAAGAAATGAAGAATATAACAAACACCACATAGAAAATAAAGTTGCAACCAATCATCGCAGCAAATATGTAGTTTAATAACTAATAAAACACCACATAGCAAGCCAAAATAATTTCTAGACTCTACACTAGTCTAGAAACATCATTCAATGAAAATCATCAAGGAAAATGTCATCTCCATCTCCTCCACGAGAACTACTCTCATTCAAATGCGTAAGTGGTCTTGCTCCAAAATCATCATCTACATCATCTTTATTTGGAATTCTCTCTTCTTCATCAACTTCATCATCGGAGTCGGAATCCATCAACCTTGATTCCCTTGAAGTTAAACCACCACGTCGAGAGTACGTCATGAGATTCTCACTAGTATTAGCACAAGCTCTCCTTGAAAGATTGCGACCCTCAAGCGTGTTGGATGCACCGGTTGCTCGATCCACATCATTCCGTGTAAGATCCTCCACGGGATGAACAACATCGGCCTCATTCATAGTTGTCATAGCGTCGCCATGGCGTCGTCTAAGTGACGACTAGGCGTCCTAGCGTTGAAGGGTAAGGCAACGCCTTGGCCGCTGAGCCGCCAAGGCTCACGCATTGGTAGCAGACCCAAGTTAAGTGATTAAGTCATTTTTTACCATGACTCATCATAACCCATGGACTTTTTCAATTACCCAAGTGACTCAACCCACGACCTTAACTTAACTCATGACCCTACTCCTTTGAATAAGAGGAATGCTCGTGGGGAGACGAAAATGACTTCATAATTGATGACTTTGTTTGAGCTATGACTAGAAAAAGAGTATTGACTGTGTTAGTTATTATGTTTTGGGTTTTAGAGTATAATTTTATTGTGTAATATATTTTTGAAATAAAATAAATAATATATAATTTGCATATTGTTAACGACTTGTCGCCATACCGGCGCCTTAGGCGTCCTGGCGGTCAACTACCCCGCGTCTCGCATTGGCGCCGTGACAATTATGGCCTCATTATTGATCCATTCATTACCTCATTCAAAGTCATCAATGGCTAATGAATCAAAAAAATTTCCATGTTTCACGCCTCTTTTGCTTGAAACGATCTTTCTATTGTATTGGACATACACCAAGTCACTCAATCGTTTGTGTTCCAATCTATTTATCTTCTTCGTATGAATCTAAAATAAATAGAACAAAAATTAATAATATTAATGATAAAATTTTAAATATATAAAAAATATTTAGTATTAGTAGTGAATGACTTATTACTTTTGAAATTTGAACTAACAATAGAAAGTACTTACAAACTCAAATGCACTCCAATTGCACTCACAACCGGAAGAAGAACAACAGATGCCTAGAATTCTTTTTGCAAACGAGGATAGCTCAGTAGCCCGCCCTCAAAAAGCATTCCACTAATCAACTAGCAACCATTTAAAAGATATATAAATATTTTTAAAATGAGAAAAGGAAGAATGTATATAATTATAATTTAGTTTTTATATCTTTATATATATTTCAATATACTTACGAGGATTCTTTGATTTCCGTTGCCTAATCGCCAATTCTTGTGTAAAAGTATCTCGAGAAGCATTATAGTTATTGGCTAGATTGCTTATCTTGTCTAGCAAACCTAGGTTGGGCACCATCTTTATAAGAATGTCATTGAAGTCTGCTAGTAGAGTACTAGCAAACACCGGGCTTTCCTATTTGATATTAAAGTACTTGCCTGGATTGAGAAACAACACAACCTCATATAATTTTTGTTCCATTTGGCTTTCCCAGCGCCGCTCAACAACGTCAAACCTTCTTGTACAGTCTTTGTTTGTTATCAAACACATCTTTGATTTTTTTTTCTTTGCACATTCCATCGCGGTGAAAACTTCTGAAATGGCAAACTTCTCATCACCATCAACAATCCTCAAGACTATTAGAAGTGGTTGTGCTGCCCTAATGCAATCCTCAACATGATGCCAAAATGTTGTTGAAATAACAGTATCACATACTTTCTTCCCCATTTCGGTAGCCAACAACTTAGATTTTGTCCAATTCTCGCTTATGAACAAATGTCTCGATGCATCTTTATGCTTGTACGAGATAAAATCTAGTAACTGCATCAAATCTAGTAATTGCAGGTCTCAAAAGATCCCTCCTATTTGTTTTTTCCCTCATTGCATCAAGAAGACGACAATGTTTGTAAATAAATGTTGTGATTCTTCTTGCATTTGTGATTGTGGGCTGGAATTGCTTCAACTTGCCTATGTCCTCTAGCACAAGGTCTAGGCAGTGAGCGGCGCAAGGTGTCCAAAACAGTGTAGGTCTCCTCTCCATTCTATTAGTATATGCCCCGCTGCCTTGTAATTAGAGGCATTGTCCGTGGCCACCTGAACAACATACTCGGGGTCAATTTCTTTAAACTCACTATCAAGTAGATTTGCCAACATTGTGGCATCTTGCGATTGACTGGAAGTATCAACAGAACCCGTGAAATAAGTCCCCTCCGGACAATTAACAAGGAAATTTAACTAGTGTCTTCCCCTCTTATCTGTCCAACCATCTAACATGAGTGTACAGCCATATTGCTTCCAAGAAACTTCATGTTTCACCTTTAACTCTTCAGTTTTCATCTTTGCCTTATCAAGTAAAGGAACCCTCAACTCATGATACGTTGGAGGCTTTAAACCCGGTCCATTTTGCCTTATCGTCTCGATCATTACCTTAAAGCTCCTTGCATTTGCAACATTGAATGGTATGCCACACTCGTAAAAAAAGTTGGCAATGTGCATATAGACTCTCTTTTTCCTCTGGTGTCCTCAAGCGATTTTCAATACTCGTTTGGCTCAAATGCTTGTTATGTCTGTCCTCTACAACTTCTTCGGGAGTCTTCTTTAGAAATGCTTCAACCGTCTTTGTTGGAGCTTTTGGTTGTGGCTTTTGGAATTGAAAAACAACTTTCTTCCTTTTTGAAGTCATCCCAAAACTTGGGATAGTGTTAGAAGAAGTATTAGAAGTCATAGGATGATTGCACTTATACCACGTCGTCGTCGTCATCATCATCATCATCTAACTCAAGTGTCTTGTTCCTCTTTTTACTATTTAAAGTCGCTTGCATCTCCTTCATAATTTTTGTTGTTGTTTTAAGGCACTTCGCTACATCTCCAAATTTTTTGGCTAGATGTTGCTTGAGCCTTTTGATGTCCGAATGACATTTCTTCCCACAAAGTATACATTGCACGACATCCTTATTACTTAAATCCGGCCAATATCCATATTTTCAACTTGGATCTTTCGATTTAACTTTTCTTTTATGGTCCTTTGTTATATCATAATTATGGGTCCCCGAACTCTCTGCCATTTTACTTTCTTCACAATACAATCAAATAAAAAATATAAGACAAATTGTATGTTTGATGAATGTAACATCAGTTGTGGACTTGTGGTATCACTATCTAACATCAACATCAATGGATAAAATATAAAGAGTACATATATAAAATATAAATAAAAACATATATAAATTTATATATATATATATATAGCATCAACAATCAGATAAATATAAAAAAATAAATTAAGAAAGGATAAACAAACAGTTTATAGATATATATATATATCGCATATATATATATAATATACAGAAAAAAGATGCAGCAACAGGGACAAAAAAAAAAGGAGGTAAAAAACAAAAATATAACAAACACTACCCAGAAGTGCAGAAAAAAGATGTAGCAGTAGGGTAGAAGAATGGACTTTGAAGAAATCAAGAAATACCAGCCGAAGTGCAGATTGAGAAAGGTATCATCGGAAGGTCTGTCTCTCTCGAGAAGGTTCTTCACAGTCGCTCGTCACTCTTTCTTCTCACGCTTTCTTCTCACGGTCGCTCGTCGATTCCTTCACTGCAAAACAAAGCTCGATCTTTTTCTTTGCGAATAAGCGAATCAATTCGACTAGGGTTAGTTATCGAGTTCCAAGTTGCGTCGTCATTTTTCCTTTTTTTTTTAATCCAGTGGGTTGATCCATACCCGAAGTAGACAAGTTGGTCGATATGCCATCAAGTCATCGAAGTTGACGCCGAGTCGTCCAAGGCGACGACTTCTTTCTCTAGGTGCTCGACTTTCAGCCTAAACCCAAGTTGTCCGGTTGCCTTGCTTGCCCCATACCGACTAGACGCCGTGGCGACGCCTTAACAACTATGGTCATATAAACGTTAGGGCATTTTTCGAAAAATCGAAAAAATGCAAGTATTTTCGGGTGAATAGTGTTTTTCTTGTCTTTTTCTCGAAAAAATTTTATTTTCTTATACGAACTAAAATTCGTAAATCCTAGCACGCAAACACACTTGAGGTCATAGAATCAAGCTTTAAACACTTGACACAGATTAATATTCATAAAATTTCATTTTATTCAATAATATTCTACAAAACTTAATTAAATTTCTCGGTCGTTACAAGTTGCATCCAACTCAATTAAAATTTCTTGTTACATATATATTCAACAATGTTATCAGTGGATATGATCTTTTTCTTTGCTTATTTATATTTTAGTTATTTTTGAGATAAAAGGCATTGTACGAGTTGTTGTTTGAAGTTGTATTTATGTTTTGTTTAAATACAACTATATCTTGTGGTGAGTACATAATTTTTTTGTTGCTTCAATAGGAATATAGGCCTCTTAACGAACCATAGAATTTGTTATTCATTGAGATAACTGCAGCTTGATTCCAAGGACATTAATATATTGTAACCCAGCTATATAAATTCTGCTGCATTTGTTGGCAGATGTTTTTTCATCTACTATCTGTTTTATTTGATAAGGATCATGGATGTTACTTTTATGTATTTATTTTATTATTAATTTTATTGTATATAGTTGTAAATCATGTTCATAGTAGTGGAGGGGTAGGAAGTTATTAGGAAGTCATATCTAATGTGTTAGTGGGCATTAGCGGTTGTGTTTCACTTGGCCTCTCTATACAAGTCCCAAGTAATTTTGTATTTATCAAGCAACCTTTGAATATTGAATTGATTATTGCTATTGTGTTCTCTTGCTTTCTTTTTTCTGTCTTGATTTCAATATTGTTTTGATTATTGCTAGTGTGTAATTTTATGGAGGTACGTCTTCTTTTCTATTTTATGGGAATGTTAGATTGTTTAGAGAAAATTACTTATCTTTTAAGGTGTTAAGTGATAGGGTTATTTTTCTTGCTTCTTTTTGGGCTTCTGCTATGAGGGCTAGGGGCCTCCTTTGCAAGGTATTTTTGTGACTGAATTGTATAGAAATTGGAGCGCTGCACTTTTTTATGTGCTCTTTTAGTTTTGTTTTCTTTAGTCTGGTGAAGGTGAAATTCTTGTTCCCCGATTATTGCATCCTTTCTTTTTTCTATTAATGAAATTTCTTCTTTTATCAAAAAAAGTAGAAATTTTGAATGAAATTTGAAGATGTATCTTGTAGTTCAGATACTAAACTTATGGGAATGAAAAACTTAAAAATAATGTTTCTTGTGTAAAAAGTTTGTGACATCAGCAGAGTGAAGTTTTCAGTATGCGAAATAAGAGTTGATGCTGAAAGAAAATAGGCTTAAAATAACTTTTGGTCCTGGAACTTTTTTAATACTAGAAAATTTTGAACCTTACATGTTATGAGTTTTGAGACATTAAACCTTACGGTCGCCAAAAACTGCTGTGGTGGCTTTACATAATACTGCCACGTAATGCAATATGGCTTTATATGAGGTTTCCATGTCAATTTCGGTTGATAGTAAGGTTTTATGCCTCAAAATTTTAGAACTTTAAGGTTCAATGTCTTAAACATTAAAAATAGGTTCACTTTCTAAACTTATGAAAGTTACTGGATCAAAATAGTTTTAAAGCCAAGATGATTATATATGTATATGTAAACGTGTTTATGTATGTTTGTGCGTTTGTATATTCTTTTATTTTTGATATTTTAATTGGCAAGGTTCGGGAATTTGCGTAATAATGTAATAATCTGACTAGCAGCTTTAGTACTTAAAGTGAATAGCTTTAATAACCTAAGGCACTTCCTTTTTTAGTGAAGGCTTTCTGGTAGTCTCTACTTATCAAGTTATTTTTCTTTTCCATTTAGGCTTCAAAAGTCTGTATGTGTTACATAGTCAGTACAGAATCACAGAAAATTGAATCATCCGAAGTCATTTTGTTGTGGTCTCATGGAATTGAATCCTCTAAGCATTTGTGTGTGGATTTCTATATTCTGGTTTATACACTAGATGATCATTCCTGTCTTAATATGAGTTTAATGGGAATTTTCAAATTATTGCATGTTGAGTACAAGTAATTACAGTTCACTCTCTTGTTTGCTCAAGTTAAAAAACATTTCAGTACATGAATCAATGAGCTGCCCCAGTGGTTAGAGTTGTATATTTTATTTCTATAATTTTGTTAATAATGTTATGTGTTAAACAGGAGCAGGCGGCTTCTAGTTATCATATTTTGAAGCCATGCCATGATTTTTAGTTGGACAACAAAACCCTTCACTTAAATAGCTACTCATAACTTTTCTAATTTAAAAGTCCACAATTACCCAACAAGTCATAACTGTTTCCGCTATCTATAACACCCCCCCCCCCCGGTGGGGCCACAACACACGCACACACAACTTCTACAGCCATATATTGCCATTGACATTCTCTATAGTACCTTTTAAATGAAACTAAATATATTAACAGGAAATAGAAATGCACAGATAATGTGTGTTGTGCCCCAGTTACTAGTTGTCATTATCGGTGTCCTGTGAAAATGAACTGGATAAGCTGATTGTGTTTTTGAAGGCCATGTTTTTGTTTGATGTGTAAATTGCAAGAGATGATATTGCCGTTTTCAGTTTCAAATGACGTGGCTCAGAACAATGCTCGTCTTTGATACCTGCATTTATGTTCTTATTGAGTTATTTCTTCAATAAATTCCATTAACAGGAAATTACACAGTCCAAGGATGGGAGCATGATGGTGCTGGGACAGTGGTTTTATCGTCCTGAGGAGGCAGAAAGAAAAGGTGGTGGAAACTGGAATTCAAGTGATGCAAGAGAACTGTTTTATAGTTTCCATCGTGATGAGGTTCCTGCAGAATCTGTGATGCACAAGTGTGTGGTGCACTTCATTCCTCTAAACAAGCAGATTCCTAAGCGTAAACAACATCCAGGTTTTTTTGTCCAAAGAGTGTATGATACTGAACAAAGGAGACTTTTTAAGCTGACAGATAAAGATTATGAAGATAGCAAACAGCATGAGATTGATCTTCTTGTTCAGAAAACATATGCTCGGCTAGGAGATGTTCCAGACATTGAGACCGAAGATGGTGAAGCTGATCAGGAAGATCAGATGAGAACTAAAAGATTACTTAGGAGAAAGAATATGTCACCTCTGGATGTTTCAAGGGTGGACGAAGAAACTACAAGGTCTGGTCAATATCTAAAAGCAGAAACGCCAGGAAGCTGTAACAGTAATGCCTCGGAGTATCACAACATTCTAGCAAACTTTAAGGTCTTGACTGGTGAAATGCAACGTGACTGGTGGTTAGAAAGGCTTCTTCAGAGTATTCAGTTTATATGCATTCCTTCAATCAGCAGACAAGTGAATGGCAAGGAAAAAGTTGGACCTGATGGAATCAACATTCCAAGCTCTGAAACTGCAAATGTGTCTCAAGAGACTAGTGAGGATGTACGTAATGAGTCCACTTATTAGATATTGCAATGGTTCCACTGACTCAGATTCATTTGTTTTTCTGTAATCTGATTGATTGTTGTTACTTGGAATAAAAGCCTGTAGTGCTTCCTCAGATGTTTCTTTTGTTGCATTTTCACAGGGAAAATCAACTTTTCTCTGGCCTGATGCCGCTGTTCCTGCTATAGCTGCTCTTGAGAAGGCATCACATGAGGCTCTTTCCTCAGATTTTCAGAAATATAAACAAAAGATGAGGCAGCTACAGTTTAACCTCAAGGTAGATCGAAGCTTCTGATTTTGCGCTTGTACTTATCAGTCCTCACATGCTTGCAAAAGGTTGAATATGTTTTAAATTTTAGACTGCCTTACTGATTTATAAAATGACCCTACAGAGTTTACTTTTTGCGACCATCGAGGGTCCTAATCTCTCCAGAAATGAATTCTTTAGTATGCCTCCACTCTTGAGAATATTAAAAAATGTAAATCTTTGTCATTATGTGCATCAATCCTGCCTTACTTCTAGTAACTAGATAGAAATTAGTGCGTAATCTGGAGCTTACCTTTTGCTTAGGCATGTGTTGTGTTACTTGTATATCTTTGTGAGAGTTCCTTTTAACTTATCAAGTTAAAATTTCTTGATGTGAAAATAACAATTTCAGAGGTACTTTGATCTCCCTATCTTGAGCAAGAATAAGTGTTTAAATGGAGGCAAGTGGAGAGAAAGAAGAGAAATATGAGGATAAATTTATACGGTGTTATAGACTTCTAAAAACTTATTAATTCATTCCTCTTTTGAGAGGTGGGAAGATATTATACTATAGTAACGGAATTTACTGACTTTTAACATTATCCTCGTCACTTTCAGTTCTTCCTAAAACATAGATTTCTTATTTTGATTACCTATTCAGAAAAAAAATTGATTTATTATTTTACCTTCTACACAACAAAATAGAACCTTTTTTAGTTTCCTTCCTTACAAAGTGCCATAAGGGTCATGATTATAATCTTCATTCCCTTCCTTTTCCCTCATGCAATTCCAAGGAAAAAAATTATTACCATTCCCCTCCTTTTGTCTTGTCAAGGCGCAATTATCTTACTTTCTCCTCTTTTCTCTCTTGAATGATTTATATTGTAAATTGTATAGGAAAATGGATCTGAATACAATATATTTTCTTAGTCTTATCATCTGCTCATCCCTTTTCCCTGCCAGGCCCGTTTCATCATTCTTTAGTTGTTTCCTTGTTAGAATGATTTTGGTGGGACGGGATTTAGGGTTTAGAACTGGGGAAAAAGATGGAAAGAACTCAAATCTCTGTAAGTACAAAACTCTTCTCTGACCTCGAAAGTGATCCTTATATATAATAAACCAAGAACTTTTCCTTAATCAATTATGATTACTACTACGATAATTAAGAAATTTTCTCCCAACATAATTCAGAATAAAATCTAAATAATACTATTAAATAAAATTTCTAGGAAACTCTATTGGACCCTTCGTCTATTTGGCAATTGGCATGGGCTTTCAAAACCTTTTATATTAGTCCAATGTATAATGTGGGTTTTTATTGCATCAGTTCTTATCCGTTAGAAAGAATTCGACTTTGTTGAGTTTAGGGGCACATCCAACTGACCAAGAATACCATAGAATAAGGAGCGTGACGCTGAATCAACAAAGAGTTCTTGAGCTTCAAACTTGTCATGTCAGTAGCACAAGTAAGAGTGTACTTGGTGTTGCCTTCAACAAATTAGTAAGTATCGGTACGCGTTGCTTGTACACATCATGATTCAAATCCATGTGCATTCTAAGAGGATGTGGCAAGCCTTGGTAAAAGTCACACATCACGATCTTTGTAGAATTATCATAGGAAAAAGTGTGAAATACCACTTATCAACCCATAGTTTGTGTCGGTAATCCACATTGATTTCACATGCGGCTAGATCTTCAGTCCAAGTTTCTTCGTAGAATCCTCTGAAATATCAGTGAACCTTCCGGTATTAATCATAAGAATACACACCTGTTACTTCATCCTGTTTGAAACAATTTACCCTGATATACTGGTGTATCATCACTCAGTTAATTGGCAGCAAGTAGCGGCCCAAGAGCAGAGCTAAGCTAGCATCAGATTCAGCATTAAGAGTATGGATATGACAGTCCATACATGATGCACCACAACTGTGGGATCATAAATTACCTATTTTAAATTAGCATCCACAAATTCTTTTTCCGCCACAACATATTTAGCAGGTATTAGGCAAATACCATGTTTTCAAAGCCATGACATGATGACAATTGTAACATCTTGATGATGGATTAATACTATTTTTGGGAAGAAGTTGGAGGGTGATGAAGCCTATTGGCAATTGCAGAGCTTGTTGACGATTATCAATCCTAGTAGGCTCTACAAAAGTGTGTTCGCTGGCGCAATTCAAAGAAGCAGCAGTGTTGCCGATGATCCAATAACAAGTCATGAATTGTAATTTCGAGCATTATCAATATAAAGGCTGCATATAGGTGAAATTTCATTGTAATGGTGAATAATAACGGTGTAACGGAGAAATAATGGTGTTAACATATAAATCAAGCAGAAACGACGACGGTGTAATAGAAAATCAACAAATGAGAATTTTTTTATGGAACAAAGAGAGTAATAATAATAACAATAATATCAAACAATGGACTATTTTTGTGGAATAGAGGGAGTAATAATAAATAAAATATGTATATAACATAAATTCCTAGCTCCACCTCCGTCTCCGCCTTCGCCTCCACTGCCTAATGCTAAGGAACATGAAGAGGGTAATAATGTAGAGGAAGAGGATTGATTATAACTATTTTAGCTTCTTTTATTTTATTTATGTAATTTTTAGACTGTCTAAATAACCTATTCTTCAATTATTATGCCATATAGTATTATTAAACACAGCGTTCTAAAAACATCCGCCTAGGTGCTAGGCCCCCCTAACATCTCACCTAGGTCCAAGACGGCAAAAAAAATTCTCCAGGAAATTAGGCAAGGCCTAGGCGGAGAGTTTTTTTATTTTAATAACTACCCAAACCAGATCTTGATATATTTATTTTTCTAATGATTTACCATATTCATAATACATGTTGTAATATATCAAATCACACCAAGAAGTGAACAATATCAAGTTAAAATGGATCATTTTATTATAGTTGTAATTTTGTGAACTTGTACAAACTTCAAATTATATAAATGATGATACATTTGTAATATTTAGTTTAATTCAATATAATTCTTAAATTTATGTTTAGTTTTTTAAGTTTTAGTATTGAATTAAATTCTTGAAATTTTAAATTTTATTATTTAATAGCAATCTTATTTATGAATAAAACTAATACGTTAAAAATATGTTTGAATTTTGAACAATTGCATGTTTGTGTTTGACCTTTGACATTAGCAATATGGATATGTGTTTCAACTTGAAGCAAATGTCTTTATTATTTTTATTATAGATTGTTTTGCTTTATATTATTGTTTTGTTTAGATAAATGTAAGATAAAATATTAAAATTGGCTTAGAATAAAAAAAATCCCACCAGTGCCCCACTTTAGCCCCCTAGGCGCTAGGCCCCCTCTATGCATAGCCTCCTCCGCCTAGCGCCTTTTAGAACATTGATTAAACAAGTATTCAAGATGTCTGTATTCTCATTTTGACAATGCTATGTGTACTAGACGTCATGTTTTTGTGTTTATTTGATTGATCTGTTCTTATTGTTTAGATTGTTTTCATTTTTTTTTAATTTGAAGCTCCTAATTAACGTAATGGTGCATATCTCCCAAGCCAGAGCCCAAGTCAAAAAAAATCCACCTAGGCTGCTTTCGTGACTTTGAACAACCATGCTTTTAAGGGATCTTGTCGGTGATGCTGTCTTAAACCTTAAGCCTTGCCATGTTGACCAAAGCCAGTCAGGCCTTGACTTTTTAATCTGAGGCCGTGCCAAAGCAGATTTGGAAGAAAAAAATGTGACCTGTTGAGGCCTACAGGCCAGGCCAGGCCTCATTAGGCCCAAGAGCTCTTTACTTTAGAAAATTTAAACTCAGCTTCTCCTCCATTTATTAAAGAAAGGCGGTACAAAAAACTTTTTACTAGACTATGTGGGATTATGCTAGGCTTGGCCTCCACTTATTAAAATTAATGCAAGACCAAAAGCATTTTGTTAGACTGTATGGGACTATGCATTGCTTAGCTAGACTAAACAAAGTGCATTGTAGTTGAAAATTTTAGACTTGACCTCTCCTCTATTTATAGAAGAAAAGTAGGGACAAGAGATGTTAACTAGTCTATGTGGGACTACTGGGTCTACAATGATAATAATAGTGAGAATTAGAGACATCCCTTAACAGAGTTTATGTAACATTCACTTCCCATGGAATCTAAAAAACCTTCTGCAATACTGTGCTTATATAAAAACTGCAGGCTTATCAATTGCCATTCATGTGCCTCGTGTCTTTACTTGACAAAAAACTTGCTCTACCCAAAGTTCAAAAATTGTTCCCACAATGTAGAAATGTTATCTCCCTTACATGTGTGCGCGGGTGGGAGGAGCTGCTATCTCCACCCATTAGCACCCTAGTATATATGCAATTGCATAATTATACGAAAATAAAATATCTATAAGGAAGCCATTAGAGAGTCCAAATAAAGTCATGGTCCAACCGTCCACAAAGTGAGCCAAAAGTTTCTTAATTTTCTGAACATAAATGAATTGTCATTTTTAAGAAAATTAATATTGCTCTATACATACCGGCACTTGGGACACTGGATCATCAAAAGATGGGCACATGTATCACCACTATGCAGTATACAGAAGTCTTTATAAAATGTAAACAATATTCAAGCAGGAGAACCAAATAACAAGTCAGTAAAAACTTGGGTTATAGAAGCAGTGGTCTCATATCCATCCTTCCGCATTAGCTTCAAATTTGAGGAGGTGCGGTGGTGGTGGTAGTTGAGGTGGACATTGGTAACACTTGGTAAAGTCCCACATTGATTCATTGACAATAGTTGTGGCCCATAGTCTATAATCTCAAAGTCCCACATCGAATTGAACTTGAATTGAACATATGACTTCACTCTATAATAGCAATCCTAAATTCCAATGTTTATCTTGTAAATGTAAAGTCCCACATTGAAAGGGGGATGCAAGCATTTGGAGGATTTTCTTATAAAAAGACTTGCTAGTATTTACCCAAATAAAGATTTTGGGTCGCAGGCCAGTGTAGGTTACATACCAGGCCGGTCCAGGCTATGAACCAGGCCAAGTCAGGCTATGAATCAGGCCGTAGGTCAGGTCAGGCCAGGCTTTTCGAAAGGCCAGGCCGGATATGAGTCATTAATTCATGGTCTGTTCTTGGTCTAGCAGGCCGGGCTTGACCGGTCCGGGCTTTGACCAAGCCGAGCTTTGACCAGGTCGGGCTCAGGCCGGATCAAGGCCAGGCTCCAGGCCGCAGGCCATTTGTGCACCACTAGATGCTGTTAATAAAAAAACTCTAGCGTGTTAGATAGGTTTCGGAGAAGGTTGATTTATATATTCTATTAAATGTTGTCTTATTTGCTCTGAACACCTTACAATCTCTTTCTTATTCATTGGCAGAGCAACGCACAATTATCTCGGCGTCTACTAAATGGAGAATTGGAGCCTTCTAAAATACTGAACATGTCCCCTATTGAGTTGAGGGTATAGTATAATGGGTTGCTTTTATCTTCAGTATTTTTTATTTTCTAACTTTTCTTTTTCCCCCTTGCCTTGCATTGTGTATATCCCCTGCGCATGTTGTATCTCATGATTATATATATTTGAAATTTATGTGTCTAATGTTTGATATCGTACTGCGAATATTTAACTTTCTCTAATACACTAGAAACATCTGCTGCCGAAATTTAGTGTTTCTGTTCAAGTTAATGAGTTCAAGTTAACTAATTTTGTGCTAATAATTTTTTAAATATAAAAATTTGTGGACATATCTATTGGTAAGATTGAAGCATTATAATTATTCCATGGATTATTCATGTAATATTTTTTCCCTCTTTAGCATCTTTTGACATCCGGACCGGACATCGAACTGGAAAAATTATCGGATGAATGGGTCACTGGATCAACCAACCAGTGTGGTTGAACTGGTGACGTCTTAAATATATAAATATATATTATTAGTAATTAATAAAATTTTAAAAAATCTCATTTTTTATGAACTAACATATAATAAAATTGAGTTACAATATTACTAAAAGTGGTTAATTTTAAACAAAAAAATATTAAAAAATAATAAAAAATCAGTTTTCCGGGTCAACTTAACCGGTTGAACTTCAACTTAACCGGTGGTTCAACCGGTGGTCAACCGGTTCAATTCGAGTTTTGACCAAATTGGTTCAACCTGACCAAACCGGACCGGATATAGAAACGGTTCCCGGTTCAACCGGTTGAACCAGCCGGTCCCGGCCAGGTCGGAAAACAGTACTTTTGACACATATGAGCTCTACATTGGCTTACTAGTACTTTGTTGGTATATGGAATGGCAATATACTTTCCACTATCAAAATCTGTTCCCTTTTCTTTATTGTGCTCAATCAATACCAAATTGTTGTTAGATAATGGAATTTTTTGGGAAAATAAAAAGGAAAAAGGAAAGAAAGAAAGTGTCAGATATGGAAAGTAATTGAGAAAAGGGAAAAATTTGAACGAAGGAGAGAAGTATTAACAGGTTTGCCATAAGATTCAAGTTTCAAAGTAGGATCCATTTTGTGCAAGTCCTGACAAAGGGCAGTTCTGATTTGGTCCTCCTAAGTACCCTGAAGACCCTGACCTGTTTGAAAGGTAAGTAATGAAGGAATAGTTCTTAAGCACATCATGAGTCCAATGTCTCTCTATCTCTCATGGAGTTGTGGGTCACTAATGTCAACGGATATAGTTTACTGACCTTTAGCTTTAATTTTTTTTGATCTAAATGGTTGATAATGACGTGAATTGAAAAGTTAAACCTATTGAAGCAAGAGATCAAGGTCGATTAGCTTATGTAAATAAAAGCAAATCTATGAAAGTTTGCTAAGTCTGAAATTGCAAGTCTTCCATTATTTATTGACATATGTATTGTTTTGTACATGTAAACAACTACGATTTTATTGTGCCAAATAAACCCAAACCCATTTATCATGGGCTGCTCGATTGTTTTCAACCCACATTGCCAGGTTTACTTTTGTCCATACAAAATTTGGTAGGGGTTAATAGGAGACAATTCCCCAAATTATTTCCACATGGAAAATTTGATATTTTCACAATACCTTACTTATATGAATGTGGGTCCCATTTACTATTAATGTGATGAGAGCCTTGTGGAACTATCAAATTCCCTTGTGAAATTATCAATTCGCCATTGGCCATTAGTATTAATTGATTTTTGTGCTAGTAATCTATCAGTTATAATTGCATAGAATAATTATAGATTGTAACCCATTAGTCTACTGATCATTTATCTCTGTCTCACTTTTCTTCCTTACATGTCAGTTGGTTTTTTTCATTAGGACTTGACACAAATAACCTTAAACTGGTACTTGTTCTTTCAATTTTTCCTACTTCAGGAAGGATTAACAGCAGAAGAGATAGCAAGCAAGGAGCCTGAAGAGTCAGCCCACATGCAGGTTTGTTAAAGTTATCAGGTTTTATAAAATAGTATATTTGGTTCCTTTTATAAGATTTGATTGACCAGTACCTGTTAGGAATGCTGAATGGACAGAGGGTGTGTGTGTGTGTATATATATATATATATATATAAACTTATCTGAAGTGAACCAAGTTGCAAGAAATGAAATGTCAAGGCTAGTATTATGTACTATGTCCTTAAGACTAGTATGTCCTCCTTATTGGTGTTTAGAGTTAGCGACACTTGTCTCCCAGTACAATGACAACGTGTGTTATAGCAGCACTACAAATAACACACTCAACGAACCAAAGAGATGCTCTGAACTCTCTCTCAAAAATAAACTATGTCTGACTTATGGATGAATGCTTGAATAACTTGACAACGCTTGAATGATTGGATTTGAATTGAATGATCCAAATGACTGCCCCATAGGCTATTTATAGGGTGGGTTTAGTGACCCATTCGATGGGACACACCTTAAAAAGGTTTAGATGCATTTGAAAAAGTATGGGACACCTTATGAACAGACATGGCAGACTGGTCGCGTCTGTTCGCGCAGAAAACACCGTCAGTGCTGCGGCGCTAGGCTAGTTTTCAGACTCAGCGCTGTGGCGCTGGGATTCCAGGGAGATAGTGCTGCGGCGCTAGGAAGTATCGATACGGACCCAAAACGACACAGTTTTGAATTTTGATAATAAATAAAAATGGAACTAAACAAAACAAAATTTGTCCAAAAAATATATACAATGACCCAGACCCACGAGCCTGGCCGGTGGCGGCACGCGTATGGTCAAACCAAGCTTGGCTAAGTCTTCTCCCCTGTACAAAAGTGGGGTGCCCCTTGGACCCAAACCCAAGAGCAATGTAATTGTTTATATACTCGCTCAATGTTTAGTTTTTAGTCGATGTGGGACTTAGCTTTCCACTAGTGTTTATTATCATTTCCAATGGTGATTTTTGGGAGTTAATTTTTCATTTATTATCCCATGAATTTGAGCTTCCAAAATACTTGATTTAAGCTACTCATGGAGTAGAACACATTCATATGTGGATTCATTTCAAATGATTAACGACACCCACTTCAAATTAGGCTCAAATTCTACAGTACCCTGATTTCCGAAGTAGACTATTTATGTCCATTCCTGTGACCCTTACCATTGGTGGTTCGTACTTCATTTTTGGTTCTAATTTCCTACTATTTACCAAAAGATGGGATGCAGATAAGGCGCCAGTGGACTGGATCTGTAAAGACAGATCATGGTTCTATCCATTGGCCCTGAGATGAAGTGAGATCTGTTGGTATGAGTTTGTGTGCATAGCTCAAGTGATGCACAACTCTGGATGGTAGAATAATTAAATAGTAATTAGATATCATATGGCACACGGATAAAACTGTAGTTGCATGTCTGAAATAATGAGACCCATTCTCTAAGTGTTTATATATATGTGTTGGGGAGCATCACTTGCTAATAAAGGAAGTGCATTACATCTTCCTAACTTGTCAAGTTTATTATTTATATTTGTATGCTGAATGTTGTGCATATCATGAGTTTATATTTTTCATGGATTATCATATTACTGGTGTGCATCAGACATATGACTAGCTTATTTTTTGTCTTGTGAAACAGATGACTGATGCTCGCTGCAAGAGATGCATGGAGAAAAAAGTGGGTTTAATAGACATCATTCAAGCTGGTCATGGAGAACGTTACCAGGTATTCAAATATTGTACACGCAAATGTCAACAAGTCTTTCTATTCTCACACTATGCTGCAATAATTGACATTGTGCTAGTAGTCTATGTGATCCGCACAACATTCTGTTTGATTGATTTGAATGGTTTTACATTTCTTGGAGATTTATGCACTTTGGTGCCTTTTGGACTACATTTTGGAGACGAGCATGGAATATTAGAAGCAGAACTGCTGATTTGTTTTGGTGCTAACTTGGGGCATGAGAGCTCCAGGTTTTATCAAGTCGAAAATGTAGAAAGGATGAGAGAGGTAGAACAAAGAAAGGGGTGGGGAAGCAATCATTCTATGTACATTTAAATACATTTTCCTTTTTATCATTTAAATACGGTGGGAGGATTTATTTAGAGAGTCAAACATATTATCTGCCAGACTACTATAGAATGAAGTTGGTTCCTCAAAAACTGATTAATTAATAAATCTTAATTATTTTATGGTTTGATGAATCACACAAAATAAATTTAGCACTGATTGCAATAATATTGTAGCCTTATACTAGGCTTCTTCAACCCTATGTTACTACGGCCAAACATTCAACTTACCTGACAGTTCACTAGTTCAGTGAAAAAAAGTTCCAGTTCCAGACTTGCAACTGTTTAATATTGATTAAGGGACACTTGAGACACTGTAAGATATGACATTTACTTGAAGTTGCCTGTGCCAACTTTTATTTTTCTAACATCTTTACTTCTTGCATTGTGATTTCAGCTGGAGTGCACTGCTTGTGGTAATACCTGGTGGGCATCCAGAGATGAAGCATCATCACTGACAATAGATGGGCCAAGTTCTGCTAGGAATGTAGGGACTGCACCATTGGCCACTGCCAAGTTTGAAGATGTGGAGAAGCTGGTGAGTCCCCGTGAACATGAGAAATCTGCCAGTGAAGTCATCAAGAAAACAACCGAAGCTTACATGCCTGTCCTGGATAACCAGAGTTCTTTCAACAAGTCAAGAACTGAGGACAACACAGCAACTACTGCTGCTGCTGAGTAGAATATGCAGTGCACAATTCGACATGTTTTGGTAAGTATGGTATATACTAAATCTTACTTAGATTGTATTAGTCTTCCTGTTCAGCTGTTTATTACTACTACCTCTGTTTCAAGATTATTGATTTTCTTGACCTTTTGAAGTTGATTGGCGAAGTCAAAATTGATATGAATTTGTTTTTGTTTTGAGAACAATAAAATATGATAATTAGTTAATCTATACAATTGTAATTGTTTATATACTAAAATTTAAAATTGATTTTGCAAATTGACACCAAAAAAATGGTTAAATATCTAATTTTGAGATGGTGGGCTCGTGGTTTGTGTTAGAATGGCTATTAAATATTTGAATTTGATGGTTCTATTTCTCATTTGTTACTTGCAATCTTATGCAACATCTCTTTCATAAGATTTATAATGTTTATTTTCCCATGTACAAAATAAGAAGTTATTTTCAACCGTGAAACCCACATGCATTTCGATCTAATCAAGGTTTTGAGATTGAGAGGATAACATAATATTAATAATTTTTCTAAATATTGTGGATGAGATTTTAGCCTAGTGATTAAAATTGAGTTACTGTGACATTTTTTAAGACCAAGGTTTAGGTTTATATTGCTTTACCTAAAAGGTGAGTCATTTAAAAAAAAAAAAGGAATTATTTTTCTAAATGCTATTCATTCTATCAAATTTCTTGCACAAAAGGGTCCATACAAAAGGGTGGCCTAGTGATTTAAGTATTGAGCTTAAGATTTTTGTTTAATTGAGTGAGAATTTAAGCTCCTGGCTCACAGGAACTCAAATATGCACGAATTTGTTTTGTGGCTTGTGGCTTGTGGGTGCTTTTAATTCCCATATTTATTCTGTCCAAAAAATATAGTCCCATCTTTAATTAGCATTCCATTGGACCATTGGTTATTGAATGGCAGCTAACTGTGTGATTAGAAAATGCCTCATCCAGCCCATAAAAAATATTTTAGGTATATTTTTCATTCAATTAAAGAAAAATAAAAAGAGAGGACAGAGTATAAATAAATTCTCATTTTATTCATAATGGAATCCAACTAATACATTAAAATTTTTCTAATTTTTTTAAAATAAGTAGTGGCACTATTTATGGAGAGCAGATCTTCTGTCTTCATTTTTTCTGTCTCTTTGTGTCCATTCACTTAAATTTTGACATTTGGTCTTTTATTTAATTTTAGAGTTACATTAAAAAGGTTAGGTGTCAAAAATTTTAAAATATGAGAAAGAAAAATGGGGATGTAAGACTATTCTATTTATGTACTTTTGAAGATAAAATAGACTTTATATAGTGTTTGTTTGTTTATCGGCGTTTGAAGTGTTTGGTGCGTCTAAGGTTTCAAGCACATCGAATACATTTGAGAATTTTGTTCGTTTACAATCATTTTTATTTCAAACGCAATTTATTTAACTCACAAACGTTTTGTTTGATGTTCAAATGCAACAATCCAAAAATGGTATGATGCGTTTGGACCTCCAAACGCACCAAATGCTTCTGTTACGAACGCTCTAAACGCCGGTAACTGAACATACTCGTAGTAATCCATTTGTTTCAAATTATATAACCATTATTGATTTTTGAAAGTCAATTTAAAGCATTTTCAAATTCAAAATTGAGATGACTCATTAAAAATTAAAAATTATGAAATAGTAAAAACTTATAATAAGTAATAAAAATCAAATAATATAAACAGATGGAGTATTTATTATTTGAATTGTATAATTTAGATATCTTTAAAATGATTTATTTATTATATTATATATTTTTATTTAAATTATATTTTATAGGACGGAGGAATTACTTCATTAAATATTTATCCCCAAGGGTGAAAATGTCATTTGCTTGAAATGTTAGATCGTAGACTCCGCGGGTCCAATGTAACCGACAGGCAAAAAAAATTTGATACCTCCCGCCTAAACCAAATTTGCATGTACCCAATTTTACCATATTCTCCTTCACCCAATTTTACCATGTTAGCCCTTCCTCTACTTTTACTACCTCCACATTTTTATGACTTCACTTATTTGTAATCACTGTAATTTGTTGAACGAATACCTTTGAAATGCTAACAGATTAGGATTTAACTTGAGTTATCAGTTACGACTTATGTAAAGTTATAACTGAGTTACAAGTTAGGTAAAAAGTTAAATTTTTTAAAAAGTATGTTTTGAATTCTATTTTTAATTTTTAAATAATTTAGTTATTGTTGGTCCAACATTCTACCGCCTGTCGTGGTAGGACCAGAATATTTTTAGAGGGAGATCAAAATACATTAATAAAAAATAAAAATTATTAACGTTTGGAGTGCTTCTTTCAAATTCATTTCGCTCAATTATAGTATTTCACAACATCCTATTCCAACTCTTGTCAACTTTTGAGTTGCAAGTCTAATGACATATATATATATATATATATATATATATATATATATATATATATATATATATATATACCTGTGACGCCCCCAAAACTAGTATACACCACCCATCTTGGGTCGCCACTTACATGGTACATAACTCAACAACAAACTTAATTATACAACTATCGTGTAAAAATACGATAAAACATAACTAAGAGTTTAAACACGAATATTGCCTTCTAGACAATATTCACACTCAATGGAGTCCTCATTACAATTATTATCACACTATTTTATAGAAATAGTGAGAACTACTATAGCCACCATCTCGGACCATCATTCCATTCCCCGACTCGTCCCAGCTATATTCTCATTTTCTGAAGAGAACATTGAAGAAAAAGGGTGAGCTCAACTAGCCCAATAAGAAATATTATGACTAAGATAATGCAGAATAAATTATCCTTAGCATTCAACAGTGTTAAACTGATAAAATACAATAAACATCAAGTTTAACTGCAGCGGAATAAACAATCTATTAAAAGAGTTAAGTAGAACATAATGTCTATTATCTCTTCTAGATTAAAAGTCCATCGTTAATATTTTATTCCTGTAATACTCAACAACAGTTTTTTGTTATACCCAAGACAAAAAGAAATATCATCACCTGTCTTCACCTAAATCACCAAAGATTATAGTTAAATCCACAATTTATATTTATAATCATGTAAATCAACAGTTTCTTCTTGCCACAAAGGCTAAATAGAACGTTTACTCAATATCCTTACCCCAAAGACAAAAGATATTCAAATGTAATAACAATGATCATACCAATCAGTTGTTTACTGTGACGCCCCCAAAATAGGTATACAGCACCCATCTTGAGTCACCAAAATACATGGTACAAAAATCAATTATAAACTCCATTTATACAACTGTCGTGCAAAATACGACGACATATATATTGTGAGTTTCAATACAAATATTGTAACGTATATAATACGACAATATTCATACTCAAATTATTACATGTCATATAAAGTACAACAGTAAATATTTCAAGTCTCCAAAGGGACTCGAGAAGATTTCTGTTCTCTTCATTTTAATGCGGTGCACTTTTGACGTTTTCAAGGTTGGGTTCTCATCACCATATCGTTGTTCACCAAAATCAATTATTAAGTGACGTATAAAATACGACACACACATCTTAGGTCCTCAATGCAATTATATATTGCATGTCATGCCGTTTTATAATGTATTGAGAAACTTCAGTAGTCTCGGACCATCTCACTATTTTCCTGCTATCCCCGCTCGACCCAGCTACACTCTTATTACCTGAAAGGAATTGTAAAGCAAAAGGGGTGAGCACAATTAGCCCAGTAAAGAATATCATGACTAAAGATATTTTACATCATCAATAGCCTTTATCCATAATAAATCGTAGATTTAGAACATATGGTAGATGATAAAACTTTTCAACCAGTAGAATAAGTGTAGAACGAGTAATCCATTAGAAGAGTCGAATAGACCATCCGGTCTATTATCATCTCCATGTTAAAAGTCCACGAATAATGTTTTATCCTCGTAACATCAATCAACAATTCCTCGCCCACAATCATATGAATAACTCATAATCATAATTGTGATTCTAAATTCTGTTTGCACCTGTGACGTAAGATAATTTTCATCACCTATCTTCACCTGAAACATCAAAAATTATGGTTATACCAAATCACAATTCCTGCTCATAATCATACTAATAAATTCATCTTTGCACTATGGCCAAAGATATACAACTGTATAACCAATAACCAACAGTTCATCTTTGCACTACAGGCCAAAGATATACAACTGTAAAACCAATAATCAATAGTTCATCTTTGCACTACAGGCCAAAGATATACAACTGTAAAATCAATAATGCTGAGACTCAGCTTAATAGTTTCACGACCACGAATTATCCATGCACTACGGGCCAAGGATATTCATGTTTTCAATTACGGTCATGATTATACCGAATAATCCCTGGTCATAATCATACCAAGTCCATCTATGCACTACGGGCCAAAGATGACTTTTACCACATCATTTGTAATATTACGGTCATGATCATGCCATAAAACAATTCATCTTTGCACCCTTGGCCGAAGAGAATCCATAGCCATAATCATACCAAAAACTGTCCATCAATGCACTACGGGCCAATGAAGACTTTTTTCACATCATTTGTAATATTACGGTCATGATTATACCGAATAATCCCTGGTCATAATCATACCAAATCCATCTATGTACTACAGGCCACAGATGACTTTCAACATAATATAAACATGAGGATAATGACAATGATATAAAGATTCAATCAAATGAGATAAATGATAAATATTAAACATTTATAATATAGGTTTATCCAAATTGTTCAATAATAACCAAATGTTATCAATCACTTAATAATCTCATAATCTAATATCATTAATATTATAATAATATTTTAATTATTTCTTAAACTTATAAACAATTTATTTCAATTGTTTACACTTTACCAAATAATGTATTTAATCATTTAAAAATGCCTTACTCATAAGATTTCATCACCAATGATCAAATCCCTCATCAAAAATCTGTACATACCTTATATAGGATTTTCAAGCCATAAAATCCTATTTTCCAACTTTGTTACTTCACATAACATATTTAACTCATATGTTCGTAACTAAACCATTTTTATGAAAAATACCAAATTAGTCTCAAAAATATTTTTTTTCTGGAATTTAGCAGAATATAGTCCCATAATGAAGATATATTTTTCTCGGAATTTTTAAAATTCATTTACTATTTTTCAAAAATCAATTTCTAATTAATTCCTTAAGAAATTAGCTACCTCAAGGTTAACTTCAGAAATTCTCAAATCTTGGCAGGATCTTACACATATTAATGTGAGCTTCCCGTTTAAATTTCATGGTCATCGGAGTTATAGAACTCCGGTTATAGCGTTTTTCGTCAGAAAAACCTAAATATTGAAATGGTCATAACTTGCTCATTTTAAGTCGGAATGAGCTCATTTTTGGACAGGATGTACCTTATACCATATACTTTCATGTCCCAAAAGGCCGGAATTTTTCTCACAAATTAAGTGGCCGAAAATGCTCTTTTACAAATCTGGGCAGTAGCTGTTTCCCATTTTTCATTTTTTCGTGCTTTGCTAAAATCAGTCCACACGAAAATCTACAACACCTTTTCCAGTGATTCCACTTGGATAAGTTAGGAAACTCCTAGATCTAACTCTAGAACTTGACCACACTCAAAAATTCAAAATATAATAGGAGATATGGTCAATTGAATTTCATGTTCCATTTTCACCAAAATCTGATTTTCAACGCTTTATGATTTCTGAGAAACTTTCATGGTTTCACATAATAACCAACACAACTCATCATAACACTTACTAATACTACATATACCCATGATTTTTATCAGTCCAATGCTTTTATTATGACTCTCATCATAATCAACGTAAACAGATCATTTTCATAATTTAATAAGGAATGAATATAAAGGATCATTCACCATGCATGTGGTAATCCACATATACAAGTTATTCCAAAAGAATAATAAAGAATGAAATAATAGAAGGATTCACCATGCGTGTGATAGACTGTACAGACAGGTTATTCCCAACAGAATAATAAATAATGGAACTAGGTCATGCGTAAATGCAATCGATAGGATATTCCAATGAGAATAATAAAAATGGAATAACAATGAAATCACCATGCATGCGATAGATCGCATGCACAAAAGTTATTCCAATGAGAATAATAAATAATGGAACCAGTCCGGCGTGAACGCACGCATACGGACATGATATTACAGATGAATAATAAATAATGGAACCAGTCCGGCAGAACGCCTGCAGCATGAGGATATTAAAGCGAATAATAAAGAATGAAATAATAAAAGAATTTCACCATGTATGCAGATTGCGCAAAAAGTTATTCAACATAATAATGAAGAATGGAATAACAACTCTTACGAGTATTGAAAGAAAATATTTCTCTTCATGAATACGAAAGAAAATATTTCTCTTCATGAATACGAAAGAATTATACCCCTTACCTCAGAAGAAACTGGATACTGGAATAGTGAGGTAGCAGGCTTCTCTTCTTCTATAGATTTTCTCTCTATAGCTTCTCTCTATAATTTCTCTCTATAATAATTGCTCTATAGCTTTACTAAATTGGTGAGAAATGAAGGAAGAATGAGCTTCTATTTATAGAAAAACATAGTTTCGATAATTGTACGTTTTGGGGCTCGAAAAATTACAGTACAATACCTCCAACTTTTCTTTCATTTTTAATTTAGTCCTGCAAGTATTATCAAACTTGCACCACCTCCCCTAATAGTAAATAATATGAATCAATAGTTCATTCATGTGACTTAATGGTATAATCATGTGAAAAATATGAATTACAGTATAGTACCTCCATCTATACCTCCATTTTTAACTTAGTCATGCAAGTATTATCAATCTTGCACCAACTCCCCTAATAGTAAGTGAATGTGACTCAATAGTACACACATGTGAATAAATAGTTATATGAGCATGTGAATTAGTAGCAATTAATTGCTCATTTATCCGATAAATTACCTGATTTATCAATATAACCCCCAGACATTAATTATCATCGGAATAGATGTCGATTTCAACTAACAACAATAATCCCAACACAATGGAACTATCAAATTCATCTTTAATCAACACGAACTTATTCATCATTAATATTATAACTCACAATATTTAACAATCAGGTCGTTCCCAGGAAAGAGGGGGCTTTCCGATAAGGATTTTTTTCCTTATTGGCGCGCAATTAGGTGACCAAACCTCTCATTGGCAGAACTTCTAGACATTGTAAATATTGCAATTTAATAATATAAATAACTTTGTCGTCTCAATTATTGATTTAATAATATATCATATAATGTAGATGATACTGTGGCAATAATCAAATCAATAATATGAGAGATATGATGCAACAATTACTGTAGCAATAATTGAGTATAACTGAGTGACTTCTCAAATAAGCATCAATAATCGATACCGTGTGCTACTATGCAACCACGCGTATTTTACCACCGATTATTTTATAACAACTTGCTTACTTTACAAAATTTTCACATATCACCCTTAACTTTAACCTTTATCAATTTAACCATTTACTAAATAGAATAATTATAAGAAAATTTAATACTTTCATTTCATAAAATTCGGGGTCTCACATCTACCTTTGCACTACGGGCCAAAGATATTCAACTATAAAACTAATGGTCATGATCATACCAATCAATTGTCTGTCAGTGCACTACGGCCAAAGACATTCAAGTGTTAACTAATGGTCATGATCCTGCCAATCACATCATCGGATTATCCATGCACTACGGGCCTATGATATTCGTTATTATCACCAGTGGTTATGATCATGTCATACACCTGTCCATCTTTGCACGTAAGCCAAAGATATACAACTATAAAACCAATAATCAACAATCCATCTATGCACGTAAGCCAAAGTGGACTTTCATCACAATATAAGCATGAAGATGATGATAATGATATAAGCATTAATCAAACAAAATCAAGGATAAATATTAAAGACTTTAAATTATCGAGAGTTTAAAAATATCCAAATTGTCAACATGATACTGCTTTGTGGAGTAAAATTCAAGAATAATATTCATGTACCAAAAATAATTTGAAAAGAAAAGAAATATATTTTTCGAGTAAATAGTACCCCGTGAATAATAACTCGTGAATAGTAACTCGTGAATAGTAACTCATGAATAGTAACTCATAAATAGTACTCTGTATTAGATATATAATCGCAGTATACATAAATAATGTCATATACACAAATAAAGTGTCATATCATGAATAGTGCCAGTATCGTGAATAGTAATCTCGACACAAAAAGATAAAGTTTCACAATAAAATCCATATCAATATTTATAACACCTTAATCCAAATATTATAAATAACTTAATAATCTCATAATCTAATATTATTAATATTACCATAATATTTTAATCATTTCTTAAACTTATAAACAATTTATTTTAATTATTTACACTTTACTAAATAATGCATTTAATCATCCTAAAATGTCAAACTTATAAGGTTTCATCACCAATAACCAAAATTCTCATCAAAAATCTGCATATACCTTATATAGGATTCTCAAGCCATAAAATCTTATTTTCCAATTTTCTTACTTCACATAACATATTTAATTCATTTACTCATAACTAGTCCATTTTCATGAAAAATACTAAATCAGTACAAACAAATTTTCTTTTCTGGGATTTAGCAGACTATAGTCCCATATTGAACATATATTTTTCTCAGAATTTTTAAAATTCATTTACTATTTTTCATATGGCCAAAACTGCCGAATATTTAGACATTTATCATAAACTGTACTTTTGTCCAAAAATTTCTAAATTTACAGGGTATACTCCTGTTATATACATGTACTCCCAGTAAAAATTTCATCAATTTTGGAGTTAACCACAAGGAGTTATAAGCGTTTACTTTTAAAATAGTCTTTTCCCATAAAATTCATAACTCCTAATCTATACATTCAAAAAACGTCATTTTTGAACACAATCTAGAAAACTCAATAAATTATCATTTCCAATTTTTTTCAGAATTTTTGAGGGTCAGAAAAATTACGAAACTGCAAATGGATTTTCACCCGCCATGCGGTAATCCACTTAGACAGATCATTTTCACAATTTAATAAAGAATGAATACAGAGGGTCATTCACCATGCATGCGGTAGTCCGCGTAGACAGGTTATTCCAACAGAATAATAAGGAATGGAATAACAGAAGAATTTCACCAAGCATGCGATAGGAAACCGCATGCATGAGTTATTCCAATGTAATAATAAATAATGGAACGAAGTCGTGCAGAACGCATGCATGAGCGGGATATTCAACGAGAATAATAAATAATGGAACCGGTCATGCGTGAAAGCGCATTGCAGACGTGATATTACGCGGAATAATAAATAATGGAATGATAGAAGAATTTCATCATGTATGCGATGATACACATGTAGATAGTTATTCAACATAATAATAAAGAATGGAATAACAGAAGAATTTCACCATATATACGGTAGTCCACATATACAGGTTATTCTAATAGAATAATAAGGAATGGAAAAACAATAACTCTCTTCATGAATACGAAAGAAATAATACCCCTTACCTTAGAAGAAACTGGATACTGGAATAGTGAGGTAGCAAACTTCTCTTCTTCTTTCTCTCTATAATTTCTCTCTATAATAATTGCTCTATAGCTTTAGTGAATTGGTGAAAAAATAATGAAGGAATGAGTTTCTATTTATAGAAAAATATAGTTTCTATAATTGCACATTTTGGGGCTCAAAATATTACAGTATAATACCTTCATCTTTTGCTTCATTTTTAATTTAGTCTTGCAAGTATTATCAGACTTGCACCACCACCCCCCCAATAGTAAATCATGTGAATCAATAGTAAATCATGTGACTCAATAGTTCTAAACATGTGAAAAAATTAATTATAGTATAGTACATTCATCTATACCTCTATTTTTAACTTAGTCATGCAAGTATTATCAAACTTGCACCAACCCCCCTAATAGTAAATCATGTGAATCAATAGTACACACATGTGAACACATAGGTATAAGCATGTGAATTAATAGCAATTAATTACTCATTTATCCGATTAATTACCCGATTGGTCAATATAACCTCCAAACATTAATTATTATCGAAATAAATGTCGATTTCTATTAACACTAATGATTCCCACACAATGGAATTATCAATTTCATCTTTAATCAACACGAACTTATTCGTCATTAATATTATAACTCACAATATTTAACAACCGTGTTAGATTCACGGGAAAGGGGCTTTCCGATAAGGATTTTTCCTTTTTGGCGCGCAATTAGGTGACCAAACCTCTCCTTGATAGAACTTCTAGACATTGTCAATATTGCAAATAATAATATGAATAACTTTGTCGTCTCAATTATTGATTTAATAATATAACATATTATGCAGATGATACTGTGAAAACTATTGAATCAATAATATGAGAGATATGATGCAACAATTACTGTAGCAATAATTGAGTATAACTGAGTGATTTCTCACGTAAGCATCAATAATTAATACCATGTGTTACTATGCAACCACACATATTACTGTACTTTTACTACCGGTTATTTTATGACAACTTGCTTACTTTGAAAATTTTTCACATATCACCCTTAACTTTAAACTTTTATCTATTTAACTATTTACCAAAATAGAAAAATTGAATACTTTTATTTCATAAAATTCGGGATCTCACAATCTCCCCTCCTTATGAAATTTTGCCCTCGAAATTTATGTACCTCGTAGTTCGAAGAGATGAGAATACCTTGCTTTCTTTTCGTTTTGTACCTTCTCGGTTATTTTCTCTCTATTATGATTTTCCCATTTCTCATCTCCTATATTTCTGATATCATTCTAGAATATAGATTCAAAATAAGGGTTAATTGACATGCCACATATTATCTCTATATTCTGACCAACCAATTAAATACCAAATAAACTTAGGTAGGTCATACTAGCGAAGGAATTCCCCGTCTCTCCCCTCCTAGTTCTTGTCTCACATCTCAGCCAGGGATCATATCTCTAAGCTTTGATACCAACTATGACGCCCCCAAAACAGGTATACACCACCCATCTTGGGTCGCCACTTACATGGTACATAACTCAACTACAAACTTAATTATACAACTGTCGTGTAAAAATACGACAAAACATAGCTGAGAGTTTAAACACAAATATTGCCTTCTAGACAATATCCACACTCAATGGAGTCCTCATTACAATTATTATCACACTATTTTATAGAAATAGTGAGAACTACTATAGCCACCATCTCGGACCATCATTCTATTCCCCGACTCGTCCCAGCTATATTCTCATTTTCTGAAGAGAACATTGAAGAAAAAGGGTGAGCTCAACTAGCCCAGTAAGAAATATTATGACTAAGATAATGCAGAATAAATTATCCTTAGCCTTTAACAGTGTTAAGCTGATAAAATACAATAAACATCAAGTTTAACTGCACCGGAATAAGCAATTCATTAGAAGAGTCAAGTAGAACTTAATGTAAGACCCCATCTTTTATAAATAAAGATGAATTTTCTATAAATATTATTTTTGAATATTATGAAATAAATTTGATATAATGTTATAGTTGTGGGTAATATTTATAAATTTTGCAAAGTAAGCAAGTTGTTATAAAATATTCGTTTGGTCGGGGAATATTCTTTTTGTCGGGGAATATTCGTATGATTTTCTCAATCATTGGTGGACCCCTAGCGGAAGTATTGTCGTAGTTAGAAAACGACAAAATTATCTTTCTATAAAAATAACTACGGAGGTGTTACTGTTATTAAAAGAATTGAACTACCGTGGTAAAAATAAGATGTCTGGCGTGGTTGCGTAGTAGCACACGGTATTGATTATTGATGCTTACGTGAGAAGTCACTTAGCTATACTCAATTATCTGCTACAATAGCTGCTTTGCATCATATCTCTTATATTATTGATTCAATTATTGTCACAAGATCATCTTTATAATATGTTATATTATTAATTGAGGCGACAAGTTATAAATGATTAATAATTATTGAAATATTAAAAATGTGTTGATTAAAAATAAAATGATTTGTGGTAATATTTATTCAATCCTTGATGTATATAAAGAGTCATTTTGACCCTTCGTTAAGACCAAGAGCCACCCTCGGCTTTTTTCTATAAATAGAAAGCTCATTCCTTCATTATTTCTTACTTAATTCACTTTGAAACTCTAGAGAGAAACTATAGAGAGAAAGAAGAAAAGTATTCGCTACTTCACTTTTCCAATATTCGGTTCTTCTAAGGTAGGGAATATTATTTGTTGTACAAGTAAGGGGTGTTATTCTTTCTTATTCATGAAGAGAACTTACATTATTCCATTCTTTATTATTCATTGGAATAACTTTTGTAAAAGTGGCATACCCTATACATAACTTGTATATACGCAGATACCCTATATTTGGTGAAATCCTTATGTTATTCCATTCTTATTTATTACATTGGAATAACATGTATACGTGGTTTACCCTATACTTGGTGACATTCTTCTATTATTCTCATCTTTATTATTACATTTGGAACATCACATGTCGTGTGTTTTACAGGACTGGTTAAAATCTTTATTATTCTGTTGGAACATCACGTCATGTGTGTTTTACAGGACTGGTTAAAATCTTTATCATTCTCGTTGGAATATCCTATCTGTGTGTTTTACAGGATGCAGTTCCATCTTTATTATTACATTGGAACATCACGCCGATTGTGAATTTCACGACTGTTTAGTTATTATTATTCGTTGGAATAACTTCGCATACATCATGCAAGTGCACCGCATGCATGGTGATTTCTTTTGTTATTCCATTCTTTATTATACCCGGTTGGTTAAAACTTTGACTTCTATACTCCATGACATTAGTGGAATATCCTTGATATTTCTTGCGCTTCATCCAAAGATCCTTTCATGAAAATATTCTTCTCAAAGATTCTTGAATTTTACTCTACAAAGAAGTATCATGTTGATGAGTTTGGATGTTATTGGTTCCTAGATAAATTAATTCTTGAACTTGTTTTATTGAATATCATTGTCATCATCCTCATGTTTATATTATGTTGAAAGTCATCGTGGCACTGTAGTGCGTAGATGGACTTGGTATGATTATGACCGGGGACTATTCGGTGTAATCACTTAACCGTAGTAATGTTACAAATGATGTGGTAAAAATCCTCAAATGGTAGTAGTGCATTGATGGGATGATTGTTGGCATGATCATGACCATTAATGAATACACAACTATTCTTGGCACGTAGTGCATGAATAATTGTGGTCGTGATACTAAAGAATATCCTTGGCCGTAGTGCAGGGGTGATTCGATGATGTGGAATATTTATTAAAAAGTGAGTCTCAAATTTATACTAAATGATGAAAAACCTTTTAAATCATAAAAGATAGTAGATTTTATTTTCTACTTGACTCTTTTAATGGATGGTCGGTTTGTTTCTTATAGTTAAACTTGATGTTCATTATATTTTATCGGTTTAACATCGTCAGAAGCTAATGATAATTTATTCGCATTATCTTAGTCATAATATTTCTTCTTGAGCTAGTTGAGCTCACCCTTTCTTTCACCGTTCTCGTGAAATGAGAATATAGTTGGGACGAGTCGGGGAGCAGAGTAATGGTCCGGAGGATAGCATTAGTAGTCCTCACTATTACGTGAAATAGTGTGATAATAATTGTAATGAGGACTCCTTTTGAGTTTGTATGATTTCTAGTAGACAATATTTGTATTCAAACTCACGATTTATGTCAGATTATATACCTACAGCAGTTATATTAGTAAGTTGTATTTAAATTGCATACGATATATCGACTACCCAAGATGGGTGATGTATACCTAATTTTGGGGGCGTCACGGTTAGTATCGAGCTTAGGGATATGATCCACGGCTAAGATGTGAGAATAGTACTAGGAGGGAAAGCACGGGGAATACCTTCGCTAGTATGACCTACCTAAGTTTATGTGCTATTTTATTGGGGTCACGTAATATGAGATAAATTGTTACATGTCAATTAACCTTTTTTTTTGTGGCGATGTCGAAAATGACATCCGAGAATGTTGAGAATAGCAATGGAGCATAGGCGATTGTTGATTCACCACATATCAATAATCGAGGATAATGTGCATCGTGAAGGCGACAATCCTCATGCGAAAAACAACAACACCGACCAAATGATGAATGATCAAATGTTCGGAGGCTTTATGCAATTTATGCAATAGCAAAGTAGAGCGACTCTGTCCCAAAACGTAGGTGGAAACACGGAAAACTCTCGGTGGTCACCGCTAAACAATTCAAGGAGCTGGGACCAACGGGAGTTTAAGGAGAGCAAAACCACTTCGGCGGAAGCATGGATAAAGCAGATTACAAGAAATTTGATGTCTTGGGATGCTCCGAGGAGCAAAAGGTTCCTTTGCCGCCTTTATGTTGCTTGCGGAGGCCGATTCATGGTGGGAATCGGTCCAGAAACGTACTCAACTTCTTTGTCAGATGAAGATATCTTGGGAGAAGTTCCAGAGTACATTCAACGACAAATACTTTCCCGAAAGTATTCGCCATACATGAAGGAGGTGGACTTTATCAAGTTGGAACAAAACAATATGACCGTGTCGCAACACGATCTGAGGCAAAATTTTTATGAGTTATCATGGTTTCGTCCCACTTGGTGGATAATGAAGAGAGAATGACGCGAATGTTTTTAAGAGGTTTGAAGTCGAGATACGTCAACATCTTATTTCTCATAAAAGCGTGTTTGTATTCGGATGTTGTAAATAGGGCTCGATTAGTGGAGCGCGATAACGAGTCAACTGAACTAAAAGAGAGCAAAGCGGCAAAATTATAATACCGGAGAGTAGTCATCAAGCGGTGACAACAAGCGTGGAGGGAATCAAGCGGGGGCGGATATGGTAACCACTTCGGTGGTAATCGGGGCCAAAATAATAAGAATGGACATTTCAAGAAAAGGAGATTCAACAATGATGGAAAGACGCCAAGACCAAAGACCGTTGTTAAGGAAGGAGAAAGACCACCTATCATATGCTTCAAATGCGGAGGAGAGGACACATCATCCGAAGCTGCGCCATATGCCGTCAAAGCATGTTATAATTGTGGAAGAGAAGGTCACTTAGCTCGATTTTGTCATTTCATCAAGAGAAATTCAACTAGGATGGAGGCACCAAAGGCCGTTCCGGAAAAGTCAAACCGGTAGTGCAAGGAGGCGTTTGTTGTGACCTCCCAGAGAGCAAGGAACCCGAATGAGGTCATCACGGGTAAGCTTATCATAAACTCTAATGAAGTCTATACTTTATTTGATACCTGGGTTCTACCTATTCTTTTATTTCTCCTACTTGCGCTCATCGATTAAATTTGACTCGGGAGAAATTAGACTTTGACTTATCTGTGAAAAACTCCGTTGGGAGAAACCTTCATTACATCCAATCATTTATAAGTCTTGTTTGGTTCAAATCGGCACCCTCACATTACACGTCGATCTTATTTCATAAAAAAATACTTGCATTTGGCGTGATTCTAGGGATTGATTGGTTAACTACTTATCATGCAAAAATTGATTGTTTTGTAAGGTTGTTAGCTTTCATATTCCTAATCAACCTATTATGCTAATTCAAACGACCAAACCATTAAAATCAATCACGGTATATCTCAAGCCATAAAGCTATTCGTTTATTGAAAAACGGATGTCAAGCTTTCTTAGCTCGTATCATGATTTAAACAAAATACGCCGGTTTTGAACGATATTTCTATTGTTAATAAATTTCCGACGTATTCCCGACGTAACTTCCTGGCCTACCCCAGGCGTGAAATTGAATTTTGTATCGACCTTGAACCCAGACAAAACCTATTTCCAAAGCCCCATATCGAATGGCTCTATTGAACTTCGGAGTTAAAGACCCAAATGCAGGAATTGTTAGACATGGCTTTATTCGTCCTAGTACTTCTCCTTGCAATTGCTCTATTCGTGAAGAAGAAAGATGGGAGTATGCGACTTTGTATTGATTATCTGGAGTTGAATCATGTCACCATCAAAAATAGGTATCCATTGCCACGTATTAATGACCTGTTTGACCCGATTACAAGGAGCCAAATTCTTTTCAAAGATTGATCTTCGTTAGGATATCACCAATTGAAGATTAGAACCGTTGACATTCCAAAGACGGCTTCCGTAACTCCTCGAGACGGGCATTGAATTCCTAGTCATGTCCTTTGGATTGACTAATGCTCCCGCCGCTTTCATGGATATGATGAACCGAGTATTCAAGGAATATTTAGATCACTTTGTGGTCGTCTTTATTGATGACATCCTTATTTGTTCCAAAAGCCGTGAAGATCATGAAAGCAACACTTGAGGTCGACACTCCAAAAGCTTCGTGAATATAAGCTTTATGCCAAGTTGAAGAAATGCGAGTTCGACTTGAAGAAGTAGCATTCCTTGGGCACGTGGTATCAAGTCATGGAATATCTGTTGACCCAAAGAAAGATTGAAGCTATTCAAAGCCGGAACAACCTAAATCGATGGCCAAGCACGTAGCTTTCTCGGTTTATTTGGTTATTATCGGAGATTCGTGGAAGGATTTTCTCGAATCGCTACTCCATCGACTCACAAATTGACTCGAAAAGATACAAAGTTCGGTTGGGAGCGAAGAATGTGAGAAGAGTTTTCAAGAACTCAAGAGAGACTTATTTCAAAGACTGCTCGGCAATACCATCCTGCCTCGGAGGGATTTGTCATCTACAAATGATGCTTGAGCAAAGGTTGGGATGTGTTCTCATGCAACATGGAAAAGTTATAGCCTTTATGCCTCGCGACAACTCAAAGAATATGAGAGGAATTATCCTACTCATGATCTAGAGTTGGAAGTCATTGTCTTTGCACTTAAAATTTGGAGGCATTACTTGTATGGGGAGAAAGTGGAGATCTTTACGGATCATAAAAGCCTCAAATATTTCTTCACTCAAAAGGAACTCAACACGCGACAACGACGTTGGCTTGGCTGTTGAAAGATTATGATCATACCATCCAATACCATCCCGAAAAGAGAACGTGGTAGTCGACGCGTTGAGTAGAAGATCATATGCAAGTACGAAAGTGCGTTATTGTCAACGTATGAGCCCATTTTGTGTGACTTGCAAAGGATGGAGATAGAGTTAAAGACCGGGGGACGCATGTGATGATGATAGCGAGTATCTGAGTAGAACCGACTTTAATCGATAAAGTTAAAGTCGCTCAAGCTACTTGACACTGGAGCCGATGCGTATGAGGAAGAAAGTGCAAGAAGGTGCTATCGCGAAGCAAGAATCGATGAAGAAGGAATACTTGAGTCAACTCCGGACTTTGTGTTCCTAACGACCCTAATTTAAAGTATAATATCATGATGGAGGCGCACAACACACCATTTGCAATCCATCTCGGGAGTACCAAAATGTATCATGATGATATTCATACATTTTGGTGGAGCAATATGAAGAGAGAGAGATAACATTTGTTTATCTCAAGGTGTCTAACTTGTCAACGAAGTTAAAGCGAGCATCAAGTACCAAAAGGTCCATTGCAACCACTTGAAATTCCGAATGGAAGTGGGAGCACATTACCATGGATTTCAATTCACGGCCTTCCTAAGGTTTCTCAAGGCATTGATGCGATTTGGGTCATTGTTGATAGATCGATTAAGTCCGCTCATTTCATCGAAATGAAAAACTTATAGACTTGAACGCCTTGCTCAGATATGTACATAAACGAGATTGTAAGATCGCATGGTATGCTTAAGTATCCATAGTTTCGATCGAGACCCAAGATTCACTTCACGATTTTGGGTTAGTTTGCAAAAAGCTATGGGCACAGACTTACGATTTAGCTCGGCATATCATCCTCGCAGACGGACGGACAATCGAGAGGACTATTCAAACTCTTGAAGATCTATTAAGACTCGTGTCCTTGATTTCAAGGGAGTTGGGACAAGTTCTTACCATTGGTGGAGTTTTCCTACAACACGGTTATTATTATCAAGTATTGGCATGGCTCCATTCGAGCGTTGTATGGAAGAAAGTGTCGTTCTCAAAGATCTTTGGGATGAGGTGGGTGAAGTAACGTTGTTGGGACCGGAGTTGGTACGTATGACTACTTTTAAAAGATTCAAACGATCCGACAACGATAAAAACCTCACAAAATCGATAAAAGAGTTATGCCGATCTTCATCGAAAGGACGTGGAATTCGATATAGGAGATCATGTGTTGTTAAGAGTTGCTCCATGGAAAGGAGTTACAAGATTTGGAAAGAGAGGAAAACTTAATCCTCGATTCATCTGGTCCATTTTAATCCTCGATCGAGTAGGAACCGTGGCCTATAGACTCGCTTTTACCGCCAAATATGTCTTGTGTTCATAACGCTTTTCACATATCCATGTTACGTAAATATGTGAAAGACCCGAACCATATTATTGAGTTAGAACCCGGACGAAATAGCGGAAGATTTGACGTATGAAGAGGTTCTGTTCAAATTTTGGATAAGAAGGAACATATTCTACGCTTCCAAGGTTATACCTCAAGTCAAAGTTTTGTGGAGGAACCACGATGTTGAGGAAATGACTTGGGAGTTAGAATCGAAATGAAATCAAGGTATCCTTACCTCTTCGACATACCTGTAACGCGTACCCTAATTTCGGGGCTTAAATTTCATAAGAAGGGAGGTTGTAAGACCCCAACTTTTTATAAATAAAGATGAATTTTCTATAAATATTATTTTTGAATATTATGAAATAAATTTGATATAATGTTATAGTTGTGGGTAATATTTATAAATTTTGCAAAGTAAGCAAGTTGTTATAAAATATTCGTTTGGTCTGGGAATATTCTTTTTGTTTGGGAATATTCGTAGACGACTACCAATCATTAAGTGGACCCCCTAGCGGAAGTATTGTCGTAGTTAGAAAGCGACAAAATTATCTTTCTATAAAAATAACAAATGAGGTGTTACCGTTAAAACTGTTAAACTACCCGGTGGTAAAAGTACATGAATACGCTGTGGTCAGTATAAGAAAGACACTCAGATTGATTATCGATGCTTACGTGAGAAGTCACTTAGCTATACTCAATTATTCACACAAGAATTTTTGATCATATCTCTTATATTATTGATTCAATTATTGTCACAAGATCATCTCAGTATAATATGTTATATTATTAATTGAGACGACAAGTTATAAATGATTAATAATTGTTGAAAGATTAAAATGTGTTGATTAAAAATAAAATGATTTGTGGTAATATTTATTCAATCCTTGATGTATATAAAGAGTCATTTGACCCTTTCATTTAAGACCAAGAGCCACCCTCGCTTTTTCTATAAATAGAAAGCTCATTCCTTCATTATTTCTTACGAATTCTTTGAAACTCTAGAGAGAAACTATAGAGAGAAAGAAGAAAAGTATTCTCGCTACTTCACTTTTCCAATATTAGGTTCTTCTAAGGTAGGGAATATTATTTGTTGTACATCGTAAGGGGTGTTATTCTTTCTTATTCATGAAGAGAACTTCTATTATTCCATTCTTTATTATTCTGTTGGAATAACCTGTAAAAGTGGCATACCCTATACATAACTTGTATATGCGGCATACCCTATATTTGGTGAAATCCTTATGTTATTCCATTCTTATTTATTCTGTTGGAATAACATGTATACGTGGTTTACCCTATACTTGGTGACATTCTTCATTATTACATTTTTTATTATTCATTTGGAACATCGCATCGTGTGTTTTACAAGGACACCGGTTAAAATCTTTTTATTATTCTGTTGGAACATCCATGTCGTGTGTTTTACACGGACTGGGTTCCGTCTTTATCATTCATTTGGAATATCCTATCCGTGTGTTTTACACCGGATCCGGTTCCATCTTTATTATTCTGTTGGAACATCACTTCGATTGTGAATTTCACGACGACCGGTTCCGTTATTATTATTCATTGGAATAACCTCGTACATCGCCAAGCACCGCATGCATGGTGATTTCTTTTGTTATTCCATTCTTTATTATACCCGGTTGGTTAAAACTTTGACTTCTATACTCCATGACATTAGTGGAATATCCTTGATATTTGCGCTTCATCCAAGATCCTTTCATGAAAATATTCTTCTCAAAGATTCTTGAATTTTACTCTACAAAGAAGTATCATGTCGATGATTTGGATGTTATTGGTTCCTAGATAAATTAATTCTTGAACTTGTTTTATTGAATATCATTGTCATCATCCTCATGTTTATATTATGTTGAAAGTCATCCGTGGCTGTAGTGCATGTAGATGGACTTGGTATGATTATGACCGAGGACTATTCTTGTAATCATGACCGTAATGTTACAAATGATGTGGTAAAAATCCTCATTGGTCAGTAGTGCATTGATGGACGATTGTTGGCATGATCATGACCATTAATGAATACACAACTATTCTTCGCCCGTAGTGCATGAATAATTGTGGTCGTGATACTAAAGAATATCCTCGGCAGTAGTGCGAGGGGTGATTCGATGATGTGGAATATTTATTAAAGTCGAGTCTCAAACTATAATAAAGATGATGAAAAACCTTTTAAATCATAAAAGATAGTAGATTTTATTTTCTACTTGACTCTTTTAATGGATGGTTTGGTTCCGCTTATAGTTAAACTTGATGTTCATTATATTTTATCGCTTTAACAACATTGTGTAGAGGCTAATGATAATTTATTCGCATTATCTTAGTAGTCATAATATTTCATCGAGCTAGTTGAGCTCACCCTTTCTTTCACCGTTCTCTTGTGAAATGAGAATATAGTTGGGACGAGTCGGGAACGGAGTAATGGTCCGAGGATAGCATTAGTAGTCCTCACTATTCGTGAAATAGTGTGATAATAATTGTAATGAGGACTCCTTTTGAGTTTGTATGATTTCTAGTAGACAATATTTGTATTCAAACTCACAGTTTATGTCGTATTGTACACGACAGTTATATTAGTAAGTTGTATTTAAATTCTATACCATGTATCTGACTACCCAAGATGGGTGATGTATACCTAATTTTGGGGGCGTCACACTTAATGTTTATTAACTCTTCTAGATTAAAAGTCCATCGTTAATATTTCATTCCTATAATACTCAACAACAGTTCTTTATTATACCCAAGACAAAAAGAACTATCATCACATGTCTTCACCTAAATCACCAAAGATTATAGTTAAATCCACAATTTATATTTATAATCATGTAAATCAATAGTTTCTTCTTGCCACAAAGGCTAAATAGAACGTTTACTCAATATACTTACCCCAAAGGCTAAAGATATTCAAATGTAATAACAATAATCATACTAATCAGTTATCTACCTTTGCACTACGGGCCAAAGATATTCAACTATAAAACTAATGGTCATGATCATACCAATCAATCGATTCGTGCCGATTGCACTACGGCCAAAGACATTCAAGTGTTAACTAATGGTCATGATCCTGCCAATCACATCATCGAATTATCCATGCACTACGGGCTAAGGATATTCATTATTATCACTAGTGGTTATGATCATATCATACACCTGTCCATCTTTGCACGTAAGCCAAAGATATACAACTATAAAATCAATAATCAACAGTCCATCTATGCACGTAAGCCAAAGTGGACTTTCATCACAATATAAGCATGAGGATGATGACAATGATATAATAAGCATTAATCAAACAAAATCAAGGATAAATATTAAAGACTTTAAATTTATCGAGAGTTTAAAAATATCCAAATTGTCAACATGATACTGCTTTGTGGAGTAAAATTCAAGAATAATATTCATGTACCAAAAATAATTTGAAAAGAAAAGAAATATATTTTTCGAGTAAATAGTACCCCGTAAATAATAACTCGTGAATAGTAACTTATGAATAGTAACTCATAAATAGTAACTCGTAAATAGTGCAAATAATCAGATTCATACATAGTACCAGTATACATAAATAATGTCATATATGGCATATAGTGCCATATACATGAATAATTGTCGTATACGTGAATAAGTAACCTCAAAGACAAAAGATAAAGTTTCACAATAAAATCCATATCAATATTTATAACACCTTAATCCAAATATTATAAATCACTTAATAATCTCATAATCTAATATTATTAATATTACCACAATATTTTAATCATTTCTTAAACTTATAAATAATTTATTTTAATTATTTACATTTTGCTAAATAATGCATTTAATCATCCTAAAATGACAAACTCATAAGATTTCATCACTAATAATCAAAACTCTTATAAAAAAATCAGATATACCTTATATAGGATTCTCAAGCCATAAAATCCCATTTTTTAATTTTCTTACTTCACATAACATATTTAATTCATTTATTCATAACTAGTCCATTTTTATGAAAAATACCAAATCAAGACAAACAAATTTTTTCTTTTTCGGGATTTAATGTAATATAGTCCCATATTGAATATATATATTTCTAATTTTTAAAATTCATTTACTATTTTTCATATGGCCAAAACTGCCGAATATTTAGACATTTATCATAAACTTTACTTTTGTCCAAAAATTTTGAAATTTACAGGGTATACTCCTGTTATATATATGTACTCCCAATAAAAATTTCACCAATTTTGGAGTTAACCGCAAGGAGTTATAAGCGTTTACTTTTAAAATAGTCTTTTCCCATAAAATTCATAACTCCTAATCTATACATCCAAAAATCGTCATTTTTGGACACAATCTAGAAAACTTAACAAAATATCATTTCCAATTTTTTCCAGAATTTTTAAGGGTCAAAAAAATTACGAAACTGCAAATGGATTTTCACCGCCATGCGGTAATCCACGTAGACAGATCATTTTCACAATTTAATAAAGAATGAATACAGAGGGTCATTCACCATGCATGCGTTAGTCCGCACAGACAGGTTATTCCAATAGAATAATAAAGAATGGAATAACAAAAGAATTTCACCAGGCATGCGATAGACCACACGCATGAGTTATTCCAATGAATAATAAATAATGGAACTGAGGACACGCGTAAACGCACGCATACGATATTCCAATGTAATAATAAATAATGAAACCAGTCATGCAGAACGCACGCATGAGGATATTAAACGAATAATAAATAATGGAACCGGTCATGCAGAAGCGCAGACAGATGAGGATATTCAAGCGGAATAACAAAGAATGGAATGATAGAAGAATTTTACCATGTATGCCAGATTTACATGTATAAAAGTTATTCCAACATAATAATAAAAATGAAATAATGAAGAATTTCACCATATATACGGTAGTCCACGATACTGAGTTATTCCAATGTAATAATAAGGAATTGAATAATAATAGCTCTCTTCTTGAATACTGAAAGAAATAATACCCCTTACCTTAAGAAACCTGGATCTTTGGAATAGTGAGGTAGCAGACTTCTCTTCTTCTTTCTCTCTATAATTTCTCTCTATAATAATTGCTCTATAGCTTTAGTGAATTGGTGAAAAATAATGAAGAAATGAGCTTCTATTTATAAAAAATTATAATTTTCATAATTGCACATTTTGGGGCTCGAAATATTACAGTATAATACCTTCATCTTTTCCTTTATTTTTAATTTAGTCATGCAAGTATTATCTAACTTACACCACCTCCCCTAATAGTAAATCATGTGAATCAATAGTAAATCATGTGACTCAATAGTTCTAAACATGTGAAAAAATTAATTATAGTATAGGACATTCATCTATACCTTCATTTTTTAACTTACCATGCAAGTATTATCAAACTTGCACTCAACTCCCCTAATAGTAAATCATGTGAATCAATAGTACACACATGTGAACACATAGTTATAAGTATGTGAATTAATAGCAATTAATTACTCATTTATCCGATTAATTACCCGATTAGTCAATATAACCTCCAAACATTAATTATTATCAAAATAAATGTCGATTTCTATTAACACTAATAATTCCTACACAATGGAATTATCAATTTCATCTTTAATCAACATTTAACTTATTCGGTCATTAATATTATAACTCACAATATTTAACAACCGTGTCGATTCTCATGTGAAAGGAGGCTTTTCGATAAGGATTTTTCCTTTTTGCCGCATAATTAGGTGACCAAACCTCTCCTCGATAGAACTTCTAGACATTGTTAATATTGCAAATAATAATATGAATAACTTTGTCGTCTCAATTATTGATTTAATAATATAACATATTACGCAGATGATCTTTGTGACAACAATTGAATCAATAATATAGAGAGATATGATGCAAAGAATTATCTTTGTAGTAATAATTGAGTATAACTAAGTGATTTCTCACGTAAGCATCAATAATTTATACCGATTTCTTACTATACAATACACACATATACATCGTATTTTTTTACTATCGATTATTTTATGACAACTTGCTTTACTTTAAAAAAATTTCACATATCACCCTTAACTTTAAACTTTTATCAATTTAACTATTTACCAAAATAGAAAAATTGAATACTTTTATTTCATAAAATTCGGGATCTCACATATATAGTCCGGATCCAGTCCGGACTCCCGTATTTTGTTAAAATGCGGACCTTTTTTTTTGTTTTTTTAGAACTAATTTTTTTTTTTATGGAACTTGAATTTTTACATAATACAGTGTTTTGGGTGTGATTTGGATACATATAACAAAACATGTCTGTACAGTGTATTTATTTTTTAAAAAAAAAGAAAAAGAAAAAAGGTTCGGATTTTCTCCCGTAAGGGAGTCCGGACCTGATCAAATTTTATATATATATATATATATATATATATATATATATATAATTTCTCCAAACTATATGACTATTAATCAGATTTTGAAGTTTTTAGTCAATTGAATTTTCTAGTTGAAAGACCAAAAAAATATTCTAATTGAAAGCCAAAGCTGGTAACTATTACATTCGGAGGAAAATCCCAAAAATTAAGGAGGGCCAATGCAATAGAATCTGTGAAGTCCTAATGGCTGTAAATGTGATTAATTATAATTATATAATGTTCGACCTCCACAAATTGCGTTTAGTATGCACGAAATCAAAAGAATTATCGAAACTGAAAATTCTAAAACACAAGAAATAAAGAATAAGTTGACGTCAAATGCAAAGACTTCAGAAGCATAAATATAAAGTACTTTTTGTACAAGGGAGTCAAGCATAGACAAAAAATATTTTGATTCCGCCAGTGACCGTCAATTCTAAGTTGTCAAGTCAATAATATGGTCATGCGGTTACGGGAATGCAGGCGCGAGTCTGTATGAAAAGTCTGACTCAGGATGAAAAGATTAATCAGAATGCGGATCGAATGCTCCATATTATCCACACACAAAAACATTCTATTGTATTATTCAGTGATGTACTCTCAAATAATTTTCATATTTTTTTTGTGGGCAAAGATCAAATTTGGTTCCATTGGTACTTAATAAACTTCAATCTGTACAAGAACAAGGGAATCATAATGATTTTGTCTCTATTTCTAGAAATACTTAACACAATGCCAATCAAATTGTTAAAAATAAATAAATTGTCATGGTAGTTAATTTAAAATTAAATGATATAATTGTTAGATAACACACAAAAGACTAACTTGAAATATGTTTTTCCACTAAACATATGGAAGCCAAGATTCTAAATAAAATAAAATAAAATAAAAATAACTCAACTTGCGTTTAAATCGGTACACTTTGCAAATATTGCACTCATTTCCCTAATTAAAGATTTAACATAAATTATACATGTAGGTGTTACATGTAATGGCATCGTACCAAACTGTAAAACAATAAATTCTAGATAAGAATTAGTTCAAAATTTAAGAAATTGCTTTCATCCATTGCTGACTAAAATTTAAAGTTTTTTTTTTTTATTTTAACTTTTTAAAATCATTTTGTAAGTGAAGTTGCTATCGTTTACTAAAAATTATTTCATCCGTTCTATAATATTATATGACGTTTTAGATAATTTTATTTTTTTTCAAATTATTTTACGTTTTATATAATTTAGAAGAATTAGTTATAATTTTTCAAAATAACCTTTATGAAAAAATATTATAGATAAGAGAAAACAAAAATATGATATAAGTACGGTAAATGATATTAATGATAAATAATATTATATTTAATATTATATATTTAATTTTTAATTTTTGTGCATAACTCTAAAGTTTCTTATATATTATGAATGGAATATGATGGTTGAAATGATCCACAAGTGCTTTAGATTTCATGACATGGACAATAGCCACCGATAAAGAAGGCTAGTTAGTAGGGGTATTACTTTAATTATGATGGGTATTCTTGTCAACTATTAATTTCTAATAGTGTGAAGTATTCTCTCCGTTCCTTAATATAAGACAATTTAAAGAAATTTTTTGGTCCCTTAATATATTATGACGTTTTAAAATTTTAAGTAAACATTAATTGTTTAGTTTTTAATATTACCCAAGTATTAAATATAACTTTGGTTCTCTCACTATTTTTGCCTAATATATAACAATCTATTTTTTCAATACAAGAGCAATATAGACATTTGATATTATATTTAATACTATAAAATCATTTTTTTAATACTTGTGCACAATTCTAAAAAGTCTTATATTAAGGGAGGGAGAGAGTATATTATAAGAACATCTCCAACAGTAGTAGTAAAAAAAAAAACTCTTCAAATTGAAGTTTGCTGACCTACATGGCAATTTGAAGAACATTATGTACTACTTTCATATTTTGTGTCTCATCAATTCAATGGGCTGTACATCAAATCCATTAAGCAAAATAAATATTTTTAGCCTTTTTTATATGATTTTGATTAATTCTCCCTGTTAACGCCAAGATCTTCTGCCACGTCCCAATCACGTAAGACGTCCTGATCCTGCACAATAAACACAATCAACACCAAAAGCTTGAAGGCCCTCGATCGTTTGGGATAGCTTCAAAGCGTGAGAGTCGGTCTGAGCGATCACAAGGGTTAACAATGGAGGATAAAGTATCTAGTGTATTGAGAGAGATAAAATTATCAGTTACCTTTCCTTAGAAGACTTCCTTGCTATGTTATACTCTCCTGCCCGGTTAACCGTGCCATTCACCACTGTTTGACGTCTATCCATTGACTCTGACGATCTCATCCGACTGCATGCAGCTCATCCACTACATACTGTCACTGTTCACCACCGCCGGCCGATTATAATCCCATCCACATTAATGCATGGCAAAGATCAGTCAACAACTATCCTTTTTCATCATTACAAGTCAAAGATATAGATATTTAATTATCTAGTGGGTTGGTCCAATAATTAGGCCCAATATAATAAGGATAACCCATATGAGTGGGTCCAACAGAAATGGCCCAATAGAATAACTAAATAAATAGGTTTAACCCATTTGGCCCAATATGAAATATCATGACCCAACATTGCCCCCTAATTTTTTATTAAACAAAATGTTTAATAGAAAACTATAAATGGTCCATGATATGAAGAATCTGATGGGATCAAAAGAGGCCCAAACGGAAGCATATTAAAGCCCAAACGGTAAGGAATTAAAATGATAAGACAAATAAAAAATCAGAAGCTCAAATGAGAGGCTTTAACCCAGTTAATATCTGAAGCTTGAATCGGACGCTGCCCATTCGAATTCTTGATCATTACTGCATTTAATTAGCCACCCTCGAGTCTCGTGCAACTGTCAATATAAAAGTAAATTTCTCCAAATTTGACAGTTTTACCTGCCAATTCGAAATTCAGACGACTCCTCAAGCTCTCGATCTTCCTCTTTCAAATTTTCTTATTCTCTGTAAAATCTCAACAATGGTAACCCTAAATGCGAATCAGAGTTCTCCTCTTTGTGTAACTCCAATCACATCTGTTCCACCTATCCCTAGCCCTACTAAAGAAGCCTCAAGCTCAAACCCTAAGGCTGTCAATCCCAGCAAAAAATCTCTGCCTCCGAAACCTATTCCTAACCCCTCCGAATTCTTTAAAAACAAAGAACAATATCCTTATGCCAACACCCCCTCCTCTGTTTTCGAGATTGAACTGTGAAAGATTAGGACTCGATACCACATTCCTGATACACACTTAGTGAGAGCCCCTAAACCTGATGAGAGGATGTATCAGCGTCCAAAGGGTTGGACAGCCGTACCAGTGACTTTACTTGAAAAGGGGGTTCGATTCCCTCTTCACATCTTCTTGGTTACCCTTTTAGGGCTTATCGGTGTTGGATTCGCCCAACTGGTTCCAAACTCATACATCCACATCCTAGCTTTCATTGCTTTTTGCCACGAGTCAGGCGTTGAACCCACTCTTGATTTCTTCTTTACCATTTACAAGGTCGCCCAGTCTAGAGAAAAAGGATTTAAAGTTCTAGGCAAACAAGCACCAAAGGTAGGTGAGAAGTTCGAGAGGCGATCCTTGATAAACACTCCTTCGAGTAACAGGGGATGGCACGAGAAATGGTTTTTCGTCAAAGGACCAGAAATTGCTTCTTTACCGAGCTGGGCTACTGACGAGAAAGTCTCTGCAGATTTCGGTGATATCTCCGATGAAAGAGTGAACGAGATGATAGAGCTTTTTGGGAATTTCCCATAGGAAGAATGGAAACATGGACTTCTTTCTAAACAAGCGTGGCTATACGATCATAAACGTAAGTGTTGAACTGTTCTTTTGTCTAATTCCTTGAAATCTTTGATAATATTGGCTCTGATTTGTTGTCATATAATTCTTACAGTATCTTTGATCAAACCGAACTCTTCGAAAGTGAAAGATTTTGAAAATTTTTTGGTTGGAAAGACTATAGAAGCAACTGAAGAGCTCCCAACAGAAGAATCCCCCCAAACTCGTCCTCCCCCTACTGAAATACCAATTACCAACCCTTCAATCAACGAGCCATAAACCGACGAGTCTATTCCACCTGAAGAATCCCTCAAGCCTTGACGAAGGAAAAGATCTGCTAAGAGATCTAAATCCATCCGCCCAGAAATGAACCTTGAAAGTGACCCAGAAACAAACCCAGAAGTAAACCCTTCATCTGCACCCATTCCTACACCACCAGAACCTGTTCCATCCAGGGGGAGTTTGCTTGACATACCCCTAAATGACCGAGCACGAGTCCTTCGTATTAAAAAATTGAGAACGAAGATTACTCCCTTAACCGCTGATGAGCTTCGAGTCCCCCCATCTTCAACTAACATTCCCCCAATAATCCCCATAGAAATCCAAGTACCAGATGATAACGAGCCGATCGAACCCATCCCCACACTTTCTCGCAAAAGGAAGCAACCATCTGACAGTCACCCAAGCTCAACATCTGTCCCTTTACCAGTTCATGAGCCTACTCCCGCTCGGTCCCCATCTCCCGAGAATATTTATATGGATCCCTCTCCAACCCACGATCAAGCCATGCCTTCTCCTCCAAGACATTCCTCCTATGCGTTCCAGAGCGAGGCCATGGCATCACCAACCTTATGGCCCCAATTCAATGCCAATTTCCCCTTCCAACTCTTTAATTCCTTCGTCCGGGAAACCGACGATCACCGATTTGGCAACAGCTCGATCAGGGATTTGATTGATGAAGGCATGAGCTATCAGGCGAAGGTAAATGATTCTCTCTTTAATTTCTGTACTTATCTTCATACTTAGATATTTGAAACTGATCAAATAATGCTGAACATGTGTAGGCAAATGCTGTTTTTGGGCGTTTACGTCCAAAATATATAGAAACCGAAGCTGCAGAAGAGGCTGCAAGAAAAGAGAACACAATATTGCAGTCGGCCTTGGCAAAGTCAAGACATGATTATGATATTGCCCTCTTCGACAATGAAAATCTTCGGAAAGATTTAGCTCAAACCAAGGAGGAGCTAAAGATATCCAATGACGAGCTGAAATCAACCAAGGCAAAACACCAAGAAATTGTTACTATGAACGTTGATTTAGTTCAGAGGAGTGAGATAAGAATGAAGAAGAACGCAGATCTGAAGGCATCCAATAAGAGCTTGGCTAAATTAGTCAAAAAGCTTGAGGAAAAAGAAGCCCGCCATCTGAAGAGAAGACAAAAGTATGAAGAAGAACTTCGAGAGCTTCGGGCCTTTCGGGATTTAGGTCCTCCTTTAACCGATGAGCTTCGCAAACAGATCTGTGAAGAGTATCGAAAATCAGATGAGCTCAATGGAGAAATCGTGAAGATATACTCTGAAGGTTATGAGCTCTGTCGAAGTCGAGGAAAAGAAAAGCTAGTAGCAGCCAAGATAGACCCGGCCCTGCTCGACTCTTCTGAAGGCGAGGATAATGCCTGAACTTGCTATGGTCTCTTTTTTGCATTAGGATTTTTGTGTAAAAATGTTATCGTTTTTGTGTAAACAGTTTATTATATTAATGAAATTTCAGCTTCGCTTTTCATGACTTCTATATAATGCATTTCTTGTTAATAATTCAGTATCTATCAACTTGAAAACTATATAAGATGCTTTTGAACTTAACTTAAATTGTGAAACAGGTAAGACATATCAGTCAAGTTAAGAAATAATATAAACTGAACTTAAAGAACCGAAATCAACACTTGAACAAAATAAAGTAATGCATACTTATCGTTTCTGAAGTGTGAGACAGATCATGTATAAGGTGAATTCGGCTGAACCTCCTTGCACCATCGGGATCTTGTTTACCACTCGGGGTAAAACAAGTATATAAGGACATTTGTTTACCACTTGGGGTAGAACAATTTTATAAGGACCATGGAATTTGTTTACCACACGGGGTGAAACAAATTCATAAGGACACACCTGACAATAAGGCTACCATCGAATGGTCAGCGAGTCCGACCGAACCTCCTTACTTCGGTGCATTTGTTTACCACTCGGAGTAAAATAAATCATAAAAGGACTATGGAATTTATCTACCACGCAGGGTATAACAAACCCATGAGGACACTCCTGCCGATAAGGCTACCATCGAATGGTCAGCGAGTCCACCCCGTTCTCCTTACACCAATGAAGTTTGCCTACCACGAAGGGCCTGACAAATTCATAAGGACCACCTGCAAAAAAGGCTACCATCGAATGGTCAGCGAGTCCCCCTTGGCCCTCCTTACACCATTATGAAATTAGGACCAATAGGAAGAAGATCAATTGTGAAAAAGTGAATCTTTTATTGATGATGATCCAACATTTACAGACTTTCGGGATACTGACTCGATCTCTACTGAAAATACTTCTGAAGTCTACCAGCATGCCAAGTGTTCTTGATCTCGGATCCATTCAATGCCCTTAATCGATAAGTTCCTGGCTTCGGTACTTCAATTACCTCATACGGTCCTTCCCAGTTCGGCATCAGCTTTCCCAAGTTCCGAGGTGTAGAAGCTTCGACTTCCCTGAGGACAAAATATCCCACTTCAAATCTACGAAGCTTTACCCCCTTGTTGTAATGCTTGGATACTCTCCGCTGATAGGCTGCTAATTTGATCAAAGTTGTCTCTCTGACTTCTTCCAACAGTTCCAAGTTGACCTTCAGTCCTTCATCATTGTAGATCTCCTTGAACTGACTAACCCGAAGACTGGTGGATCCAATCTCAACAGGGACTAAGACATCAATGTCATAAGCCAATCTGAAAGGCGAGTCCCCCGTAGTGATCCTCGGAGTAGTTCGATAAGCCCACAACACGCTGAGAAGCTCTTCAGGCCATCTCCCCTTAGCTTCATCCAGTTTGCGCTTGATCCCATTCACACTGCTCATTGGTCACACCTTGACCGCCTGCTCGATCGTGGATGAGCCACCGAAGTCTTTCTGTTTTGAATTCCCAACTCCTTCAGAAATCCTTCAAACTTTGATCCCACAAACTGGCGTCCGTTGTCCGATATCACCACCTTAGGAATTCCGAAACGAAACACTACTGACTCCTTCATAAATTTCAAGCACTCTTGTTCCGTTATCAACTGAAGTGGCTTCACTTCTATCCATTTGGTCATATAATCGATGGCGACTATAACAAAACTGACCTGACCTTTAGCTTTTGGCAATGGACCCAATATATCTACCCCCAGACAGCAAAGGGTATAAGAGATAAGATCGAGTATAGCTCTTCTAGTGGCTGATGTGGGATCGGACTGTTGAGCTGACACTTCTCACACCTCTTCACGTACTCTGTAGCTTCCTGGAAGATAGTAGGCCAGTAGAATCCCTGTCGAAGTACTTTATAGGCTAATGACTTAGCAGCCATATGGTCGCCACAGATGCCCTCGTGAACCTCTCGAAGAGCATATTCGACTTCAGATGGAACTAGACACTTCAACAAAGGTGATGAAAAAGCCCTTCGATAAATATCTCCATCAATGAGAACAAAATTAGCGCTCTTATACTTGATCTTCTTTGCTAGCATCTGATCCGAAGGAAGGACGTCATCTACTAGATATTCTATATAGGGAGTCATCCAACAGTTAGAACGTTCAATGCACATCATGGCTTCATGCTGAATACTCGGCTGCTGCAGAACCTCCAAATAAACTGACTCATCAAAATTGTTAGCATCTGTAGTGGGCAGCTTCGATAATGCATCGGCAATAGAATTGTCATTACGCTCAACACCCTAAAATTCATAGGAGAGAAAATACTGAAGCCGATCTTTCAACTTTGCCAAATACTTCATCATCCTTGAACCTCGAGCTTCATACTCCCCTAAAACCTGCTTGACGACCAATTGAGAGTCACTGTAGATGATCAACTTCTAAACTTCGAGACTCTTCGCTAGTCGAACTCCGGCCAACACTGCTTCATACTTTTCCTCGTTGTTCCTCGCTCGGAACCCAAATCTGATGGCCTGCTGCACTTTGAATCCCTCCGGACTTGTCAAAATAATCCCTGCTCCACTGACGTCCGTAGTAGAAGATCCATCTACATACAGTGTCCATGAACTTTGGTTGTGTCAAGAAGCGCGAATCGCTTTCGATTTACGGACACTTTAGCCTCGCAATTCTCGCATCGACTTCTCGAAAATGAACACTCCACCATAAAACTAGCCAAGGCTTGCCCCTTTATAGCTGTTCGGAGATAAAATTCAATGAAAAATTGGGACAACTCCATCGTCCATGCAGCCAATCTCCCCGAAACTTCTGGCTTGCTCATCACCTTCTTCAGCGGTTGATCCGTGTAAACGACCAAGAGCCAACCTTAAAAATATTGCCTAAGCTTTCGACTGGATATTATTAAAGCGAAGGCAAATTTTTCAATATTTGGGTATCTGGTTTCAGCATCCCTTAGAACATGACTGACATAGTAGACTGGATGCTGCTTCCCCCCACCTTCTCGAACCAGCACTACTCCCACTGCCAACGAACTAGTTGCCAGATACAATTAAAGTGGCTCATCAGGAACTGGCTTCACCAGCAAAGGTACCGAAGACAAATACGTCTTTATGCCTTAGAAAGCGTCTTCACACTCCGAAGTCCATTGGAACGTCTTGGCATTCTTTGGTCCTTTCAACGTGCCAAAGAATGGCAAACACCTTTCTGCCGACTTGGACATGAACCTCCTCAAAGCTGCAATCCTCCCTGTCAAATGCTGAATGTCCTTGAATGACCGAGAAGTCTTCATGTTCAGTATAGCCTGGATCTTCTCTGGATTGGCCTCAATGCCCCTCTGATTTACCAGATAACCCAAAAACTTCCCTGCACCAAGCCCGAAGATGCATTTGGTGGGATTAAGCCTTAACTTGTGATAACGAACCATCTGAAAGCATTCTTCTAGATCATCCAAGTGCTTCTGAATGAGCATGCTATTCACTATCATGTCATCAACATACACCTCCACGTTCCTTCCTAGCTGCTTCTGGAATACAAAGTTCATCATTCTCTGATAAGTGGCTCCAGCATTTATCAGACCGAAAGTCATCTTCTTGTAGGCATACACCGAACGGTGCGTGATGAATGTTGTCTTCGGAATATCCTCTTTGCACATAGGAATTTGATGATAACCTGAAAAAACATCCATAAAGCTTAGTAGTGCATACCCCGAAGTTGCATCAATAAGTTGATCAATGTGGGGTAGAGGATAGAAGTCCTTCGGGCAAGCTTTGTTCAGGTCCGTGTAGTCGATGCATACTCACCACTTCCCGTTCTACTTCTGCACCAACACTACATTTGCCATCCACTCCGGATAGTCGATCTTAAAGATGAAGTCAGCAGCTATTAGCTTTGCGATCTCTTCATCAATAATCCTCTAACGCTCAGGTGTAAAGATCCGCCTCTTCTGCCGAACTGGCTTCTTTGATGGGTCCACATCGAGCCTATGTTTTGCAATCTTTCGGCTGACTCCAGGCATATCCTGAGGCTCCCATGCAAAGATATCCGCATAACAACGAAGAAGTTCCATTAGGTTTGTCCGGAGAGGTTCCGACAGACCCGAACCCATCTTCAATGTTTTGTCCTTCTTCCCAAGAACCAGCTCGATATCCTCCGTTTCTCCTACAGGCATAACCAAGGGCTCCGAACTGCTTTTGGTAAATGGCTCAATCTCTATTGCCATGGTCTGCTTCTGCTTGCTGACCCCCACTCCCGAGGCAATCACAGCATTCTGGTAACATCGTCTGGCCAGATCCAAATCCCCTCCTACCTCTCCAACTCCATGTGCCGTTGGGAACTTGATCTTAAAGTGAGGGATGGAAGTCACTACTTGGAGAGCAGTCAAAGTAGGTTTACCCAGTATGGCGTTGTAGGCCGAATCTATATGCACAACATAAAATTTACATGTTATTTGTACCTGTTGTGGAGCTGTGCCGAAGATTACTGGTAGTTCAATAGTGCCTGCTACTTTGATCGGATCATTGTTAAATCCATATAAGGGGGCCTCCTGCCCAACCTCCATCTTTCGCCCATCAAGATGCATCCTCTGATAAGCATGGGCATACAAAATATCAACAGAAGACCCGTTATCGATCATCATCCGCTTCATATCCACCGAACCCACTTGTGCTGTGATCACCGGTGCTCCTTCATGGGGTTCGATGGGCTCTGAAGGATAATCTGCGTCGGTAAAAGATATAACTATCCCTGGAAACGGTCTATCAACCTTCGGGAGAACAACCGTCACAGACATGACCGAATCCAGATACCCCCTTCTCTTCTTCCCTACCAACTTGTCTGCCATCCCACCAGTTATTACATCAACGACGTGCCTTGGTGGTTGATTTGGAGCAGGTTGAATGGGTGGAACTGGTTGAACCAGTTGAACAGTCCGATCTGCATTCTGCAGTTCCTGTTGATGATCCCTTTCGGCCACATACTAAACCAACATACCGCTCTGAACCTTCCTCGATCTCCACAGAGTCATTCAGATTATAACATTCGTTTGTATCATGAACTGCAGCTTGATGATAGCCACAAAATTTTCGAGCATTGCCCTGTCCTGGCTTAAAATTATCACGAGGTGGTTCAAAGAATGGCTGGTTCTTGATCTGATCCAATATCACCGACCTATCCGTGTTCAGTTTGGTATAAACCTTATTCACCTTCTAGGTAGGAGCATGTGGGCGATTACTTCCCTGTCGCCATGTGTTATTATACTTCTTCGAACTGCCCTCTGGCCGATCATTATTTCCTCCCACCTTCTTCTGATCGCCTTCAGCTTTAGGAGTATCTGCCTCCTTCATTCGGTCCGAAGAAGGACGTTTCAGGCTATTCATAGCCTCCTCCACCACAATATAGCCTTCGGCTTTATCAAAGGCTTTGGCCAAACTCTTCGGATGGTGAAACATCAGCTTTTTCACCAACTTCTCCGACTTCACCAGGTCTAAACCGTTCTGAAACAACCCCACAGCTTGAAGATCATTGAGGTCGGACACTCGGCCAACGGCTTCTCTGAATCGCTTCACATACAGACCCAAAGATTCATTAGAAAACTGCCGGATTTAAGCCAATGAACCAGTAGGCTTTCCCCTCCTTCGGTTGCTCCCAAATCGAGCATGGAACTTATCACACAGCTCGGTCCATGAAGATACTGAATTTGCAGGCAAAGTCCCCATCCACTGCCTCACATCTTTCTTTGACGTTGTGACAAACGTATGGCACTTAGTCGCATCGGTGAAATCATAATAATCCATCAGCCTATCAAACGCCTGACTATGGTCGTAAGGATCCCCTTATCCATCATAGCTCTCCATATGAGGCAACTTCTTGGTGGTATTCGCCTTCTCCTTAAGAATATCTGAAGAAAAAGGAGACGCCTTCTTTCCCGGAGTGTCTTTCACCTGCTGAACTTCAGCCAACTGCTTTCGAAGCTCCTTCAACTTTTTCACCAAGAAATCCACACTTTCCGGTTTCGAGGAGACTTCTTTCTCCAGAAATATTTTCTTCTTCTGAGTGGATCGACCTCCTCTATCAGACCCTACTGCCTTTGATGGACTTCTAGATCTACTCCAGCGTGTGGCCTTGTCATCACGGTGAGAATATTCAAGACAGTGCTCTCTCCTTCTATTCTCAGGTATATGCTCTCTTGACCGGCTCCTCTGTCTGCCTCCATCACGATCTTGAGAATCGATAACCAGAAGTGTTTTCTTCGACACCTCAGGGGTTCTGCTCCTTGATCTCCTTCGCTTTGGAGGTCGTCCTCGAGAGACACAAATAGAATGCTCCAGCTCCTCTATCTGCCTCCATCACGACCTTGAGAATCGATAACCAGAAGTGCTTTCTTCGACACCTCAGTGGTTTTGCTCCTTGATCTCCTTCTCTCCTGAGGTCGTCCTCGAGAGACACGAATAGAATGCTCTGGCTCCTTTCCGTCTCGCTGCTGTACATCCTTAGGTCTACTATGCCTCTCGGATTGAACATGACTGGACGCCTCGTCCCTTAACTCTGCAATCCGAAGCATCTGTTCGGTTATATCTTCTCTTTGCTTTAGAAGAACATCCAAAGCTTTATCCGCTTCTTCTGTCATCCTTGCCAACTTGGCAGCTTTGTCATCTCGACCACTTCGGTGATGTGTCCTAGGCGGTGAACCTTCTACCCGCTTTCGGCCATGGTCACGCTCCTTATCAGCAGCAAAGTTCAATCTTCTTCGGGCTTCACCATGGGCTCTCGAACGAGAACCCCCTGAATCATGCTTGGAAGCCGTACTCTCATGAGCACTTTTGGAAGGACTCAGACGATCCTTAACTGAAACACGAGGCAAGGATGAACTTACAGCCTCCGGTGTATTATCTCTACTTCTCACCATCTTCCGAAGTAGAACAAATGGAAACTTGTGATTGAAGTCTCAAGAACACTAGAACACAGCCCTCCTTCTAGCGCCAATGTTAACGCCAAGATCTTCTGCCACGTCCCAATCACGTAAGACGTCCTGATCCTGCACAATAAACACGATCAACACTAAAAGCTCGACGGCCGGACTGGTCGGGGATAGCTTCAGCGTGAGAGTCAAGATCTGAGCGATCACAAGGGTTAAACAATGGAGGATAAAATATCTAATGTATTGAGAGAGATAAAATTATCAGTTACCTTTCCTTAGAAGACTTCCTTGCTATGTTATACTCTCCTGCCCGGTTAACCATGCCATTCACCACTGTTTGACGTCTATCCACTGACTCTGACGGTCTCATCCGACTGCATGCAACTCACCCACTACATACTGTCACTGTTCACCACCGCCGGCCGACTATAATCTCATCCATATTAATGCATGACAGAGATCAGTCAACAACTATCCTTTTTCATCATTACAAGTCAAAGATATAGATATTTAATTATCTAGTGGGTCGGTCCAATAATTAGGCCCAATATAATAAGGATGACCCATATGAGTGGATCCAACTGAAATGGCCCAATAGAATAACCAAATAAATAGGTTTAACCCATTTGGTCCAATATGAAATATCATGACCCAACACTCCCAAAATAAAATAAATTTTTTGAAGAGAGAATGAAATTGCGAATTTGAACAGAGAAAATAAATTTGCAGATTTGATAATTAAAATTAAAAAGACTGTTGAATTGATTGAAGATACTGGTAGAAATGCTCGTAACACATTGATAACTTAAATATCATGGCAATCAACTAATCAAGGTAACTACACCAGGGAATGATCTGTAATTTTGTATCACACTACATTAATGGAAAGAATCCTTTGTACTAATATGAGAGTATTATATTAATAACAGAAAGTAGTAACCGTGGTGCAAAAAGCCAAGAGAATACATATATATATATATATATATATATATATATATGCAATTCCCAAAAACATAACATAATAATCTGTCAGTGATGGTCTATTTAATTATTCACATGTGTCCCTTAGCTTAAGCCCTTAATAACTCAAAATACCAATTAAATTAAGGGTTAACACTTAGCAACAACAGATTCAAGGGGTACATTTGTCTTTTTAGGAGTTATTAACATACTTTTTTGTTTCAGGAAATGGGAGATAAGCAAGATATACAAAACTCACACATTGCCCCAATCACAATAGATCTGTATTCTGTAACAACTTTTATGTTCTCAAAATGGTGTCAAATGTTGTATTTGTTTAACTCTTAATAGCTCTTAATATACCCACATCTAATTTGATAAAAGAATAAAGTTGTCTTTCGATAAAAAAAATATATAAATTTAATTCATTAAAAATGTCTTTTAATAAAAATTTAAATCTATAAAACCTTTATAAATATTGTATTCCCTCTATTTCAAATTTTAAGATCATTATCGATTTTTGAAAAGTCAATTTGAGATAGTTTTAAATTTTAAGTTGATATTTTTAAATTTAAAAGTCATTCCAATGTTTTATATATTTTAATTATCAAATAACTTTTAAATTAGATACTATTTCACCCAAATGATCTCATTTATTAAAATATACTAACCATTCAAATTTTAATTACTTAATTTTATTAAAAAACACCACCAATGATATCGAATTATTAACAATTATCAATTGTGAGTAAAAATTAATTTAAAATTTTAAACTAATTAAACGATCCACGTACCATTAGATGAACGAAATCTCTATACGGACATGAAAATGTTCGAGTGTATTTGAATTTTATCTATTTATATTTTTACTTCAATTAAAAACTAAAATATAAATAAATAAAATTTAAATACATTCTGGTCTAATTTTTATGTACACGTAAACTTTTTTGTAGACAAACTGATTGACTCAAGAAATTACTGGCCCAAAAAGTAGAGTTAGAGAGAAAGGAAGGCGGAGACATAGGAGAACCAAACAAAAACATAAGAGCATGGTAGCTTATTATTTACTAGTTTTCTAATCATTACGGTAGCTTATGATTTAGTAGGCAAATGATTTGGCCAATATGATGAATTATTATGTTATTTTAATAATATTTTCTATTTAATTTGATCGGTTATGTTCTTGATTGGATATTATGCTGCATTAAGTATTTTTGCTTACATTTAAATAGAAAAATAATATTGTCATAATATTTTTAATAATTTCACAAAACTATCCATTGAGATCCACATTTATGTGTAAGATTTTTATTGATAATTTTTTTTGACAAAGTTAAATAATGTTTATAATATGAGAAAATAATATTAGTACATTACTAAAGGAAAAAAATGGTTTTTTAGTCCTTCTATACAGACCGGTGAATTGGACAAAAAAATGGGACATTTTCAATTTTTATTTTTTGATTGTGAGTTTATTACTTTAAAAAAATATATAGTATTTATTTCAACATAAATTTTATAAACTATCGTATTTTAGGTGTAATTTGAATACATATACAAAAATGCAGGATTTATCGGTCTCTATAACCTTGTTTTTGTATATGTATTCAAATTACATCTAAAATACTATATTTTATAAAAATTTCTATTGAAATAAATACTATATATTTTTTAAAAATCAGGATCAATAATTTTTTTTTATAAAAAATATCTCATTTTTCTGTCCAATTCACTTGTTTTTTTCTTTATTAGTGGGCATGCTCAGAAACGTGGCATCTCAGTCCTCTTCCTCATGTGAGAGAGAAGGATTAAGACTTGACTACAGTGACCTAGGTTAACAATTTCTCTCTCTAGAAACTTTCTTTTTGGTTTTTACTAAGATTTACTGTTTGTTGGTTTTGTGGGTACTGACTTTTGTCTGTTTCTTATCTTTTTGCCCATCTGCTTTTGTTCATTATTTGAGAATTCTCACTGCTTTTTTGGGTCTCAATAGCTGACCGCACTTTACTTACTATGGGTTTTGGGTATCTAATTTTTGTAGAATACATGAGTGTAAAATGAGCATTTTCAGGTGAGACTTTGAGCTCAACAGAATCAATGAAAGATGTATGATTAGTTCTACTGGCAATGTATTGGGGTTTTCTTTGTATTCACTTCTCTGAGATCCATTGTGGGGTATGACCATTTTCTCAGGTTCTACTTTTTTTTGCTCATCTTCAAATGCAAGTGTGTATAAAGATGTATTTTTTTCTTTAATGATGTTAATGATTTTATTTCTTTATTATCTGTCCCCCCCACTTGAGGTTTCAAGTGTTCATAAATGGTGCTACTTTTTCTTTGTAATATTTGAGTTTGGTTGGATCAAGATTAGTGTGTGGAGGTTTTTCTGATTTGGAGCATTGGAATTAGTAGTGGGGTCTGTTTGCATTTTGCTATTAGTGGTTGCTCTCTGAGTATAAGATCCTTGAACTGTTGGTTACATTATTTCCCCAAATTTTGTAATCTGATAAAGCTCTCTCTTTTCTGTAATTTTGGCAAATGGGTATGACTCTTTATTAGTGCAGATTTAGATTTGCAACTGAATCCTGTTGCCATTACTGTTTGATGCATTATTCTTGAAGATCTTGTTTAACCTGCATTTGGGAATTGTTCTGTTTGTTCTTCTCCCAACTACTTTTATCAGACAAAAGTTTCAAAATAGATAGAAGCTGAGTGATAAACTAGACATTCCATGAACAATTTATCAGCAATTACATAATACCTTAATTGTGTGAGTGCTTTGCTTTGTTTTGGTATACAATTAATGTGATGTTTCTACTTTATTTCCAATTTTGCAAGGCTCTCAATTTTTTTTCAATAAATGCTTTAATTTTGTTTATTAAGATTGTACTGTTGTGATTGATTGTGAATCTTGCTAATGGTGATTATTTAAGTATTGATTCTACTTATCAGTTTTTTCAAATTAGATGAGAAGTTCAATTTTAATGTATTATATAGTTAACATTTGCTTTGTATTTTCCTTTTTTTTCTACAGATTGCAGATCCTTAAATGGGACTGGGACTGGGAATGGACCTGGATTTTGACAAATATTGTGTAGTCGATGGAAGTCCTAATACTGTTCTTCCATCTTCCCGCCATTGTTCCAAAGTTGAAAGCAGAAAGGCCAAAGGAAAACCCAAATGTGGAAATGATCTGTTGAGCCAAAAGAAGGGCTTCAATGATATTAGTTTTCATCGTTATCGTAGTGCATCCTGTAATAGCGCTCCATCTAGGACAATTCCACGCGAAGGACATGAAGTGCTAAAGAGGGGTTCAGTATATCAAAGCTCTCAAGAAGTAAGGAATATGAAGAAAGTGGGAGATGTTGTGGGAATTGTTGATTCATTGTGTAGTTCAGACGAGGATAACTCACAACTTGAACAGAATAGATCCTCACCGATGTCACTAAACACGGAATCAAGTACATCTGTTAGCAAGCCTCACGGCTCTCACGAGTTCTTGGATCTCAACTTCCAGCCTATTTCAGAAAGAGGGGTCTCATCGGATAGCTTCGTACAGATTTCCCCGGGTTTAGATGGCAGAGAAAATCACTCAGCTGAAAATGTAAAGAGACAGTCGCTTGAGAATTCCAAGGGCAGATGTGTTCCAGCTGTCGGTCCTCTAAGAGATGATAATAGACTTCGAGAAAGAAATCCTGCTTTCACTTTGCACAAATCACTATCTGCTAAACCTGCTCTTCCCCATTCACCTTCTCACTTAAAAAATGATTGCTCCAATCCAAACAGTCCAAAATCCCGCTTCAGTCCCATCCGAAAGATGTTTGATCCATTTGCTAAGTCCAAGTTGCAGAGAATTTCCTCGAGCTCTGCTACTGTATCTGTTGAGGTGGCTCCAGTTGAGAAAGTTAGCATCAGCAGGAACAAGACATTGCGAAAATCTCTGCTGCATGATTTCTCAAACATGATAGGGGATATTCAATGTGATTCTCAATTTGTCAAGAAAGAGTACAATAAGCCTCCCAGGCCTTGTTCGCCAGCTCACCTGCGCGGTCTTCTGAAACTGGAAATTAAACACGGGGTGCCCTTTTATGAGTTCACAGTAAAGAACCCAAAAGATAGTTTTTTGGCCAAGGCATGGAAAACCGGAAATACTTTAAATTGGGTGTATACCTTTCACACTTCTCACAACAAAAGGAAGAATCATACTAGTGGATCGGGATTGAAAGATAGCAACAAAGTATCGTCTATGGTGGGACAGATGCAAGTTTCCTGTTTTCTGTGTGCAGAACTTAAAGATGCTAGAGCTTTTGATAACTCTATAATGACAGAATTTGTGTTATATGATATTGCACAGGCAAAAAAAAAATTCACGGCTCAAAATAATTCTCTCTCTTTACCTGAGGTTGATAAACCTCCCAAGGATTATAATGAAATTTCAACTGAGGAAACATGCAAGTTGGATGAGACTTCTGATCAGACAAAGATCAAACTTCAACCGAAACATGTTTCTGAGTGTGGTCATAGTCCGTGGGCACCAGCAGATTTGCATCCGAACCTTGAAATTGCAGCCATTATTATACAAGTTCCATTTGAGAAGAGAGAAAGCTTGAAGGGAAAAAGAGGGGACCAGAAGAGTGATCAACCACTTTCTGACTTGCATTGTCTTCCTGGGAATGAGAAGAGAACAAATTGCTTAATCCCGGCAAAGGTTAATGTTGTGACCTCTTCTGGAAATCATAGCTTGCCAACTACTGAAAGTCCTGGCCCTTCACGACTGTTAGATAGATGGAAGTTAGGGGGAGGCTGTGACTGTGGTGGCTGGGATATGGGGTGCCCCCTTGTCGTTTTTGGCAATTCCGACATCCAATGTGCTGAAGACCATCCCCTCGTGAGTAACCAGCGGCCTTGGAAACTTTATGTACAGGTAAGCTTCTCAACTGGTAATGATATGCTCTATAACTATAGGGTGGCATATAAGTGCTCTCGTATTAAGCATTCTAGGTTAGTTATGAAATAATTTAAGCATTCTAGGTGATAGATCAATAAATAAATAGAAGATCAAAAGATCAGTTCCTTATGCTCAGGATTCCGATCCTTCCTTGGACTCCTTGAAGATACAAAGGGAGAAAGGACTGTAAACCTCTTAGGAAGGCCCATGAAAATGGTTTACTCAAATTCGTTTGTGTATTACTTGTCATAAACGAATAGACATATATAATTGGTATTTATCTATAACATGGAATGCAGATTTCTATTGAAAAAGCAATAATGCAATTTAGTCTGTGCATGTTACGTGCAGTTAATGCAATAATTAGATTAGAAAACCAAGTCATATGAAATATTGGTGATTCTGTTTTTGTTATACCCTACTATTATTCATAGGCAATTCCAAAAAAGAAAATCTATCCCAATTTGATTAAAATTCATGCGATACTGCAATAAACAAATAAATTGACCTTCTCAGATGCCATGGACACAACAATTTGACTCCTCATATGTAAGTTTTTTGGAAAATTATTATCACAGATGCTCGAGTCTTGACCATCAGAACAACCCTCATTGTGAGCAATCACTATATCTTTATTATTGATAGGGATTACAATATAGTAGTATACGGTTATACCAACTTTGTTAAAAGAAAGTTAACGAGTTCCTCAGAATGTTTGCTTAATGGTGATTGCAGTGATCACAAAACCACACAAAACCCCAAAGCGACTTTCATCCCTTTTGATTTTAAGACAACTGTGTCCCACACCCACGATTTTGTTCACTCCCCCTTCCTATTGATTGGTGGTGGAGGTAATGGTCACTTGGATAGGATCAGTATGAGTAGTCACTAAGTGTCACTTCTTACTTGAAGTTCGTCGATAATGCATCTTATTAACGCTTATTCATCATAGTTTTGTTGGTCTCTCGCGTATTTTCTTTTTAGTCATGGATTGAACCTCATATTGTTTTTTGATCATAATTATGAACAGGGAGGGAAAGAAAAAGCACCAGCATTGACAATGACAGTAACCGATGAGGGAGAATATGAAGTTGATTTCCATGCACAGTTAACCAGTTTACAGGCCTTTTCCATTTGTGTCGCTATCTTGCATTGTACAGAAGAGGCCATTGCAGTTGGGCAGGAGACAGACAAGCAATTGCTGCAATGTGATTCCCTAAGGATGTTCATCGATGAGGATGTTAAATATTTAATTGAATCGGTCACAGAGAAGGAAAAAAGGAAAGCGGATAAGAAGACAGAGGCCCCGCAGTCTTTTGTACTCAACCCACCCTTTTCTCCTATTGCCCGAGTATAGACTCAACAGATGTGCTTAGCAATGCAGAGATGAAGTCTTCTGAGAAATTCAGATTTTGGGTTTAGAGCGGCAGGATAGCGGTTCCTGCCATCTATACTGCATGTTGCTTTGGGAAGAGTCAAAAATTTGAAAGTCTTATACGGCAGAGATCCGATAGTGGAGCTTGCTAGATCATACATGGGTACAAGAGTTGCAGGTTTTGGCAGAGATTTGCCATCTCTTCTGCTGAGGGGTTAATATGCTGCTTGTGGCAAAATGTTCTTGCGGTATACACAATTTGCCTTCTAGTTTTATAGCCAGAAATAAAATAAAAGTAAACACCATACTGTGCATATAGTAGTTAGTACTGAAAGAAATGTTGTCATTCAAATTGTTGGGAGGTAGTGGTTATTTTAGTTTAAATATTTTTGAAATTCATTACCAATTAAAGTATTCTGGAAAGGTGAAGCCTGAAAACTCCCACTAGCACGTGTATATAGTGTGTGGGTGTATATATTTATGTGTATATATAGTGTGGGTGTATATATGTATCATGTATGTGTATATATAGTGTGTAGGTGTTTGTATGTACGTGTATCCGGTTAGCATAAAGTTTTTTTTAAGTAAGTTGATCAGTTGGCTAATAGAATGCTGACACACAGAGTTTTGTTAGCATTCTATTGGCCAATTGATCAACTTATTTAAAAATGAATTTCATGCTAACCACTCCCATATATGTGAGCATGCACGTGTGTGGGAATGAGATCCGGTTACCATAAATTTAACTCTATGGTAAGTTGATCAATTTACCAATACAGTGTTGATAATGATATAGAGATAACTTATCGACCCGTGTATTGATACTGTATTGATTAATGGATCAAAATTAATTTCATACACTCCCGTGGAAATGGTATATAATTTCGGTTAGTTAACAGGCCAATATATCGAGAATTAAGTTTTATATATTTGGTTACCATTTAATTGTGGTCGGATCCAGAAATTTTAAACTTTGGACCTAATCGTAATTTTTTTTTAAAAATAAGTTATTTGAATAAAAAATAATAACTAGAAAATTAACGCAATAATATTCAAAATAACATGATTATACACAAACATATCTATGCCTAAACCAGTACAAATAATTAAATATATTCAATTAACAAGTAAATTATAAAATAATAATTAACAACTCAAGCAACGTGTTGCTTTGAAATATGAATTTTACAAAAAATTACCAGATACCAAAGCCGAAGAATGCACATTACAGTGATATAATAATATAGGTATAAATAATAATTAGTTGATATATATTTATATATGTATATTAATATAAGCAAATAAGCATTCAATAGTTCTAAAACAGACAATGCGTACATGTATTAAATACTCCATTAATTTTAGAATTAGATATATAACAATTCTAAAATTTAAAATCAATACAAATTTAATTAAATTGAGTACAAACAACAATAACTATTATAAAATATCTAAAAAGCAATAATATTATTAATTGCCATATTTGTTTTTTCCAAAACTTAAACAAATTTATGTTGATTTTATATTTCAATTTTCAATTAAAAAGACAATAAATACACGACGATATCAAAATTGTTATGTAAAGATGATTGGCCAACGAAATACTAGGGGAGTATGTGTATTTATGGGCTATTTGGGTAATTATGTAAATAAGCACACCTAGAAGGGGGTGAATAGATGTTAAGCTAAAAGTGATAAACGGTAATTTTTTTAAAATTTTCTGCAACAGGTTTAAATCAGACAGTTACGCCTGTCTGCTTTAGTGTCTACATTAGCTTATGTTATTCGTTTATTATTATCAGACAGCTAGACCTGTCTGTTTTAGTGTCTGAATTAGTATATCTTCAAACGAATAAAACAAAATATCCAAAAATTAAACAAATAAAAAAGAGAATTGCAGAATAGTAAAGACACTAAGATTTTTACGTGGTTCAACCTCTATCCTCTATTTTTACCCACTAAACTCTAGAAAACCCAAGCTAACAGTTGTTTGTTTTTCAGATTACAATGATGGTGATTACAATGGAATATCAATTTTATAGCCTAAGAATAACAAGACACTGATTGCTAGAAAGATTTTTAAATAGCTATAAGAATTAAGAAGAATGAATCACTGCTTTCCAATAGTAGGGTGACTTCTTAACCGAGCAGAATGAAGCTTTATATAGGATGAAGACCAACGGCTATGAGCAAAGTGTTAGCATGAAATCCTCAAGATATGATTTGAAAAATAATAATCTGTTAGCATGAAATCCTCAATAACAACTATAAAGATTTCCACAATATCAGGAGTCATAAATGTTAATTTATACCCAGACTTGATTAAAGGAGATTGATAGAATTTGTTAAAGACCTGTTAATACTCGTTTCCTTAATAGATGAACATTTTCTTATATATATGCAAGAGTGATGTACTAATATTAGCTTCAAGTCCTTTGTCTTGTTTTAATTGAGAATGAGAAGTATATATAATCATAGGAGCAACGACTATGAAAAGAGCTGCTAATATAAAGATTAAGTCCAATTGGAATATCGCATATTTCTAGCAGCTTGTTATATCCAATGAAAATAATAGATTCAAAACAAATGGTATACCATCTAACTGATGCTAATGGATATATATAGAGCCTTAAACCACAATTGATAAATCTCATAATTTTAGCAACTATATTTGACCAACATATATATATATATATATATATATATATATATTTTCTTTTTGTCAACGCAAATTGAGCCCCTTTTTATTAAAAAATTTGGACTTTGAGCCCCAAGCGCCACATGTGCGTTGACCTGCCTACGCGGCAGATATGACGTGGCAATTTTTGTGACGCCCCCAAAATAGGTCCAATCCATCTAACCAATTCTGAGTCGCCAAATATATGGTACAGAAACAACTACGACTTTATTAATACAATTGTCGTGGTAAAATAAATTACAATACATAATTGTGAGTTTTAATACAAATATTGTAACGTATATAATACGACAATATTCATACTCAAATTATTACATGCCATATAAAGTACAAAGAAGAAATATTTCAAGTCTCCAAAGGGACACGAGAAGAATTTTGTTCTCTTCTTTTTAATGCGGTGCACTTTTGACGCTTCTAGGTTGGGTTCGCCTCACCCTATTGTTGTTCACCAAAATCAATTATTAAGTGACGTATAAAATATGACACATACATCTTAGGTCCTCAATACAATTATATATTGTACGTCATGCCGCTTTTATAACGATTGAGAAACTTGGACGATCTCGGACCATCACACTATTTATTCCTCGTTATATCCCTTCGACCCGCCTACACTTTTATTACCTGAAAGGAATTGTGAAACAAAAGGGTGAGCACAACTAGCCCAGTAAAGAATATAATGACTAAAGATAATTAAATTATCAATAGTCTTCATCAGTAATAAATCAGAGATTTAGAACATATGGTAGATGATAAAAGTTTTCAACCATAGTTGCAGCGGAACGAGTAATCCATTAGAAGGGTCAAATAGACTATAAAGTCTATTATCTTCTCCACATTAAAAGTCCACCAACAATGTTTTATCCCTGTAATATCAATCAACAATTCCTTTCCACAATTATATGAATAACTCATAATCATAATTGTGATCCTAAATTCCTCTTCGCATCCAAGACGAAGATAATTTACATCACCTGTCTTTACCTGAAATATCAAATATAATGGTTATACCAAATCACAGTTCATGTTCATAATCATACTAATAAATTCATCTTTGCACCACGGGCCAAAGATATTCATCAACAGTTCATCTTTGCACTACATGCCAAAGATATTCAACAACAAGTCATCTTTACACTACGTGCCAAAGATATTTAACAACATGTCATCTTTGGACTACGGGCCAAAGATATACATCAATAATTGATCTTTGCACTACAGGCCAAAGATATTTATATCTCAAAGAAATGCATAATCATTTCAGAATTTATATAAACCATAATTATAACCATATATGTTGATCAATCCACCTTTGCACTTAAGCTAATGATATTCAATTATAAATTCAATGGTCATGATCGTACCAGTCAATAATTCAACTTTGCACTACTGGCCAAAGAGAACCCATAGTCACGATCATACCAAAAATCTACCCATCATTACACTTATCATCATTAGGATTATAAGAATGTTATATATGATAATGAAAAATCTACCCATCATTAGGATTATAATCAACATATAGATTTAATCTCAAGAGTAAGATTCATAAATCAATGATTTCATAACACCTTAATCAAAATGTTATAAATCACTTAATAATCTCATAATCTAATATTATTAATATTACAACAATATTTTAATCATTTCTTAAACTTATAAACAATTTATTTTAATTGTTTACAGTTTACTAAATAATGCATTTAATCATCTTAAAATGCCAAACTCATAAAATTTCATCACCAATAACCAACAACCTCATCAAAAATCTGCATATACCATATATAGGATTCCCAAGCCATAAAATCCTATTTTCCAATTTTGTTACTTCACATAACATATTTAATTCATTTACTCATAACTAGAACATTTTCATGAAAAATACCAAATCAGTTCCAAAAATATTTCTTTTCTGAGATTTAGCATAATATAATCTCATATTGAACAAATATTTTTCTCGGAATTTTAAAAATTCATTTACTATTTTTCATATGGCCAAAACCAGCGAATATTCAGACATTTATCATAAATTGTACTTTTATCCAAAAATTCCAAAATTCACAGTGTATACTGATATTATATAGATGTACTTCCAATAAAAATTTCATCAATTTGGAGTTAACCACAAGGAGTTATAAGGGTTTACTTTTAAAATAGTCTTTTCTCATAAAATCCATAACTCCTAATCTATACATCCAAAAATCGCCATTTTTGGACACAATCTATAAAACTCATCAAATTATCATTTCAAATTTTCCAGAATTTTTGAAGGTTCAGAAAAATTTGAAATTGAAAAACATAATAACCCTTACATCTAACGACAATATCCCTTACCTCAAAAGAAAAAGATTTAATTGGAATAACTTACCGAACGAACTTGCACCGTATAACAACACTAAAGATATCAAAATACTCACAAGAATACACTTGATAATATAGAGAGAGAAATAGAGAGAAAACTTCAGTTTCTAGTGTGATTTTCAATTCTAACCTAAGCACCTATTTATAGGAAATTGCTTAGAACACCAAAGCAGAAAATTGAATATAATAATATTATTTATAAAAAAAATTCCTAAGCACACGACCAGCTGATTTCAACCATATAACACATGCCCCTCAAATGAAAAAAAATGTTTTTCTTAGAAATAATAATTAAAACTTCCAAAAATCAATTATTATGGAACTTTGGAACTTTAATAATTCATAATAAATATCCCTTTTATCAGAAAAATTCAAACCACATGTCCTTTCCATAGAAAATTTAATTCTCTACAACTTTGCAGAAGAAAGTTTTTCCAAATTCTAAACAGAAATTGACCGAAATCCACAAACGGACGATTTTACATGCTATAATCAAATTTCAGTCAAAATTTGTGTACACCATTATGTTTAACAAGTGTTAAACATTTTTTGTAACACACAAAACATGTGTTTAGCATTTATAGTAACAAAAATACTCTTCCTCCTCATTTATTCATAAATCACACATTCATTGTAAAAATATCACTATTATTATATTATTAAAATATAATAATATATTTTATCGAAAAAGATAAAATATCAATTTTTAACAATTGTCACATTAAAAATTTTCTCCATCTATATCCACATAAAATGAATATTTTCCTTATCATATAAATCAATAATTAATTATCCACAAATAATATTATGAATCACAATATCGATAAACCGCATAGCCTCAGAAAAAGCGGGGCTTTCCAATAAGGATTTCTCCTTCATTGGCTGCGCAATTAGGTGACCAAACCACTCCTTAGATGTAACTTTCTAGACATTGCCAATAATGTTATCTAATAATATTATTCCAATAATATGAATTATTGACCGATAATGGGAAATATCAGGTCGTGACAATTATCAAACAACAATAATATAAAATATCAACGCAGCAATTATTGAATCAATAAAATAAAATATTGAACAAAGAATTACCGTAGCAATTATTAGTAGTAGTCTTCTTACGTAAAAAAATTATCATGCTTCCGTGAATAGTACTAAATGAATAGTACTCATGAAAAGTAACTCATGAATAATAAGAATGAATAATAACTTCGTGAATAGTAACTCGTGAATACTAACTCGTGGATAGTAACTCGTGAATAGTAACTATAAGAAAAATTTGAATACTTTTATTTTATAAAATTTGGAGTCTTACAATCTCCCCTCCTTATGAAATTTCATCCCCGAAATTTACGTACTTGGTATTTCAAAGAGTTGAGAATATCTTGCTTTCATTTCAGATTCCATCTTCCATGTCATCATGATTTCTCCATTGCTCATCTCCTGTATTTCAGATATCATTCTAGAATACAGCTTTAAAACAAAGGTTAATTGACATATCACAATTTGTCAACTTAAGTAAGAAAATTCAGCTTAGGTAGGACACACACTAGCGAATGATTTACTCTGCTCTCCCTCCTTGTTCTAATCCTCGGATCTCCGCCAGAGATCATATCCCTAAGCTCGATATTAATCAGAACTCATGTCCCCAATAGGACAACACCTCATAGTCAGTACTGTCATCGGTTTGCCACCGCAGAAGCAAGGCGTCCCTACGGGAGAGTCCGGGCTTTGCGGTGCATCCCACACAAGTGAAGTCACCAATGAGAGGCTCGGGGCTCTTTACTTATAGCTCGATACTAATCGTGACTCATGTCCCAACCGTGGACATGACACCTCATAGTGGTACCTATCATTTGGCAATATGAGAAGGCAATCCCTATGGAGAGTCCGGTGCATCCCACACAAGGAAGTCACCAAATGAGAGACTCGAGGCTCTTTACTTATAACTCGATACCAATTTGTGGCGCCCCAAAATAGGTCCAATCCATCCAACCCATTCTGAGTCGCCAAATACATGGTACAGAAACAACTACGACTTTATTAATACAATTTTCGTGTAAAATACGACAATACATAATTGTGAGTTTTAATACAAATATTATAATGTATATAATACGACAATATTCATACTCAAATTATTACATGCCATATAAAGTACAACAACAAATATTTCAAGTCTCCAAAGGGACACGAGAAGAATTTTGTTCTCTTCTTTTTAATGCGGTGCACTTTTGACGCTTCTAGGTTGGGTTCGCTTTCACCCTATTGTTGTTCACCAAAATCAATTATTAAGTGACGTATAAAATACATACATACATCTTAGGTCCTCAATATAATTATATATTGTATGTCATGCCATTTTATAATGTATTGAGAAACTTGGATGATCTCGGACCATCACACTATTATTCCCCGTTATCCCCGCTTTCAACCCAAAGCCTACACTTTTATTACCTGAAAGGAATTGTGAAACAAAAGGGTGAACACAACTAGCCCAGTAAAGAATATAATGACTAAAGATAATTAAATTATCAATAGTCTTCATTAGTAATAAATCAGAGATTTAGAATATATGGTAGATGATAAAAGTTTTCAACCATAGTTGCAGCGGAACGAGCAATCTATTAGAAGAGTCAAATAGACTATAAATTCTATTATCTTCTCCACGTTAAAAGTCCACCAACAATGTTTTATCCCTGTAACATCAATTAACAATTCCTTTCCACAATCATATGAATAACTCATAATCATAATTGTGATTCTAAATTCCTCTTCGCATCCAAAACGAAGATAATTTACCTAAAATATCAAATATCATGGTTATACCAAATCACAGTTCCTGTTCATAATCATACTAATAAATTCATCTTTGTACCACGGGCCAAAGATATTCATCAACAGTTCATCTTTGCACTACATGCCAAAGATATTCAACAAGTCATCTTTGCACTACGGGCCAAAGATATTTAACAACATGTCATCTTTGCACTACGGGCCAAAGATATACATCAATAATTGATCTTTGCACTACAGGCCAAAGATATTCATATCTCAAAGAAATACATAATCATTTCAGAATTTATATAAACCATAATTATAACCATATATGTTGATTAATTCACCTTTGCACTTAAGCTAAAGATATTCAATTATAAATTCAATGGTCATGATCGTACCAGTCAATAATTCAACTTTGCACTACTGGCCAAAGAGAACCCATAGTCACGATCATACCAAAAATCTACCCATCATTACACTTATCATCATTAGGATTATAAGAATATTATATATGATAATAAAAAACAATATAATCAACATATAGATTTAATCTCAAGAATAAGATTCATAAATCAATGATTTCATAACACCTTAATCAAAATGTTATAAATCACTTAATAATCTCATAATATAATATTATTAATATTAAAACAATATTTTAATCATTTCTTAAACTTATAAACAATTTATTTTAATTGTTTACAGTTTACTAAATAATGCATTTATTCATCTTAAAATGCCAAACTCATAAAATTTCATCACCAATAACCAACAACCTTATCAAAAATCTGCATATACCATATATAGGATTCCCAAGCCATAAAATCCTATTTTCCAATTTTGTTACTTCACATAACATATTTAATTTATTTACTCATAACTAGAACATTTTCATGAAAAATACCAAATCAGTTCCAAAAATATTTCTTTTCTGAGATTTAGCATAATATAATCTCATATTGAACAAATATTTTTCTCGAAATTTTAAAAATTCATTTACTATTTTTTATATGGCCAAAACCAGAGAATATTCAGACATTTATCATAAATTATACTTTTATCCAAAAATTCCAAAATTCACAGGGTATACTGATATTATATAGATGTACTCCCAATAAAAATTTCATCAATTTGGAGTTAACCACAAGGAGTTATAAGGGTTTACTTTTAAAATAGTTTTTTCTCATAAAATCCATAACTCCTAATCTATACATCCAAAAATCGCCATTTTTGGACACAATCTACAAAACTCATCAAATTATCATTTTAAATTTTTCCAGAATTTTTGAAGGTTCAGAAAAATTTCAAAATTGAAAAACATAATAACCCTTACATACTAACGACAATATCCCTTACCTCAAAAAAAGAAGATTTCGATTAGAATAATATTTGAACAAACTTGCAATCAGTATAACAACACTAAAGATATCAAAATACTCACAAGAATACACTTGATAATATAGAGAGAGAAATAGAGAGAAAACTTCAGTTTCTGGTGTGATTTTCAATTCTAACCTAAGCACCTATTTATAGGAAATTGCTTAGAACACCAAAGCAAAAAATTGAATATAATAATATTATTTATAAAAAAAATTCCTAAGCACACCACCAGCTGATTTCAACCATATAACACATGCCCCTCAAATGAAAAAAAAACGTTTTTCTTAGAAATAATAATTAAAACTTCCAAAAATCAATTATTATGGAACTTTGGAACTTTAATAATTCATAATAAATATCCTTTTATCAGAAAAATTCGAACCACATGTCCTTTCCATAGGAAATTTCATTCTCTACAACTTTGCAGAAGAAAGTTTTTCCAAATTCTAAACAGAAATTGACCGAAATCCACAAACGGACGATTTTACAGGCCATAATCAAATTTCAGTCAAAATTTATGTACACCATTATGTTTAACATGTGTTAAACATTTTTCGTAACACACAAAACATGTGTTTAGCATTTATAGTAACAAAAATACTCTTCCTCCTCATTTATTCATATATCACACATTCATTGTAAAAATATCACTATTATTATTTAATTAAAATATAATAATATATTTTATCGAAAAAGATAAAATATAAATTTTCAACAATTGTCACATTAAAAATTTTCTCCATCTATATCCACATAAAATGAATATTTTTCTTATAATATAAATCAATAATTAATTATCCACAAATAATATTATAGAATCACAATATTGACAACCCGACAGTTCCCAGGAAAGCGGGGGCTTTCCAATAAGGATTTTTCCTTACTGGCGCACAATTAGGTGACCAAACCTCACCTTAGACAGAACTTTCTAAACATTGCCAATAATATTATCTAATAATATTATTCCAATAATATGAATTATTGATCTAATAATAGGAAATACTGTGTCGTGCCAATTATTGAAACAACAATAATATAAAATATCAACGCAGTAATTTTTGAATCAATAAAATAAAATATTGAACAAAGAATTATCGTAGCAATTATTGAGTAAAGGCCTTTTAAAAAAAAAATCATCATGCTTCGTGAATAGTAGTCGTGAATAGTAACTCATGAATAGTAACTCATGAATAGTAACTCATGAATAGTAACTCGTGAATAGTAACTCATGAATAGTAACTATAAAAATTTTTTGAATACTTTTATTTTATAAAATTCGGAGTCTTAAAATCTCCCCTTCTTATGAAATTTCATCTCCGAAATTTACGTACCTAGTATTTCAAAGAGTTGAGAATATCTTGCTTTCATTTCAGATTCCATCTTCCATGTCATCATGATTTTTCCATCGCTTCATCTCCGTATTTTGGATATCATTCTAGAATACAAACTTCAAAACAAAGGTTAATTGACATATCACAATTTGTCAACTTAAGTAAGAAAATTGACTTAGGTAGGACACACACTAGCGAAGGATTTTCGTCTCTCCCTCCTAGTTCTAATCTCGGATCTCCGCTGAGAGATCATATCCCTAAGCTCGATACAATTAATTGTGACTCATGTCCCAACCGGGGACAACACCTCATAGTGGTACCTATCAGTTTGCCACCGCAGAACGGCGTCCCCTACGGAGAGTCTGGCTTCGGTGCATCCCACACAAGGAAGTCAGCAGCGAGAGGCTCGAGGCTCTTTACTTATAGCTCTGATACCAACTATTACTCATGTCCTAACCGTGGACAGCACCTCATAGTGGTACCTATCAGTTTGCCACCGTAGAACGGCGTCCCCTACGGAGAGTCTGGCTTCGGTGCATCCCACACAAGGAAGTCACCAGCGAGAGGCTCTGGGTTCTTTACTTATAGCTATGATACCAACTGTGACGCCCCCAAAATAGGTCCAATCCATCCAACCCATTCTGAGTCGCCAAATACATGGTACAAAAACAACTACGACTTTATTAATACAATTATCGTGTAAAATACAACAATAAATAATTATGAGTTTTAATACAAATATTGTAACGTATATAATACGAAAATATTCATACTCAAATTATTACATGCCATATAAAGTACAGCAGCAAATATTTCAAGTCTCGAAAGGGACACGAGAAGAATTTTGTTCTCTTCTTTTTAATGCGGTGCACTTTTGACGCTTCTAGGTTGGGTTCGCCTCACCCTATTGCTGTTCACCAAAATCAATTATTAAGTGACGTATAAAATACGACACATACATCTTAGGTCCTCAATACAATTATATATTGCATGTCATGCCGTTTTATAACGTATTGAAAAATTAAACAGTCTCGGACCATCACACTATTCCCCTGTTATCCCCGCTCGACCCAGCTACACTTTTATTAACTGAAAGGAATTGTGAAACAAAAGGGTGAGCACAACTAACCCAGTAAAGAATATAATGACTAAAGATAATTAAATTATCAATAGTCTTCATCAGTAATAAATCAGAGATTTAGAACATATGGTAGATGATAAAAGTTTTCAACCATAGTTGCAGCGGAACGAGCAATCCATTAGAAGAGTTAAATAGACTATAAAGTCTATTATCTTCTCCACGTTAAAAGTCCACCAACAATGTTTTATCCCTGTAACATCAATCAACAATTCCTTTTCATAATCATATGAATAACTCATAATTATAATTGTGATTTTAAATTCCTCTTCGCATCCAAGACGAAGATAATTTACATCACCTGTCTTTACCTGAAATATCAAATATCATGGTTATACCAAATCACAGTTCCTGTTCATAATCATACTAATAAATTCTTCTTTGCACCACGGGCCAAAGATATTCATCAACAGTTCATCTTTGCACTACATGCCAAAGATATTCAACAACAAGTCGTCTTTGCACTACGGGCCAAAGATATTTAACAACATGTCATCTTTGCACTACGGGTCAAAGATATACATCAATAATTGATCTTTGCACTACAGACCAAAGATATTTATATCTCAAAGAAATACATAATCATTTCAGAATTTATATAAACCATAATTATAACCATATATGTTGATCAATTCACCTTTGCACTTAAGCTAAAGATATTCAATTATAAATTCAATGGTCATGATCGTACCAATCAACAATTCAACATTGCACTACTGGCCAAAGAGAACCCATAGTCACGATCATACCAAAAATCTACCCATTATTACACTTAAGTCAAAGAGAAATATCATCATTAGGATTATAAGAATGTTATATATGATAATAAAAAATAATATAATCAACATATAGATTTAATCTCAAGAGTAAGATTCTTAAATAAATGATTTCATAACACCTTAATCAAAATATTATAAATCACTTAATAATCTCATAATATAATATTATTAATATTACAACAATATTTTAATCATTTCTTAAACTTATAAACAATTTATTTTAATTGTTTACAGTTTACTAAATAATGCATTTAATCATCTTAAAATGCCAAACTCATAAAATTTCATCACCAATAACCAACAACCTCATCAAAAATCTGCATATACCATATATAGGATTCCCAAGCCATAAAATCCTATTTTCCAATTTTGTTACTTCACATAACATATTTAATTTATTTACTCATAACTAGAACATTTTCATGAAAAATACCAAATCAGTTCCAAAAATATTTCTTTTTTGCGATTTAGCATAATATAATCTCATATTGAACATATATTTTTCTCGGAATTTTAAAAATTCATTTACTACTTTTTATATGGCCAAAACCAGCGAATATTCAGACATTTATCATAAATTATACTTTTATCCAAAAATTCTAAAATTCACAGGGTATACTGATATTATATAGATGTACTCCCAATAAAAATTTAATCAATTTGGAGTTAACCACAAGGAGTTATAAGGGTTTACTTTAAAAATAGACTTTTCTCATAAAATCCATAACTCCTAATCTATACATCCAAAAATTACCATTTTTGGACACAATCTACAAAACTCATCAAATTATCATTTCAAATTTTTCTAGAATTTTTGAAGGTTCAAAAAAATTTCAAAATTGAAAAACATTATAACCCTTATATACTAACGACAATATCCCTTACCTCAAAAAGCGATTAAAGATTGGTGAAATAATTTGAAACGAACTTGCATCGGATAACAACACTAAAGATATCAAAATACTCACAAGAATACACTTGATAATATAGAGAGAGAAATAGAGAAAACTTGGGTTTACGGTGTGATTTTCAATTCTAACCTAAGCACCTATTTATAGGAAATTGCTTAGTAACACCAAAAGCAGTAAAATTGAATATAATAATATTATTTATAAAAAAAATTCTAAGCACACCACCATCTGATTTCAACCATTTAACACATGCCCTCAAAAATGAAAAAACGTTTTTCTTAGAAATAATAATTAAAACTTCCAAAAATCAATAATTATGGAACTTTGGAACTTTAATAATTCATAATAAATATCCATTTTATCAGAAAAATTAGAACCACATGACCTTTCCATAGGAAATTTCATTCTCTACAACTTTTCAGAAGAAAGTTTTTTCAAATCCTAAACAGAAATTGACCGAATCCACAAACAGACGATTTTACATGCTATAATCAAATTTCAGTCAAAATTTGTGTACACCATTATGTTTAACATGTGTTAAACATTTTTTGTAACACACAAAACATGTGTTTAGCAATTATAGTAACAAAAATACTCTTCCTTCTCATTTATTCATATATCACACATTCATTGTAAAAATATCACTATTATTATATTATTAAATTATAATAATATATTTTATGGAAAAAGATAAAATATCAATTTTCAACAATTGTCACATTAAAAATTTTCTCCATCTATATCCACATAAAATGAATATTTTCCTTATTATATAAATCAATAATTAATTATCCACAAATAATATTACAGAATCACAATACTGACAACCAGGCAGTTCCCAGGAAAGCGGGGGCTTTCCGATAAGAATTTCTTCTTACTGGCGCGCAATTAGGTGAACAAACCTCTCCTTAGACAGAACTTTTTAGACATTGCAAATAATGTTATCTAATAATATTATTCCAATAATATGAATTATTGATCTGATAATTGGAAATACTGTGTCGTGACAATTATTGAAACAACAATAATATAAAATATCAACGCAGCAATTATTGAATCAATAAAATAAAATATTGAACAGTAATTACTGTAGCAATTATTGAGTAGTGCCTTCTTACGTAAAAAAAATCATCATGCTTCGTGAATAGTACTCATGAATAGTAACTCATGAATAGTAACTCATGAATAGTAACTCGTGAATAGTAACTCGTGAATACTAACTCGTGAATAGTAACTCGTGAATAGTAACTATAAGAAAAATTTGAATACTTTTATTTTATAAAATTTGGAGTCTTACAATCTCCCCTCCTTATGAAATTTCGTCCCCGAAATTTACGTACCTGATATTTCAAAGAGTTGAGAATATCTTGCTTTCATTTCAGATTCCATCTTCCATGTCATCATGATTTCTCCATTGCTCATCTCCTATATTTCAGATATCATTCTAGAATACAGCTTCAAAACAAAGGTTAATTGACATATCACAATTTGTCAACTTAAGTAAGAAAATTCAGCTTAGGTAGGACACACACTAGCGAAGGATTTATTCGTCTCTCCCCTCCTAGTTCTAATCCTGGATCTCCGCCAGAGATAATATCCCTAAGCTCTGATACCAACTGTGACTAATGTCCTAAGTGGGACAAGACCTCATAGTGGTACTATCGGTTTACCACCAGTAAGCAGGCGTCCCTACGAAGAGTCCGGCCGGTGCATCCCACGAGGAAGTCACCAAACGAGAGGCTGGGGCTCTTTACTTATAGCTCACGATACCAACCGTGACGCCCCCAAAATAGGTACAATCCATCCAACCCATTCTGAGTCGCCAAATACATGGTACAGAAACAACTACGACTTTATTAATACAATTGTCATTTAAAATACGACAATACATAATTGTGAGTTTTACTACAAATATTGTAACGTATATAATACGACAATATTCATACTCAAATTATTACATGCCATATAAGGTACAGCAGCAAATATTTCAAGTCTCCAAAGGGACACGAGAAGAATTTTGTTCTCTTCTTTTTAATGCGGTGCACTTTTGACGCTTCTAGGTTGGGTTCGCCTCACCTTATTGTTGTTCACCAAAATCAATTATTAAGTGACGTATAAAATACGACACATGCATCTTAGGTCCTCAATACAATTAAATATTGCATGTCATGCCGTTTTATAACGTATTGAGAAACTTGGACAGTCTCGGACCATAACACTATTCCCCTGTTATCCCCGCTCTACCCAACTACATTTTTATTACCTGAAAGGAATTGTGAATCAAAAGGGTGAGCACAACTAGCCCAGTAAAGAATATAATGACTAAAGATAATTAAATTATCAATAGTCTTCATCAATAATAAATCAGAGATTTAGAACATATGGTAGATGATAAAAGTTTTCAAATACCGTAGTTGCAATGAACGAAGCAATCCATTAGAAGAGTCAAATAGACTATAAAGTCTATTATCTTCTCCACGTTAAAAGTCCACCAACAATGTTTTATCCCTGTAACATCAATCAACAATTCCTTTCCACAATCATATGAATAACTCATAATCATAATTGTGATTCTAAATTCCTCTTCGCATCCAAGACGAAGATAATTTACATCACCTGTCTTTACCTGAAATATCAAATATCATGGTTATACTAAATCACAGTTCCTGTTCATAATCATACTAATAAATTTATCTTTGCATCACGGGCCAAAGATATTCATCAACAGTTCATCTTTGCACTACATGCGAAAGATATTCAACAACAAGTCATCTTTGCACTACGGGCCAAAGATATTTAACAATATGTCATCTTTGCACTACGGGCCAAAGATATACATCAATAATTGATCTTTGCACTATAGGCCAAAGATATTTATATCTCAAAGAAATACATAATCATTTCAGAATTTATATAAACCATAATTATAACCATATATGTTGATCAATTCACCTTTGCATTTAAGCTAAAGATATTCAATTATAAATTCAATGGTCATGATCATACCAATCAACAATTCAACATTGCACTACTGGCCAAAGAGAACCCATAGTCACGATCAAACCAATTTATTTTAATTGTTTATAGTTTACTAAATAATGCATTTAATCATCTTAAAATGTCAAACTCATAAAATTTCATCACCAATAACCAACAACCTCATCAAAAATCTGCATATACCTCATATAGGATTCCTAAGCCATAAAATCCTATTTTCCAATTTTGTTACTTCATATAACATATTTAATTCATTTACTCATAACTAGAACATTTTCATGAAAAATACCAAATCAGTTCCAAAAATATTTCTTTTCTGAGATTTAGCAAAATATAATCTCATATTGAACATATATTTTTCTTGAAATTTTAAAAATTCATGTACTATTTTTCATATGGCCAAAACCACCGAATATTCAAACATTTATCATAAATTGTACTTTTATCCAAAAATTCCAAAATTCATAGGGTATACTGATATTATATAGTTGTACTCCCAATAAAAATTTCATCAATTTTGGAGTTAACCACAAGGAGTTATAAGGGTTTACTTTTAAAATAGTTTTTTTCTCATAAAATCCATAACTCCTAATCTATACATCCAAAAATCGTCATTTTTGGACACAATCTACAAAACTCATCAAATTATCATTTAAAATTTTTCCAGAATTTTTGAAGGTTCAGAAAAATTTCAAAATTGAAAAACATAATAACCCTTACATACTAACGACAATATCTCTTACCTCAAAAAAACAAAGATTTGACCGGAATAACGCAGAATCGAACTTGCATGTATATAACAACACTGAAGATATCAAAATACTCACAAGAATACACTTGATAATATAGAGAGAGAAATAGAGAGAAAACTTCAGTTTCTGGTGTGATTTTCAATTCTAACCTAAGCACCTATTTATAGGAAATTGCTTAGAACACCAAAGCAGAAAATTGAATATAATAATATTATTTATAAAAAAAATTCCTAAGAACACCACCATCTGATTTCAACCATTTAACACATGCCCCTCAAATGAAAAAAAATGTTTTTCTTAGAAATAATAATTAAAACTTCAAAAAATCAATAATTATGGAACTTTGGAACTTTAATAATTCATAATAAATATCACTTTTATCAGAAAAATTAGAACCACACAACCTTTTCATAGGAAATTTCATTCTCTACAACTTTTCAGAAGAAAGTTTTTCCAAATTCTAAATAGAAATTGACCGAAATCCACAAACGGACGATTTTACATGCTATAATCAAATTTCAGTCAAAATTTGTGTACACCATTATGTTTAATATGTGTTAAACATTTTTTGTAACACACAAAATATGTGTTTAGCATTTATAGTAACAAAAATACTCTTCCTCCTTATTTATTCATATATCACACATTCATTGTCAAAAATATCATTATTATTATATTATTAAAATATTATAATATATTTTATCGAAAAAGATAAAATATCAATTTTCAACAATTGTCACATTAAAAATTTTCTCCATCTATATCCACATAAAATGAATATTTTCCTTATCATATAAATTAATAATTAATTATCCATAAATAATATTACGAGAATCACAATATCGACAACCGGTAGTTCGAGGAAAGCTGGGGCTTTCAATAAGGATTTCTCCTTCTTGGCAGCGCAATTAGGTGACCAAACCTCTCATTAGACAGAATTTTCTAGACATTGCCAATAATGTTATCTAATAATATTATTCCAATAATATGAATTATTGATCTGATAATGAAAAATACTGTGTCGTGACAATTATTGAAACAACAATAATATAAAATATCAACGCAGCAATTATTGAATCAATAAAATAAAATATTGAACAGTAATTACTGTAGCAATTATTGAGTAGTGCCTTCTTAAGTAAAAAAAATCATCATGCTTCGTGAATAGTACTCGTGAATAGTAACTCATGAATAGTAACTCGTGAATAGTAACTCATGAATAGTTACTCGTGAATAGTAACTAATGAATAGTAACTATAAGAAAAATTTGAATACTTTTATTTTATAAAATTCGGAGTCTTACAATCTCCCCTCCTTATGAAATTTAGTTCCCGAAATTTACGTACCTGGTATTTCAAAGAGTTGAGAATATCTTGCTTTCATTTCAGATTCCATCTTCCATGTCATCATGATTTCTCCATTGCTCATCTCCGTATTTTTTCGGATATCATTCTAGAATCTGACTTCAAAACAAAGGTTAATTGACATATCACAATTTGTCAACTTAAGTAAGAAAATTCACCAGGTAGGACACACACTAGCGAAGGATTTACTCATCTCTCCCTCCTAGTTCTAATCCACGGATATCCGCGCGGATATCATATCCCTAAGCTCGATACCAATCATGACTTATGTCCCAACCGTGGGATGACACCTCGTAGTGGTACCTATCAGCCGTTTCACAGAATGAGCAGGCGTCCCTACGGAGAGTCCGATTGCATCGTACCTGAGGAAGTCAGCAGCGAGAGGCTCGGGGCTCTTTATTTATAGCTCTAATACCAACTGTGACTCATGTCCCAACCGTGGACAAAACCTCATAGTGGTACCTATCAGTTTGCCACCGCAGATCGGTGTCCGCTACGGAGAGTCTGGCTTCGGTGCATCCCACACAAGGAAGTCACCAGCGAGAGTCTCGGTGCTCTTTACTTATAGCTCTGATATCAACTGTGACGCCCCCAAAATAGGTCCAATCCATCCAACCCATTCTGAGTCGCCAAATACATGGTACAGAAATAACTACGACTTTATTAATACAATTGTCGTGTAAAATACGACAATACATAATTGTGAGTTTTAATACAAATATTGTAACGTATATAATACGACAATATTCATACTCAAATTATTACATGCCATATAAAGTACAACAGCAAATATTTCAAGTCTCGAAAGGGACACGAGAAGAATTTTGTTCTCTTCTTTTTAATGCGGTGCACTTTTGACGCTTCAAGGTTGGGTTCGCCTCACCCTATTGTTGTTCACCAAAATCAATTATTAAGTGACGTATAAAATACGACACATACATCTTAGGTCCTCAATACAATATCTCTTCTTTTTGAAGGTTCAGAAAAATTTCGAAATTGAAAAACATAATAACCCTTACATACTAACGACAATATCTCTTACCTCAAAAGAGCAGTACTTCTGACTGGAATAACGCTGAACGAACTTGCACCGTATAACAACACTAAAGATATCAAAATACTCACAAGAATACACTTGATAATATAGAGAGAAATAGAGAAAACTTGGGTTTACGGTGTGATTTTCAATTCTAACCCAAGCACCTATTTATATAGAAATCGCTTAGAACACCAAAGCGTAAAATTGAAAATAATAATATTATTTATAAAAAAATTCCTAAGCACACCACCAGCTGATTTCAACCATTTAACACATGCCCCTCAAATGAAAAAAAAAACTTTTTTCTTAGAAATAATAATTAAAACTTCCAAAAATCAATTATTATGGAACTTTGGAACTTTAATAATTCATAATAAATATCTCTTTTATTAGAAAAATTCGAACCACATGTCATTTCCATAGGAAATTTCATTCTCTACAACTTTGCAGAAGAAAGTTTTTCCAAATTCTAAATGTAAATTCAAAGAAATCCACAAAGCAGACGATTTTATAATTTATAATCAAATTTCAGTCAAAATTTGTGTACACCATTATGTTTAACATGTGTTAAATATTTTTTGTAACACACAAAACATGTGTTTAGCATTTATAGTAACAAATATACTCTTCCTCCTCATTTATTCATATATCACACATTCATTGTAAAAATATCACTATTATTATATTATTAAAATATAATAATATATTTTATCGAAAAAGATAAAATATCAATTTTCAACAATTGTCACATTAAAAATTTTCTCCATCTATATCCACATAAAATGAATATTTTTCTTATCATATAAATCAATAATTAATTATCCACAAATAATATTACAGAATCACAATAATCGATAACAATCAGCGGTGCGCCTCAGAAAGCGGGGCTTTCAATAAGGATTTCTCTTCATTGGCCAGTAATTAGGTGACCAAACCTCTCATTAGATGTAATTTTCTAGACATTGCCAATAATGTTATCTAATATTATTATTCCAATAATATGAATTATTGATCTGATAATGGAAAATACTGTGTCGTGACAATTATTGAAACAACAATAATATAAAATATCAACGCAGCAATTATTGAATCAATAAAATAAAATATTGAACAGTAATTACTGTAGCAATTATTGAGTAGTGTCTTCCTACATAAAAAAAAATCATCATGCTTCGTGAATAGTACTCGTGAATAGTAACTCATGAATAGTAACTCGTGAATAGTAACTCGTGAATACTAACTCGTGAATAGTAACTCGTGAATAGTAACTATAAGAAAAATTTGAATACTTTTATTTTATAAAATTCAGAGTCTTACAATCTCCCCTCCTTATGAAATTTCGTCCCCGAAATTTACGTACCTGGTATTTCAAAGAGTTGAGAATATCTTGCTTTCATTTCAGATTTCATCTTCCATGTCATCATGATTTCTCCATTGTTCATCTCCTGTATTTCAGATATCATTCTAGAATACAGCTTCAAAACAAAGGTTAATTGACATATCACAATTTGTCAACTTAAGTAAGAAAATTCAGCTTAGGTAGAACACACACTAGCGAAGGATTTACTCGTCTCTCCCTTCCTAGTTCTAATCCTGGATCTTCGCTAGAGATCATATCCCTAAACTCTGATACCAACTGTGACTCATGTCCCAACCGTGGACAACACCTCATAGTGGTACCTATCAGTTTGCCACCGCAGAACGGCGTCCCCTACGGAGAGTCTGGCTTCGGTGCATCCCACACAAGGAAGTCACCGGCGAAAGGCTCGGGGCTCTTTACTTATAGCTTCGATACCAACTGTGACTCATGTCCCAATAGTGACATGACACCTCATAGTGGTACTATCGGTTTGCCACCATGAAGCAAGCGTCCCTACGGAGAGTCTGGCTTCGGTGCATCCCACACAAGGAAGTCACCAGCGAGAGGCTCGGGGCTCTTTACTTATAGCTCTGATACCAACTGTGACACCCCTAAAATAGGTCCAATCCATCCAAACCATTCTGAGTCGCCAAATACATGGCACAGAAACAACTACGACTTTATTAATACAATTGTCGTGTAAAATACGACAATACATAATTGTGAGTTTTAATACAAATATTGTAACGTATATATAATACGACAATATTCATACTCAAATTATTACATGCCATATAAAGTCAAATGACAAATATTTCAAGTCTCCAAAGGGACACGAGAAGAATTTTGTTCTCTTTTTTTAATGCGGTGCACTTTTGACGCTTCTAGGTTGGGTTCGCTCTCACCATATTGTTGTTCACACAAAATCAATTATTAAGTGGACGTATAAAATACGACACATACATCTTAGGTCCTCAATACAATTATATATTGCATGTCATACCGTTTTATAACGTATTGAGAAACTTAGACAGTCTCGGACCATCACACTATTCCCCTGTTATCCCCGCTCGACCCAGCTACACTTTTATTACCTGAAAGGAATTGTGAAACAAAAGGGTGAGCACAACTAGCCCAGTAAAGAATATAATGACTAAAGATAATTAAATTATCAATAGTCTTCATCGAATAAATCGGAGATTTTAACATATAGTAGATGATAAAAGTTTTCAACCATAGTTGCAGCGGAACGAGCAATCCATTAGAAGAGTCAAATAGACTATAAAGTCTATTATCTTATCCACGTTAAAAGTCCACTAACAATGTTTTATCCCTGTAACATCAATCAACAATTCCTTTCCACAATCATATGAATAACTCATAATCATAATTGTGATTCTAAATTCCTCTTCGCATCCAAGACGAAGATAATTTACATCACCTGTCTTTACCTGAAATATCAAATACCATGGTTATACCAAATCACAGTTCCTGTTCATAATCATACTAATAAATTCATCTTTGCACTATGTGCCAAAGATATTCATCAACAGTTCATCTTTGCACTACATGCCAAAGATATGCAACAACAAGTCATCTTTGCACTACGGGCCAAAGATATTTAACAACATGTCATCATCTCAGACACACGGGCCAAAGATATACATCAATAATTGATCTCAGACTTTGTGCCAAAGATATTTATATCTCAAAAAAATACATAATCATTTCAGAATTTATATAAACCATAATTATAACCATATATGTTGATCAATTCATCTTTGCACTTAAGCTAAAGATATTCAATAATAAATTCAATGGTCATGATCGTATCAGTCAACAATTCAACTTTGCACTACTGGTCAAAGATAACTCATAGTCACGATCATACCAAAAATCTACCCATCATTACACTTAAGTCAAAGAGAAATATCATCATTAGGATTATAAGAATGTTATATATGATAATAAAAAATAATATAATCAACATATAGATTTAATCTCAAGAGTAAGATTCATAAATCAATGATTTCATAACACCTTAATCAAAATGTTATAAATCACTTAATAATCTCATAATCTAATATTATTAATATTACAACAATATTTTAATCATTTCTTAAACTTATAAATAATTTATTTTAATTGTTTACAGTTTACTAAATAATGCATTTAATCATCTTAAAATGTCAAACTCATAAAATTTTATCACCAATAACCAACAACCTTATCAAAAATCTGCATATACCTTATATAGGATTCCTAAGCCATAAAATCCTATTTTCCAATTTGTTACTTCACATAACATATTTAATTCATTTACACATAACTAGAACATTTTCATGAAAAATACCAAATCAGTTCCAAAAATATTTTTCTTTTCTAGGATTTAGTATAATATAATCTCATATTGAACATATATTTTTTTCGGAATTTTAAAAATTCATTTACTATTTTTCATATGGCTAAAACCACCGAATATTCAGACATTTATCATAAATTGTACTTTTAACCATAATTTCCAAAATTCATAGGGTATACTGATATTATATAGATGTACTCCCAATAAAAATTTCATCAATTTTGGAGTTAACCACAAGGAGTTATAAGGGTTTACTTTTAAAATAGTCTTTTCTCATAAAATCCATAACTCCTAATCTATACATCCAAAAATCGCCATTTTTGGACAAAATCTACAAAACTCATCAAATTATCATTTCAAATTTTTCCAGAATTTTTGAAGGTTCAGAAAAATTTTGAAATTAAAAAATATAATACCCTTACATACTAACGACTATATCCCCTACCTCAAAAGAGCAGTACTTCTGACTGGAATAACACTGAACGAACTTGTACCGTATAACAACACTGAAGATATCAAAATACTCACAAGAATACACTTGATAATATAGAGAGAGAAATAGAGAGAAAACTTCAATTTCCGGTGTGATTTTCAATTCTAACCCAAGACTTTTATTTATAGGAAATTGCTAGAACACCAAAGCAGAGAAAATTGAATATAATAATATTATTTATAAAAAAAAATTCCTAAGCACACCACCATCTGATTTCAACCATTTAACACATGCCCCTCAAATGAAAAAAATGTTTTTCTTAGAAATAATAATTAAAACTTCCAAAAATCAATTATTATGGATCTTTGGAACTTTAATAATTCATAATAAATATCCCTTTCATCAGAAAAATTCGAACCACATGTCCTTTTCATAGGAAATTTCATTCTCTACAACTTTGCAGAAGAAAGTTTTTCCAAATTCTAAATGAAATCAATGAAATTCACTGACAGACGATTTTATATGCTATAATCAAATTTCAAATCAAAATTTGTGTAGACCATTATGTTGAACATGTGTTAAACATTTTTTGTAACACACAAAACATGTGTTTAGCATTTATAGTAACAAAAATACTCTTCCTCCTCATTTATTCATATATCACACATTCATTGTAAAAATATCAATATTATTATATTATTAAAATATAATAATATATTTTATCGAAAAAGATAAAATATCAATTTTCAACAATTGTCACACTAAAAATTTTTTTCATCTATATCCACATAAAATGAATATTTTTCTTATCATATAAATCAATAATTAATTATCCACAAATAATATTACAGAATCACAATATTGACAACCAAGTTAGTTCCAGGGAATGAGGGGCTTTCCAATAAGGATTTCTCCTTCATGGCCTTGATTAGGTGACCAAACCTCTCCTTGAGCGTAACTTTCTAGACATCGCCAATAATGTTATCTAATAATATTATTCCAATAATATGAATTATTGATCTGATAATGGAAAATACTGAGTCGTGACAATTATTGAAACAACAATAATATAAAATATTAACGCAGCAATTATTGAATCAATAAAATAAAATATTGACAAGTAATTACTGTGTAGCAATTATCGAAGTAGTGCCTTCTTAAGTAAAAAAAAAAATCATCATGCTTCGTGAATAGTCTTTGTGAATAATGGCTCATGAATAGTAAGCTTACGTGAATAATCTTTTGTGAATAGTAAGTCATGAATACTAACTCGTGAATAGTAATTCATGAATAGTAACTATAAAAAAAAATTTGAATACTTTTATTTTATAAAATTCGGAGTCTTACAATTTTTAAAATTTTTCCCAAAAATATTTAACTACAAAGATTTGAACTTAGAACCTCTAATTTGGAACTTTAGCCTAATGACCACCCAAGCTCTAAGGCCTAATAGTTTTCATTTTGCAAGGATTAATATTTATAACTAAACAATTAGATCCCCAAATTAAAAGACAAAACAGATAGTAACAATAATTTAATTTCCGGTGTAAATTATGTAATATTTCATAGAGCTTTGGTGTTAATAATAATAATAACAATAATAACAATAATAATTATAATAATAATAATAATAATAATAATAATACTACTACTACTACTACTACTAATAATAATAATAATAATATTAAGGATATCTTTGTTCAGAAATTGAAAAGGAGCAACAAAGTCTTTCGTATATGTGAATTTGGTACCAACCTGGATAGGGCAATACCTTCAACAAGAGAATAAAATGTACAGATTAATTTCCTGACCGACAACACTGTCCGCATAGCTTAGTTACGGCTTGAATATATATATATATATATATATATATATATATATATACACCTTTTTCTAAAAAATTATCTCTTTTAAGTCATATTAATAATAATAATATTATTATTAATTAATTAATAATATTAGTATAATTATTATTATTATTCCGCATAGCTTAGTTACGACTTGAATATATATATATATATATATATATATATATATATATACCTTTTTCTAAAAAAAATTATCACTTTTAAGTTATATTTTAATAATAATATTATTATTATTAATAAATATTATTATTATTATTATTAATATTAGTATAATTATTATTATTACTATTATAATAATAATAATAATAATAATAATAATAATAATAATAATAAATTATTATTATTATAATTATTATTGTTATTATTATTATGATTGTTATTATTATTATTATTATTATTATTATTAACATCAAAGCTCTATGAAATATTACATAATTTACAGGAAATTAAATTATTGTTACTATCTGTTATGTCTTTTAATTTGGGGATATAATTATTTAGCTATAAATATTAATCCTTGCAAAATAATAACAACTAGGTCTTGGAGCTTAGGTGGTCATTGGGCCAAAGTTTCAATATAGAGGTTTTGAGTTCAAATCTTTGCAGTTACATGTTTTTGGGAAAAAATTCAAAAATTGCCACGTCAGCTCATCCAGGTGTAAAATAAAATTAAAAATGACCACATCATATCTCTGCCATGTAAGCAGATCAATATACGCGCCTTTTGGGCTCAAAGTCTAAATTTTTAATAAAAGGGCTCAATTTGCGTTGACCAAAAGAAAAATACTAATACCCAAAACCCCTAAAGTTCAGTGGTCGACTTTGTATTTTACCATATATATATATATATATATATATATTCAAAATAGCATGTCATGTTTATAAATTATGCATGTACACATATTTCTTCAGATTTCCCATTACAATGAGATTGATATGGAATGACATTACAAGTAATTGAATTTATGAGTAATTTAAATGGAAAGTGTGAAGAAACTTCCCTGTGCATTTGGTTTATTAGAGGCTGACCTATCTTAGGTTACTCTCGCGGCTTTTTGGCATGAAGGTTCTCAGATCATCGCAATTTACTTGACGAAAAGTTTAATCCGGTCTTTCAACTGGAGCAAATTTGGGTGGTGCCTTCCCCGAGCCTCGTTGGAAAGTTTAATCCGGTCTTTCTCCTTGCTCTCTCTCTCTCTCTCTCTCTATATATATATATATATATATATATATATATATATATTCACCAAATAAGCTATCATGGATATAATAAGAGTCCAACTGGCAACGGATATAAAATATTAGTTTAAAAGATGTGAAGTCCCACTCAAATTAAGATAGCTAAAATAAAAGAGAAAGAGCTTAACAGGATTGCTTAGTCAAAATAGTTTCATTTAAAAGACTCCTAAACAAATAGCATATCTAACTTTAATTCAAAATAGGATATATATATATATATATAATATCTTTTTATCAACCAATATACTATTAATTAAATTTGGGTCAACAAAAAATTAACTTATAATAAAGTCAACCCAAACAATAAAAATTATTTGAATAAAATCCATTACACTAAATACAAAACCCAATAATATTGTTATCATTAAATTCATAAACTAACATTTTCCCCCCTTTTGATGATGACAATACATAATGCCATTTAATTAATATGCTCCCCCAAAAATTATGACTCCCCCTAAATTTATGCATATAAATGAAAAACATATAAATTATCAATATTTCCAGTAACATATCCATCATAAAACAAGTATGATTAAGCCAATTTCTCCCCTTTTGTCATTATCAAAAAATAATAATGAAACCATACATATTAATCATTAAGCGCAAGTGGATTATAGCAAATCATTACCCATATATCTCTCTCCTTTTGTCATCAACAAAAAATTCTATGATCATACCTTTGATATATCAATATTTTTGTTACCAGAGTAGGCTTGATAGTGTATCCTTGGATTTTCATAATCAAATATCTTCAAAAGCACTTCTTTTGGTCATCCCAATGTTGAGGTCTTTAAAACTCAAGTTAGGAGGATGATTTTTAACAGTTCTAAATGATTTAGGAAGCCTGGTAGTAGTTATTTGCTCATCAGATTCAGTCTTGGGAATATCAATTTTTGCATCAGAATATTCATCTGATTTACCTTCTAAAATAGACGGGTCGAGCTGTCTGGATTTAGGTGTCTGGATGTTTTCTTGGTTCATTTGTTTTTTCTTCTGAGCGGACGGCTTAGGCTGTCCAGATTGAGCTTTCTATTTTCCACTAATCAGATTGTCTTTTTTTGCAAAAACTTCATTTTCTTCTTTTGATAGGTCACGGTTAAATTCATCAAATACTACATGCACAAATTCTTCAACTTTAAATTTATCAAGATTATAAACCCTATAAGCTTTATTATGCATTGAATAGCTAAGAAAAATATATTCGGTTGATTTAACATCAAATTTTCCAAGATTACCATTAGTATTTATAATGAAACATTTAGCACCATAAAAACTTTGGAAAACATGATGTTATGAATCCTTGTAATGCGAAATCCATAGAGTTTTCATAATAATATATCTAATTATAACTCTATTTAAACAACATGAGTTACTTATAGATTTTGCCAAATAATTTATAGGTAACTTACTCTCTCAGCGTAAAGTATCATCCATCTCCTTTTTGAACTTGAGACACCTACAAAAAAAACAAATAGTCTCTATCTTTTTGGTACCCAAATTTTCTTGGATTCTTTTGGGTTAGTAGCATATAAATCATATTTTTTTTACCCAAATTTGTTTTATTTTTATTTTATTACAATTAATATGACCTTTAAAATCACATTTTTTATAAGTAACAAACGGTGACCAATAAAGTGGCTTAAACCTCAGTTTACTATTAATCATTCTAATATTATTATTAGTTTTATTTTTCATATTTTTAATAGGATTATACCCAATTCCTTGTTTATCAAGACTAGACCTTTGCGCCCCTAACATAACATTTAGGTTCTCTTCTCCTTGCACAAATTTAGCAAGATCATTTTTTAAAGATGCTATTTCTGCGTTTGTTACATTATTATCATGTTGTATATTCATCATTTTTCCATCATTAAAAGCATCCATGCATACATCTCTCATTTTTAATTTTTCTTATAAAATTTTATTTTTAGTTTTTTTTTCTTTCTTCAATAAGTGACTCAACTTCATTTATTAGCTCATTTACACAGTTCTTAAAATAAGCAGTTTTCTTTTTAAGCTTTTGATTTTCATTTTGTAAAGCAAGATAATCAGTTCAAAAATTTCTTGAAAATTTGTTACCTTAATTTGATCATCATCTAGTCTCGTAAAATAGAATTGACAAATTTTTTTATCTTGTTTTGTTTTGGACTTACTCATTGGAGTTGAGCTACCTTTTGGATTCTTCCTTTGTTTCTTTTTTTAAGTAGTCTCTCGAGTTTTCTTGAGAGCATTTCAATTTCTTCATCAAAATCTTCGTGATCACTTTCATTTTTGCTCTCGACTTGAAGTGCATCATACCTTCTTAGGTAATTTTCAAATTCTTCAAGCTCTCCAAATAAAGTGAGAGTTTCCATTATACTGATTTTGATTGAATCTTGAAGAGTTGTAACCTTTGGTGCGAATCGTTTAGGCATGACTCTAAGTATCTTTCTGTTTATTTCCCTTTGATTAATTTTTCGTCCGAGCATACTTAGAGAGTTCCTTAGAGTTAGAAATCTCCCTTGAGCTTCTTTAATTGTTTCATCCTTTTCTAAATTGAATAGCTCATAGTCTTTCATTAGCATACTTAACTTCACCTCTTTGACTTTTAAAGTACATTCATGACTCATCAAACAGTGTCCCACATTTCTTTTGCTGTGTTGCACGATGATACTTTATCAATTTCAACTTGGACCATTTCGCTTAGCAAGGTGTTCATGGCTCTTGAGTTGTTGGAAAACATATAGCTTTCGTTTGCATCCATCTCCATGAGAACCTTTGGTTTGCCATCATCATGTCCAAAAATGACAGGTCCATTTTCAACAACCCACCATTTCTATGGGTCTCTTTTAAGAAAAATCTTCATTCTGAACTTTCAAAAGTTGAAGTTTTCACTTCCGAGTAAAAGAGGTGGTCGACTTATGGATTAACCTTCTTGAAAATTTAGGTGTGCCATAGGATCTTCCCCAACGACCTGCAACGATCAATATTAGTAGAGTCTTGCTCTGATACCAAATATAATTATGTAAATAAGCAAACCTAGAGAGGGAGGGGTGAATAGGTGTTTAAGCTAAAAGTGATAAAATGTGAAATCTTTTTGAAGTTTTCTGCAACTAAAGGTGTAAACGAACCGAGTCGAACCGAGTATTAAGTTGCTCAGATTTGATTCAAAAAATTTATCGAGTATAAAATATGGTTTGATTGAGGCTCATTTAGCTACCGAGTCGAGCACGATTCAGAGTCAAGCCTAAGCAGTTTGAACTTTTCGAACGAATATAATTCGAGTATCAATAGAAAATTACAATTTGAGGAGGTTCGAGTAATTTATTGAACTTTAAAATTTGCTCATATTTGACTCATTTATATTTCGAGTCGAGCTCGAATCGAAATTTTAGTCAAGCGAGTACGAATTGAGCACGAACTGTTTGCTCATTTTACAGCCTTATTTGCAATAGGTTTAAATCAAATAGCTACGCCTATCAACTTTAGTGTCTGCTTTAGCTTATGTTCTTCGTTTATTATTATTAGACATCTAGACCTGTCTGCTTTTGTGTCTAGATTAGTATATTTTCAAACGAATAAAACAAAATATCCAAAAATTAAACAAGTAGAAAAGAGAAGTGCAAAATAGTAAAGACACCAAGATTTTTACACGGTTCTGCCCCTATCCTCTATCTAGTAGCCTAATCCACGTCTAATCCCAATTGAGATTGAAGACTCTTTTTATTATTATTTAAACCTCAATTAAATACAAAAATAACTCCCTGTTATAAAGAAGCTTCAATTCTGATGTTGGACACCAATGCCCCCTTTACACCTCTACAACTTGTACACCTCTTCACCTGTTCTCACCTCTGAGACCTTTGAAGCTTCCTTTGAACAGACCTGCTAAACTCTAGAAAACCCAACCTAAAAGTTACTTGATTTTCAGATTATGATGATGGTGATTACAATGGAATATCAGTTTTCTAGCCTAAGAATAACAAGACACTAATTGCTAGAAAGATTTTTAGAAAGCTATAAGAATTAAGAAGAATGAATCGCTGCTTTCCAATAGTTGGGTGTCTTCTTAACCGATCAGAATGAAGCTTTATATAGGATGAAGACCAACGGCTATAAGCAAACTGTTAGCATGAAATCCTCAAGATATAATTTGAAAAATAATAAGTTATTAGCATGGAATCCTCAATAAAAGCTAAAAAGATTCCCAAAATATCAGGAGTCATAAATATTATTCTATACCCAGACTTGATTAAAGGAGATTGATAGAATTTGTTAAAGACCTTTTAATACCCGTTTCCTTAATAGATGGACATTTTTTGATATATCTACAAGAGTGATGTGCTAATATTAGCGTCAAGTCCCTTGTCTTGTTATATACCAGAGAAGGAGAAATATATATAATCATAGAAATAATGGCTATAAAAAGAGCTGTTAGTATAAATATTAAGTCCAATTGGAATATCACATATTTCTAGCAGCTTATTATACCCAACGGAAATAAGAGATTCAAAACAAACGGTACATTAGCTAACTGATGCTAACAGATATATATCGAGACTTAAACCACAATTAATAAATCTCATAATTTTAGCAACTATATTTGACCGACATATATATATATATATATATATATATATATATATATATATATATATATTCACCAAATAAGCTATCATGGATATAATAAGAGTTGAATAGATATAAAATATTAGTTTATGAAAGTCCAATAATAATCTAGAAGGGGGGTTGAATAGATTATTACAGGTTAAAAATTATATTAGACCTTTTTGAATTTTTTGTAATTAATTTGCAGTTTTAGTAATTAGTATGCAAGATAATAAAAATTCAATCACACAATGCACATAGATTTATCTGGTTCACAACATACACCCCTTGGTATGTTTCTACATCCAGTCTCAAGTCCCTATTTGGAACTTGAGATCCTATTACTATCAGTAATAAAAACTCCTTCAACAGGTGGAGAAGCCTTTATAAAGTTTTATAGACAAACTTCCAATTCAACTATTCTATCTTGGACAGCAAGCTCTCCGCTCCTTCCTCAAGTCTAGTTGTACCACCTTTTGAGTTCAGATCTATTCTATGACCTGGTCTTGAAACAACAATCTTTACCTCACCTCACAAGTACACTAGAGACCCAACTTCCCGCTGACCTCTCTAAGACTCTGGTCTTGGTCTAAGAATTACTCGTCTTTCTCACAGGTATATAAAATAAACTAACTCTGACCTTTTCTCTTTTTACAAATGATTTTACAACAATTGGCTTCTCAAATAAGCAGATAAGAATTTAGTACGGATGAATGCTTCTGAAATAAGCAGATATTAATTTAAGAACAAATATATATGTATAAAAGTTCAACGACTTTTATATTCAACAATGTGCTTTTTTAAAGCAGATAGAAATTTTGTTTAGATCAAATGGTGCTTCTGATTAAGCAAATATGTATAATATGCATAGTTATAAAAGTTCAAGTAACTTTTATATTTTCTAGAGATGCTTCTTGAATAAGCAGATAAGTCAATTTTAGCTTTAGCTCAACAATGCTTCGGTTTAAGCAAATATATAATTTTAATGCACTTTATAAAGAATTATTAACTCTTTAAAATAAAGAGTGTTTTTTTATGAATTATATAAAATTATTTCTCACATAATCTTTAATAAGTATTATATGAAAGATGTTTATGTATCAATACTTGTATAAAAAGAATAAATCAATTCAAATAATATTTATCAAGTATAATATTTAAATCAGTTAAGCAAAAAATGATATAACAGATATTATTGTTTAACTCAGATAATATATAAGAATATTTTATCTATTATCTGAACTTTTATAAATAATGTCACTTAGTACTATAAGGAATCGTACAGTTAGAATTCCTCTTGGTAGATGTGTATCTCCGTAGCCTTGCGGCGTCTAAGTACGACAAAATTTATAATTTTTACAATTGATATTTATATAAATATTTTTAATAGATCACTACGATTCTCAAATCCAGTTTGGATGACTACTCTTTTTGGAGTAGTATCTCAGTGTCATTTTGAGCTATCAAGTGTCGTATCTATTTTATGATATTTATATAAATAATGTCTATAAAATGTTACTAAAGACTATAAGGAATCGTACGGTTCGAATTCCTCTCCATAGAGAGGTATCTCTGTAGCCTTGCGACGCCCAAGTATCCTTTTATTTGACAAATAGATGAAATATAGATATATAAAATTGTGTATAACAATGTATATTCGTATATCTATAGATATAATACAAGTAAGAAATAATTCAACAAAATTTAAACTTATCTTTATACTTGGACCAATTTTCTCTTCTAAAAATGATCAGAACTTTTGTAAGAATAGATATAAATCTTTTAGAGAGAATGTAGGTAATGAGAGTGTGCTTTGCTTTTCACTGAATTGGTAAAAACCAAATGAATCAAATTATCCCTATTTATAGAATTTTGAAGTTGGGGGCAAAAATGTAATTTTAGAAATTTAATTTTGAATGCACAGTTTGGATAAATGATTTTTGAATTGAACGGTCCGGATTAGTACATATATTATGCGGAAGTTCTTAAGAATTGGCCCGGGCAATTTTTTTATCAACATAACATTTAATGTTTTGACCACATATTTTGAAAAAGACAGCCAACACATTCACGCGGTTAGTCCCAAAATAAGTGACACAAAAACTTGCCAGCACACTTAAATTATACACATACTTGAATTTTATATGAATAAATTTATTTAACACTTGAAATTTAAATTATCAAGGTTATTAAAGTAAAATCAAAAAATAGTTTTGATAAAATAATTAACTAATTAAATAATTACATATTTAATTAATTAAAATATAATTGTTTTCATCAAAATATATAAAAATAAAATTATACCTATCAATCTACCCATTTTTTATGATGACGATTATAAAAATATTTTTATCCCTTAAGAAGCTCCCCCTTAAACTATGAATACTTTAATTCCATTCATATAGCAGTTTTATATCCAATCTCATAGCAGTTTATATGACAGTTATAGCAGTTATTAATATTTTTCTTCTCCCCCTTTGTCATCATAAAAAATGATGGGGTAAAGAAAATTTTAAACCTGTAGAAAAAAGTAAGTTAAGGAAACCTGCATAGAAAGTTAGTAGCAAAAATATATATAACTATTAAAGATATGCAATCAGTAGTAGTAGTAGGGTAGATGAGTTTGAGGGAGTTAAGTTTACAATCATCAGAATAGTTAGACAAATTGGTTAAACAGTTAGATTTCCTCTAGATTTAGAGGAGAGAAGTGAGAAACTTCAAGAATGTGAACATCTGAGTTTTTAGGAAATGGTGGCAAAAGATCAGCTGGAACATCATTGACAGTTGTGTTAAATGGGTAGGGACCCATAACCAAGCTATTAGTCTCCATCAGACAATATACCATAGCCTTAACAACGTGTAGAGTTGACTGGACATCTTCTAATTTTTCTAATAACAGAGTTTGGTTGTGTAGAAGAAGTTGATTCATACTGTTAAGTGAATCAATCTTAGTGGCCATGTTTATGTTGGACTCAATCACCTCATGATCAACATGTTTAAAAATAATCAAGGGTTGAGGTGACAGATTTAAGTGGGACACAATGTTACTGGTGGGAACCAGTTGTGACTGATGTTGTGACACAGGTATGCTCAGATAATTGAAAATATGAGTGAGTAGTAAACCAAAACCAAGGCAGTTGTTATGAAAACAAAATTCAAAGGATGATAACAAGAAGTAGGCTAAATTATAGGGCATGCACTCATTTAAAATACTTTTTATGTCTTCCAAATCAAAGGGCAGTAGTTTTCGATCATCTCTCACAGGCATGAAATTGTTTCTTAAGATTTTTCCCAAAAACTGACACTGAGCAGTGAGAAATTCTAAACCAATTTTGCAGGGATAGTCAAATAAGAGAGCTGGCACCATTTGATCAGTTACTACAAACAGATTATGCTTAAATAACATTCATTCTTCCATAGATATACCGGATAGATGAAGATAGGATTTAATCCTAGGTAATTCTAGAGTGGAGGGATGTAGTTGAAGTGCATGTACAAAAAATAACTCATCAATTATGTAGGTTTGACATTGAATGCAAGTAGTGATGCTCTTTAATAAACCAGAAGAATTAGTAGAAAATTCCATATGAGTGTAAAACTCTGCTATAAGATGAGGATAGATAGATTTATCATAGAAAGTTACTAAGCATTCCCACCCAACATTTTTAAATTTTTCGAACAAGTCTAAAAAACTATGAAAAGTAACGACATTCCCTGGACAAAAATTGTGTCTCATAGTTCTATACTTAGACTGGGCAGATATAGTAGTAAGGTGAGGGACATCATTAGAAAATTGTAACTTAGAGTGCAGAGGAAGTGCTTTTGTTTTGGATGAAAATAGATTAGACATTATTAGTAAAGAGGCAGAAAAGATAGGTGAAAGAATTAGGCTAAGTATAGACTGGACATATGAATGCACTATTTTTGAAAGACCTTATATGTATAGATAGAGAAAAGAGTAATGATATGTTGCAGGTAATGTAGCCCTTATACTCAGTTAAGACTTAGCAGTAAATATGACTACACAAATAACTGTAGTTGATTTTAGAACATATTTAAGGAAAATAATAGTTTACATAGAGGCTTTATTTAAAAGGTAGAGAAAACAATAACATAAGATAGCAACATGTCACATAGAGAACATAGAGAATGAGGAATTTTAGTCAACTTCAAGAATGATTACAAAAGATAGCGATATTTATCATTTAAGACATTTTTGGTATAACACGACAAGGTATTGATTCACAGAGAGGGATGGACCCTAATTATGTCCGAAGACAATTGTCTGACATTGAAAGAAAAATTCATAGAAGCAGGTAGTATGTAAAATAGAGCAATTATAACAAATCTCATAAAAATTGAACAAAGACCAGTTAGTGCAATAAATAAACCCAGTGGACATCAGTATCCACACAATTTATATAAGATAGTCAAAAATAAACCCAGTGGACATCAGTATCCACACAATTTATAATAGAAGAAAATTAAAGGTTTATACTTGAGTCGACAACAAAAATATACTAGTTTCATAGAGAAGGTTAGTGTGACAAGCTCATCCTTATGCAGTTTTCTCAATGAAAACGTCAGTTACCCAAGCAAAGGTGCACAAACACACACACACACACACACATTTATAATAATAATAATAATAATAATATATATATATAGATATATATAGAAATATATATAAAATAAGCCAAAATGGAATGAAGTTAAAATAGGTTTTAGTATAAATAAAATTTTGAAAAACAACTCTGGTTTAAAAAATGTTAAGATTTTAGGGTTAATTTTTTTTAGGAAAGTGATCCCTAAATTACATACTTCTCGGATTTGATAGAAAGTTTTAAAAAAAAATTGACAAAAAAAATGATTCAGTGGAGGCTTTAGACCAAAACTTGGTGATTTGAATAAAAATAGCTTGGAACAGTTAGAGAAAAGTTAAAAAAAATTTCTAGTGAAGCCCCAAAGGTATAAATGTTTATACATACAAAAATATGAGAAAGATATTTTGAAAATGAATAGAAGAAATTAGGGTTTTTTTTAAAAAAAATTGTTAGAGATAAGAGAATCAATTAGTTTTCGAATGAAACCCTATTAACTTCTCAGATCTTATATACTTCAGAACATAGAAAATAAAACCAGTGAGTCAAAAATTGATGGGTTAGAAGAAATTAGGGTTTTCTAAAAATGACTGACAAATCTTACTGAAATGTTTTTAAAAAAACTTTTGCAAGTTAGGTTTAACTAAAAACCCTAACCATAGTTTTGTCAATCTTTTGATTTAAACGACAAGAAAAAATTTGCAGATGGTTGAAAATCAAAAGTTTTACAAATCAAAAATAAGTGGACAGTGAACAATATTGGTTTTAAAAAAACAAATCAGAAATAATTTTGAGTAGAAACCCTAAAATTTTAATGAACAAAAAAACTGACGATCTTTTGATTTAGGCGAGAAGAAGAACACATTTAAGTATCTGAAAGCCCTAGAACAAAAAAAAATCTCAGATCTAAACCCTAAAAGAATTTTAAGAGCTGTAAGTTTATATGATTAATCATATCGATTAACCATATTTTCAACAAAGTATGTATACCTTAAAATTTTTATGGCATGCAAATGCTAATAACATACGAATAGATTCAATTCTAGCAACAGGAGCATATATTTTATCATAGTCAATTCCTTCCATTTGATTATACCCTTGTGCAACTAATCTTGCCTTATTACGTACAACAGTTCCACTTTCATCAAGTTTATTACGAAATACCCATCGAGTTCCAATAATTGAAACATCCTCGGGTTGTGGGACTAACTCCCATACTTTGTTTCTAGTGAATTGTTCAAGTTTGTCTTGCATAGCCATTATCCAGTCTTCATCAAGTAAAGCATCTTTTATATTAATTCTTAGGTTCAATTTGAGACAAGAAAGATAAGTGACCAGCTAGATTATGTGCTTGTGATCTAGTCATAACCCCTTTATCAATATTACCAATAACATTTTCTATAGGATGATTTTTAATAACGTGAGAATCTTTGGGCAAATCATTCAACTGAGGGTTTGGATTTTCAAGGGGATTCTCATCAATAGGAGGAGATGCATTATCTAGTTTTGGTTCTTCTATATTTATGAGAATATCTTCAATGACAACATCATTATCAACCAGTTCTTTATATTTTGGAGGAGGCGGAGTTTCATCAAAAGTCACATTCATTGATTCTTCCACAACTAGACTTCTTTTGTTGAAAACTCTGTATGCTTTACTATTAAGAGAGTATCCAAGAAATATTCCTTCATCAGATTTTGATCAAACTTCAATAAATGTCCTTAAGTGTTTAGAATAAAACATTTACTCCCAAAAACACGAAAATAATTTATTTTTGGGAGTTCTTTTATAATAAAGCTCATATGGAGTTTTGAGCAAAATGGGTCTTAATAAAACTGTGTTTAAAATGTAACATGATGTTGCCACAGCTTTAGCCCAAAAATACTTTGGAAGACGGTATTCATTTAACATGGTATTAGCCATTTCTTGCAAAGAACGATTTTTCCTTTCAACTACACCATTTGAATGAGGTGTATAAGAAGCAGAAAAGTTATGACTTATACCATTCTCATCACAGAACATAATGAAATCAGAATTGTCAAATTCTTTTTCGTGATCAGATTGAATATAGACAATAGAACTCCCCTGTTAATTTTGAATCTTTTTACACATGGTAGAAAAAGAATTAATCGCCTCATTTTTAAATTTTAGAAAATCAACTCATGTAAATCTTGAATAATCATCAACCAACACTAGAATGTATACAGCACCACCCATGTTATGTTTAGGAATAGGTCCAACAAGGTCCATGTGTAATAATTCTAAGGTTCGAGTGGTTGACACAGTAAATTTAGGTTTATGTGATGCATGAATTTGTTTTCCTAATTCGCAAGCTTCACAGATGTGATCTTTAAAAAATTTCAATTTAGGAAGACCACAAACATGTTTTTTAGAAGAAATGTTATTTATGAGTTTCATATTGATTTGTCCTAGTCTGCGATGCCATAGCCAAGGATCCTCATTTGCATATACAAGACAAATGTTATCTAGATGAGAGTATGCATCTAATTCACATGTATACACATTTTGAAATCTAGGACAAACTAAAATCAATTTACTAGTTTGATCAAAAATAGAGCAATTATGTGTACTAAAGGATATTTTAAAACCACTATCACATAGTTGACTGATAGATAGAAGATTATACTTGAGTCCAGTGACTAACTGAATGTTGGAAATAGTTATGCGGTTATTACCAACACATCCAACTCCAATTATTTTACCTTTATTGTTATCTCCGAAAGTTACCTCACCAAAGTCTGTAGCTTGCATATTTCTTAATTTGGACTTGTCGCCAGTCATATATCTTGAGCATCCACTATCAAGATACCATTTTCTTTTATTCATATTAGCTGCAAGACATACCTGCTATGTATGTACTAATTTTACAAGTTGGTACCCTTTAAATTGATGGGTCCTTAGGGTGAGTTTTCTATTTTGTATAAGAAGCATTTGAAATTTCCTTTATAAAACTCGGCATAAGATAATCAATTTTAGTAGAAAAAAGCATTCTATGAGTAACTGGATTGTGAGAAGTATGATAATGTTGTTTATGAAATTCTCTTCTTGTGATGGTCGGTGCAGTATATGTTCCTTTGGGAACCCAAATTATTTTTCCTTTATAGTTTCCATTTCTAGCACTGCACATATAAAAGGAATGACCATTTCTGTTACAATAGGAACATTTCGTGAAGGGAGATATGTGACTTTCGTTTTCTTTGATTTTAACATGATATAGTCCTTTGTCTTTTGATTTACTTATTTTCCAGTATATCCTAAACCTTCTTTATTAAAGCTACATCTTTGTTGATTCAACATGATATCAGGATTTTCCTTTTCTTTTGTAAATTTATAGATTATAGCATTTAAATCTTCACGTTCTTTAGTTAAGTTTTCAATTATGGAATTATGTTTTTCTATTTCTAATTTTAAAAGTGAATTTTTATTTCTGATTTCTTTAATTACTGCTTGATCTTGTACTTGATTATCTTCATTGATTGTAGCAAGTGTTGAATTTTCAATTTCAAGATTTTCAATTGAGATAATAATTGAAGAATTTTCTATTTCAAGATTTTTATTTATTTTCTTAGATTGTTCTAATTCTTCTTCAATTTTTAAATTTGTTTCATTTAAACTTTCAATAGTGATAGTTAAGTTAGCATTTTCACTTTTAAGATTCTTATTTATTTTTCTTAATCTTTCTAACTCCTCTTTTAATAATTCATTATTCTCATATAATTGATTGTAAGCCTCTTGTAATTCATAGTGTTCTTCATTTATAATTTCCAGTGTGTATACAGAAAATGAGGTGCTAGGCAATTGGTGTTCAGAATTTACCTCAAATCTTGGTGAAGAGTCATTGTCTGTCATTAAACATAGATTTGCAATTTCTTTAGTTTGTTCAACAGTTTCTTCCTCGTCACTTAGATCCCATTCTTCCTCAGCCACAAGAATTTTGTTGTTGGCCAATTTTGGACAATCCTTTTTGAAGTGTCCAGGCTGCTTGCATTCAAAGTATGTATTTGAATTTTCATTTGGATTGGTACTTTTGAAGTTGTTGTTATTGGCTTTGAAATTTCCTCTTTGCGTCTTTGGCTTGAAAATTTGTTTGCTTTTGAAGTTATTGTTTATCTTCATAAAGCCTTTTCCATATTTTCTTGCCTTGCTTTGAATTACTCTCTTGAGTTGGCTGGACAATAAAGCAACTTCATTGTTGTCTAGACTTAGGAGTTCTTCATTCAATTCTTCATCATCGCTTTCTTGGTCCACCAGAAGGGCTTTGAAGGCGATTCCTTTCTTTTTGAGATCTGTGTCTGATTCGGCTTTTTTGACGAGCATGTCGACTTCGTGGGCATGAAGATTTCCAATGAGATTGTCCATAGGATATGTGGCTAGATCTTGCATTTCTTTGATTGCTGTAACCTTTATTTTCCAAATGGATGGAAGGGCTTTGAGAATTCTTCTATTTTTCTCATTTGTAGTGTATGCCATTCCCAATTGCTCTAGCTCATCAATGATTCTGGAAAATCGTGTTTCCATATCAATGATCTTTTCTCCTTCTTCAAGCTTGAAACTCTCATACTCTTAAATTAGAGCATCTTTTCTGGTTTCTTTGAAATGATTGGTACCTTCATAGGTTACAATCATTTTTTCCCAAATTTCTTTCGCATTTTTGCAGTTACTAACTCTTTTGTATTATTTTTCAATCAAAGCACTAGTTAGCACGTGTTCTGCTCGGGATGCAATATTCATGATTTCTTCTTCTTCAGTGGTGAATTCATAGATGTCTTTCTCGACAGTCTTTTCTCCTTGGATTTTGGTTGGAATTTGTACACCTTGTTCGATGGCACACCAAATTTTGATTCATTGGGATTTGGCATAGATTTTGAATCTGTTTTTCCAGGTGGCAAAGTTGATACCATCAAATAGTGGAGGTCTGGACATAGACAGTCCTTCCCCACAACCAGTAGCATTATAGGCCATGGATCTACTCTTAGGTATGCCTGTATATACTCAACAAACAAGTTAAAGAGCACCGCTTTGATACCAATTGAAAGTCCAATAATAATCTAGAAGGGGGGTTGAATAGATTATTACAGGTTAAAAATTATATTAGGCCTTTTTGAATTTTTGGTAATTAATTTGCAGTTTTAGTAATTAGTATGCAAGATAATAAAAATTCAATTACACAATGCACATAGATTTATCTGGTTCACAACATACACCTCTTGGTATGTTGCTACGTCCAGTCTCAAGTCCCTACTTGGAACTTGAGATCCTATTACCATCAGTAATAAAAACTCCTTCAACAGACGGAAAAGCTTTTACAAAGTTTTATAGACAAACTTTCAACTATTCAACTATTCTATCTTGGACAGCAAGCTCCCCGCTCCTTCCTCAAGTCTAGTTGTACCACTTTTTGAGTTCAGCTCTATTCTATGATCTGGTCTTGAAATAACAGTCTGTAATTCTGTGTATGTGCACACCTAGAGGGGGGGGGGGTGAATAGGTGTTTAAGCTAAAAGTTATAAACGGTGAAATCTTTTTAAAATTTTCTGCAACAGGTTTAAATCAAACAGCTACACATGTCTGCTTTAGTGTTTGTTCTTCGTTTATTATTATTAGACAGCTATACCTATCTGCTTTAGTGTCTGGATTAGTGTGATGAACAAAAATGTGCAGAACGTGAATGGCAGTTAAAGAGATAAACAGAAGTAAAAATCACACCAAGATTTTTACGTGGTTCAACCCTTATCCTCTAATCTAGTGGCCTAATCCACGTCCAATCCCAACTAGGATTGGAGACTCTTTTTATTATTATTTAAACCTTAATACAAAAAATAACTCCCTATTACAAAGACGCTTCAATTCTGATGTTGGACACCAATGCCCCCTTTCAGACTCGCAACTTGTACACCTCGCACTCTGTTCTCACCTCCGAGACCTTTGAAGCTTCCTTTCAAACACTCCACTAAACTCTAGAAACTCTGAACCACCAAAGCTAACAGTTGCTTGTTTTTTCGATTACAATGATGGTGATTCCAATGGAATATCAACTTTCTAGCTTAAGAATAACATGACATTGATTGCTAGAAAGACTATTAGAAAGCTATAAGAATTAAGAAGAATGAATTACTGCTTTCCAATCGTTTGGCTCCTTCGTAACCAAGCATGATGAAGCTTTATATAACATGAAGGCCAACGACTATATTTGTTAGCAAGAAATTAGATTATTTAAATCCCATAATTAAAGCTACTAATATTGACCAACGGAACATATATCATAGTTGATATACACCATGATTTTAGCAATTAAAGAGTCCAACAGATTTGATAAATCAAGGATATAATAAGAGTCCAAATAAAATAAGTTGTCATACAAGATTAGTCCAGTTGGATTCTAACAATGATTTATCAAGATATATATATATATATATATATATATATATATATATATATATATATATATATATTCAAGCCAGTAACTAAGCTATGCGGAATAATAATAATACTATTAATAATAATAATAATTATACTAATATTAATAATAATAATAATAATATTAATTAATTATTATTATTATTATTAATATTATTATTAATAATATGACTTAAAAGAGATAATTTTTAGTTTCTAAAGGTATATATATATATATATATATATATATATATATATATATATATATATATATATATTCAAGCCTAACTAAGCTATGCGGACAGTGTGGTCGGTAAGGAAATTAATCTGTACATTTTATTCTCTTGTTGAAGGTATTGCCCTATCCAGGGTGGTACCAAATTCACATATACGAAAGCAAGGTTTTTAAAATCGGATCGGTCATCGAATCGGAAAAGTTACCGGGTGGATGGGTCACTAGTCAATCGGTGGTCGTAATCCGTTATTATTGGCCAAATGACGTCTATTAATATGTAATAAATAATAAATAATTAATTATATTAATTATTATTATATATTGTATATAATATTTAGTAAATATGTAAAATTAATCAATTTATCTAAAAAAAAAACTAAACATCTCTAAGATACATTCAAATTTCGAAATTCAACCACAAGTTCAAGTGTTTGATTAAATGAATGCAAAAATATGTAAAATACCAAACAAAGTCTCAACTAAATTACTAAAATAAAATAAAATCCGTAATAATTTTTTTTTTAATCTTTAAGGAGAGAACCGGTCAAACCCGTGAACCGGTCATTGGTTCACTAGGTTAACCGGTTCAACCGCCGGTTCACCGGTTCTGAACGGTTTTTGAGCAAAAGTGGTTTAGTGGTCCAAACCGAACCATTGAGTGAACCGGGTCCGTTTTTTTCCGGTTCAACAGGCAATCCGGTCCGGGTTTGAAAACAGTGTACGAAAGACTTTGTTGCTCCTTTTCAATTTCTGAACAAAGATATACTTAATAATAATATCATTATTATTATTATTATTAGGAGTAGTATAATTATTATTATTAATATTATTATTATTATTATTATTATTGTTGTTGTTGTTGTTATTATTATTATTATTATTATTAGTAGTAGTAGTAGTAGTAGTAGTAGTATAATTATTATTATTATAATTATTATTGTCATTATTATTATTATTATTATTGTTATTATTATTAACACCAAAGCTCTATGAAATATTACATAATTTACACCAGAAATTAAATTATTGTTACTATCTGTTTTGTCTTTTAATTTGGAGATCTAATTGTTTAGTTATAAATATTAATCCTTGCAAAACAAAAACTATTAGGCCTTAGAGCTCGGGTGGTCATTGGGCTAAATTTCCAAACTAGAGGTTCTAAGTTCAAATCTTTTGTAGTTACATATTTTTGGGAAAAATTTTAAAAATTGCCACGTCATATTTGCCACGTAGTAGAGTCAGCGCATATGTATACTTGAAAACTCAAAGTTCAGGTTTTTTAATAAAAAAAGTACTCAATTTGCGTTAACCAAAAGAAAAAGACTCAATACCCAAAAAATCCTAAAGTTCAGTGGTCGACTTTGCATTTTACCCATACTTTATAAACAATTGGCTTGATAATTATACACCCTACCTTTCAAGATAAAGAATTAACTTAACTTTTTCAAATTACTTTGATTTATTTTTAAATTTAATTTTAACATAATTTTTTTAATTATAAAAATTGAAAGCAAAAAATACTGGTAATTGAAAAATTATTATTTTTAAAATTATATGAAACCGTTAACTTTGAATTGAAATATTTTAAATTTACTTTAAAAGCTTATATTACTAAAAGAAAGATATGCCAAACTAATGGGGACCACCGGCTGAAAGAATAAATCGTGAATTATGGTCTGAGCGGTTCAATTTTAATTCGGTTCAGTTATGAATTGGAGAGGCCGCCAAGAACAGAGTAGCCTATATATATAAATCTCTCTCTATATATATAAGAATACCTAGAATCTCTCGTATCTTTCACATATATTCCTACTACAAACTAAGTACGCAAGTAGTTTTGGTTGAAGAAGTATAACAAGAAGATGAAGAGGCAAGTAGTTTTGGTTGAAGAAGTAGAACAAGAAGATGAGGAGGGATATGATGCTTCAGCCTTCAGTCATGAAGAATGCGAAAAAGCAGCAGCAGCCGCCTTCATCTTCTTCTTCTACTTGCTCAGGGGCAGGGGCGGAGCCATGTAGGGGCTCGGTTGGGCTGTAGCCCGGGTCAGTTTAATTTTTTTTTTTTACTTATATATCTTAGCCCAGCCCAATATTTTAGCCAACAAACAAAAGCCCAAGTAATCTCAAAAAAAAAAAGGAACGGGATACTCAAAACAACCGAGCAAGGAGCAAGACTACTAGAGGAGCACATCTAGGGCTAAGAAAGAGGAGCAACCGAGAGCCAAGGACTAAGGAACTGCTGCCTAACCACGATGACGAACAGATTTCGAATCCGGTAGCTAATTTACTCATCCTTTTCATTTTTCAGTTTGTGTGATTTGTGTTGTTTGCATAGTTTGATATGATTGTTAACCGAGAGCCAATGTTTGTGTTTTTAGAATTATTGTTTGGTTTTTGGAAAAACCTGAGAGGGATGAAGATTAGGAAATGAGACTTTTGTTAATTATTAATTGAGAGACTTTTGTTTTATTTCTGTAATTTTAATTTTTTTACGTTTATATGTTGATTGGCTTGTGGATTGATTTGGGTTCTGCACTAAAATTAATTGTCTAAGAATTTGGCTTGGCCGCTTGGGGGCAACCAATTAATTCCTTTTCCTTGATGAGGTGAAATGTTTTGTTCTGTTAGGTGCAAAAAGTATGATTTTTATTTTCATTTTTCCCCTTCTCCTTAATTACCTGTTATTCATATCCAGGGGTTGTAAAGTATTAGCATTATGTTAGATGTTACTATTAAAGAATATCTTCTTCACTTGTAATTCTATCGTGGTAACTATGCGTCCTGCATTTATGTGCAGATTGAGATGACTCAAGAGGCTAATCTATCCAAATTCAAATCGGAAGTAACTAGCTCACAGGTATGTTGTCTGATTTTTAATTTTTTAACTATCTTCAAGGCTATACATCTGTACATATTATTGACTTGATCAGTTAATTGTGAACTTAACCAGTGTCTATAATAATGGAAAAATAAGCATTATTATACGGTGGAGCTCTCCGTATGAGCATTCAGGTCGTTCATGCCAACAAAAAGAATCGATGACAGTTTGCCAACACTTGTGACTCCCCCAAAATAGGTCCATTCCATCCAACCCATTTTGAGTCGCCAATTACATGGTACAGAAACAACTACAACTTTATTAATACATTTGTCGTGCAAAATACGACAACATATGTACTGTGAGTTTAAATACAAATATTGTCTTCTAGACAATATCCATACCTAAATAAAGTCCTCATTACAATTATTGATACACTATTTTATAGAATAGTGAGGACTACTAAAACAACTATCTTGAACCATCACTCCACACCCCGACTAGTTCCCGCTATATTCTCGCCTCCTGAGAAGAAAAATAGAACAAAAAGGAAAAGGGTGAGCTCAACTAGCCCAGTAAAGAATATTATGACTAAGATAATGTACAACAAATTATCCTTAGTCTTCAACAGGGAAAAAATCTGATAGAATACAATAGACAACAAGTTTTAGATCAACAACTGCAGCGGAAACAATAATTCATTAGAGGAGTTAAGTAGAGAATGAAATCTACTAACATCTATGAATTTAAAAGTCCATCATCAATATTTTATCCCTGTAACATCAATCAATATATATCTCAAATCAAATATTCATCTTTGCACTCTGGGATCAAAGATATTTATCGATCCGGTCGTGTTCATCTCAACACCTGTTCATCTTTGCACTACGGGCCAAAGATATTCATCAATTGGTCATGTTCATCTCAACACTTGTTCATCTTTGTACTACAGGCCAAAGATATTCAGTAATGTCATCATTTAGGACTGAGGATGATGAAAAATGTTTTAAAGAAAACGAATCCAGTGAAACAAAAGAACAAATATTAAGGATTCGTACTTTAATCAATCCGAGTTCAAAATACTTCTTTAATAATCATAGTGAAGTAAAATTCAAGAATGAAGACCAAAACATGGATACAATCAAAGCTAGTATCCATAATAGATATCTTAGACAAAAATGAAATTTTAATTTTTCTGTGAATAGTGCCGTATTCATGAATAGTGTCGTATACGTGAATAGTACCGTATACGTGAATAGTAACCCCGACACTAAAAGACAAGAATTTCACAAGAAAAATTATCATGCTTTGTGAATAGTACTCGTGAATAGTAACTCGTGAATAGTAACTCTAACATAAAAAGATCAAAATTTCACAAGAAAAATCTTACCAATATTCCGGTATACTGATATTGAAAGAAATAATATCATTTTAAAAAAAATAATATCCCTTACCTTGGAAAGACAGTACTTCTGACTGGAATACTGGATATAGTGGTGAAGAAACTTGCACCGTATAGGAACACTCAAAGTATCAAAATACTCACAAGAATACGTTCAATATATCGAGAGAGAAAGAGAGAAAAGATTTCAGTGTCTGGTGTGATTTTCAATTCTAACCTAAGCATCCTATTTATAGGAAAATGCTTTGAACACCAAAGTAGAAAATTGAATATAATACTAATATATTTATATAATTTTCCTTAGTTCACCATTTTGACCAAAGAAATCAGCCACACATGTGCCAAAAGCAACAAAAACGTTTTTCTAACAAAAAGCACTTAAAACTCAAAATTAATTCGGCACCGATATAATCAAACTTCAATAATTCACAATAAATAGCCCTTTTATCAGAAAAATTCGAACCACATGTCCTTTCCATAGAAAATTTCATTCTCTACAACTTTGTAGAAGAAAAATTTTCTAAATTCCAAACAGAAATTGACCGAAATCCATAAACGGGTAATTTTACAGGCTATAATCAATTTTCGGTCAAGAATTGTGTCCACCAACACACAAAACATGTGTTAAACATTTTTTTGTAACACCAAACATGTGTTAAACATTTAATGCAACAAAAATACTCTTCCTCCTCATATACTCATATGTCCCACATTCATTGTAAAAATATCACCATCAAAATATAATATAAATTATTTTATCAGAAAAGATAAAATATCAATTTTCAACAATTGTCACATTAAAAATTTTCTCCATCTATATCCACATAAAATCAATATTTTCCTCATCATATAAATTAATAATTAATTATTCACAAATAATATTACAAAATCACAACATCGACAACCGTGCGGTTCTCAGAAAGAGGGGCTTTCAATAAGGATTTCTCCTTCTTGGTAGCAATTAGATGACCAAACCTCTCCTTAGAGCACGTAACTTTCTAGACATTACCAATAATGTTATCTAATAATATTATTCAGATAATATGAATTATTGCTCTAATAATAGAAAATCGTAGTAGTGACAATTATTAAAACAACAATAATATAAAATATCAACGAATCAATTATTGGATCAATAAAATGTAATATTGAACAGTAATTACTATAACAATTATTGAGTAGTGCCTTCTTACGTAAGAATCAATAATTGGTGCAATACTGGTGTGCATCGTGTTTTTAACTAACGGGTATTTCAACAAGATAACTTGATAACAACTACGTCGTTATTTATAAACAACTTATACTTGTCGTTTTCTTCATCTAATCGCTTTTCGTTATGGGGCCCACACAAGGATGCGCCGTCGTACGAATATTCCCCAACAGCAAAAATATTCCACGACCAAACGAATATTCTCTGACAACAATGAATATTTTATAACCACTTACTTATTTAAAAATATTTGTGCATTTTACCCATAACTAACCACATTAATCAAATAAACCCTTACTATTTCAAAATAATAAATAGAGGAATTTCCATTTTATATAAAAAAAAATTCGGGGTCTTACAACACTATCATTTTGATGTGTTTAACTCAGCAATAGATTTTCAGCAAGAAGAGTTGAATTCCAGATTTAGTTATGAAGCAGTGGAACTCCTTATACTTAGCTCAGCTTTAGAACCGAAGGACAACTTTAAATCATTCAAAGTTGATATTTGCAAGCTTGATGAGAAATTTTATCCAGAAGATTTCAGTGAGCAAGAAATGCATTATTTGAGATGTCAATTAAATCATTATAAAATTGATGTGATCCGTCATCAGAGCTTTCAAAATATGTCTACCATCACTGAAATGTGTCGCGGATTAGTTGAAACAAATAAGTTGCAGACTTATAATTTGATTGATAGATTGATTTGTCTTGTTTTGACTCTACTTGTTTCCACAGCCACGATAGAACGAGCATTTTCAGCTATGAAACATGTTAAAACTGCTCTTCGCAATAAAATGGAAGAGGAGTTTTTAGCAGATTCTATGATGATTTACATTGAACGAGAGGTTCTTGAAGATATCGATTCAGATTCCATAATAGACGAATTCTATTCTACAAAGCATAGAAGGATGCAGCTTAAATAGTGTATTTTGTTTTTCTTTTTCCTTGCATGTTATGTACCTTTGAACCTTACTACTATGTATGATTTTGAATTTGTGATTGATCTTGGTGGGACAATTTTTTGTAGATATCATTGGTACTGGTAGCCCAGTAAAAAATTAATTCCTGGCTCCGCCCTTGTACTTGCTCCACCAAAACTAGAAAAACTGGGGAAAGTGACGATTGCAATCATCTGTAAAGATGGTGTTGGGGTTAAGGTAATGGATTACTTTTCTAGCTATTCAATTTTCACTTGAGTATTATATTATTTTCCACCCTGCTTCATGCAGAAGAAGGGTTTTTTTTCTTGGCCTTATAATGTGATTCTTCCGTTCAAGAAATGCAACGAATCAAGAAAAAGAAAGAAGTCAATCCGGGTTTGAGTTTTTTTTTGTATGATGGGTCTTGGTTTAATTAATATCCAAAACAAGAAAACCAAGATTCTTGATCGTAAGCAATCTCCTGAAGATATTGAAGTGGCCAAGAAACTGTTCTTGCTTGTGCTGCTTAGATTAGATATTCAAGATTGATACCAGTTAATCTGGATTAGTTTATGGGCGCTCGTGCTCCTTAGAAAATTAAAGATATAATTTCCCGTTTAATTTAGAGGAGTTGTACAAATTTGTTTGTTGATTGTTTTTAATCATTACTCAAAAGAAGTTAAAGCATTAGAAGTTGCAGCTTTGGTTTATAAGTTTGAGTCAATTGGCCATTATTTGTTGTGCTGGATTCTTTGTGTTCAATATGGGTTGGGAACTGTTTGTGATGAGGCATTGTATGTATACCATGCTTGTATATATGTTGCAGGGCTGCGGGAGACACCATATAAGACGGTGATGGACAAGGGCGGAGTCAAGAATTAATTTTTTACTGGGCTACCCAGTACCAATGATATCCACAAAAAATTGTCCCACCAAGATCAATCACAAATTCAAAATCATACATAGTAGTAAGGTTCAAAGGTACATAACATGCAAGAAAAAATGAAAACAAAACACACTATTTAAGCCGCATCCTTCTATGCTTTGTAGAATAGAATTCGTCTATTATAAAATCTGAATTGATATCTTCAAGAAGCTCTCGTTCAATGTAAATCATCATAGAATCTGCTAAAAACTCCTCTTCCATTTTATTGCGAAGAGTAGTTTTAACATGTTTCATAGCTGAAAATGCTCGTTCTGTCATGGCTGTGGAAACAGGTAGAGTCAAAACAAGACGAATCAATCTATCAATCAAATTATAAGTCTGCAACTTATTTGTTTCAACTAATCCGCGACACAATTCAGTGATGGTAGACATATTTTGAAAGCTCTGATGACGGATCACATCAATTTTATAATGATTTAGTTGACATCTCAAATAATGTATTTCTTGCTCACTGAAATCTTCTGGATAAAATTTCTCAGCAAGCTTCCAAATATCATCAACTTTGAATGATTTAAAGTTGTCCTTCGGTTCTAAAGCTGAGCTAAGTATAAGGAGTTCCACTGCTTCATCACTAAATCTGGAATTCAACTCTTCCTGCTGAAAATCTATTGCTGAATTAAACACATCAAAATGATAGTGTTGGCAAACTGTCATCGATTCTTTTTGTTGGCATGAACGACCGGAATGCTCATACGCAGAGCTCCACCGAGTAATAATGCTCATTTTTCCATTATTATAGACACTGGTTAAGTTCACAATTAACTGATCAAGCCAATAATATGTACAGATGTATAGTCTTGAAGACAGTTAAAAAATTAAAAATCAGACAACATACCTGTGAGCTAGTTACTTCCGATTTGAATTTGGATAGATTAGCCTCTTGAGTCATCTCAATCTGCAAATAAATGCAGGACGCATAGTTACCACAATAGAATTACAAGTGAAGAAGATATTCTTTAATAGTAACAGTTAACATAATGCTAATACTTTACAACCCCTGGATATTAATAACAGGTAATTAAGGAGAAGGGGAAAAATGAAAATAAAAATCATACTTTTTGCACCTAACAGAACAAAACATTTCACCTCATCAAGGAAAAGGAATTAATTGGTTGCCCCCAAGCGGCCAAGCCAAATCCTTAGACAATTAATTTTAGTGTAGAACCCAAATCAATCCACAAGCTAATCAACATATAAACGTAAAAAAATTAAAATTACAGAAATAAAACAAAAGTTTCTCAATTAATAATTAAAAAAAGTCTCATTTCCTAATCTTCATCTCTCTCAGATTTTTCCAAAAACCAAACAATAATTCTAAAAACACAAACATTGGCTCTCGGTTAACAATCATATCAAACTATGCAAACAACACAAATCACACAAACTGAAAAATGAAAAGGATGAGTAAATTAGCTACCGGATTCGAAATCTGTTCGTCATCGTGGTTAGGCAGCAGTTCCTTAGTCCTTGGCTCTCGGTTGCTCCTCTTTCTTAGCCCTAGATGTGCTCCTCTAGTAGTCTTGCTCCTTGCTCGGTTGTTTTGAGTATCCCGTTCTTTCTTTTTTTTGAGATTACTTGAGAACTTTGTTTGTTGGTTAAAATATTGAAATTTGAATTTAAGATATATAAGTAAAAAAAAAAAATCGACCGGCCACATTACCAACCGAGCCCCTACATGGCTCCGCTCCTGGTGATGGAGTGCGATTCTAAACGGATACAATTATTTTGTATTGTGATTGAGGATTGTTTGAACATTAGATATTTTTATGAGACTATCTAATTGGAACATTATAGGATTGAAATCAATATAGATTTTTTATATCATTTCAGATTTGTAAACCTTTCCCAAATGCCTATTGTGAAATCAATATAGATTTTTTCAAACAAAAAAAGCCTTACTCAAACCATATATAATTGAAACATTATAGGATTGAATTCATTGCAAGTGTATTGATAGAATAACAAAATTTCATATGCTTACAGGATTGTAAAAAAATAAGGCATGACATTATAATAAGATCACCTTAAATTACTCTATGAGAAATTTCATCAAACAGTTAATAGGCATGAGAACCAATCTCTAACCGTGCTTAACAAAACAAATACTACGATATCTATATGCACTTGCATATATATAAACAGAGGTAGAGGTAGAGGTAGAGGTAGAGGTAGAGGTAGGCAGACAGACTGTCTTAAAGTCTTAGAAACCCAAGGAATGATAAAGGCAATATAATGTCTCAAGCATAAACACTTAAACAGCCAATAAGTAAGCAGCAACCACCTTCATTTTGAGTTGATATCTTCCCCCAAATAAAATTACAATCAGATGGTCTGTCGTAAGGTCTCAGACACCAAAGGCAACATAATGTTTCAAGCATAAATGCTTAAACCCTGCCTAATAAAGGCGAAATACTGGTAAATAAATATAAATTGACAATGCCAAATGAACAAACTTACACCGAACAACCAAAATAACAATTTCAACAATCATACCTCAAGATTATAAATCCCTAAAACATTTTGGCATAATCATTTCAAATTCAACAATAAATCTTGCTTTGTAACACTCCGAACCCGCTACAGGCCCGAAGGGCTACACGCCGCAAGCCTAAAGACTCGCAAGACAACAATATCAATAACGCATAGCCCAAATAAAATAAATTAATTATAATATTAAATTATACTCAACAGTGAACATTTTTCAATCCAATGGAAATGAAATACCACTAAATATCAAAAGAATATCAAACAAGTGCTCACCTATCAACGATGGAACCTGTAAAAATTGTAACGGGTGAGCGGTAAATCCTAGCAAGTGACAATCCTCATTATTTAGCCGAATCAAGTACAATTTGTAAAAATACTTTTTCGTAATATCTTTTTGTTCAATACAATAATATATAGGCTTTCAAAACTAAAATAATTCAAAAATAATTTCAATGTATACAATATATCTTTTAATCAACAGTCTTAGCGACTAAGGTTACAATAGCACTGTAACACGACCCAAAAGTTCGATAATGTCAATGATCACGCACCCTACTAAGGTATCTAATCTACACGCTCCCCGAAAGGCATCTAAAAGGTGTGCGCCTTAGTAGCTCCTAAATTAGCTCCGAAACTAAACTTAATCAATAATGGGTTCTATACATAGCCAGACTGAGAATTTCAAAATCTTTTCTCAATATTATCGACATGCTAAACGATACTGTGAAACAGTTAAAAATCATATAATCTCATTTCATAGTTCAAAAATGGGAAAAGGCACCTTTACCCCACTGTGATCGTCAAGTTATAAGCATTGAGCCGCTGTACTTTAAAAAAATGCAATTGACCCACCATGCTTTTTAAAAATTCTTAATCAGGTCATTCCGTCCAATTTCTTGGACGGACGTCAAATATTTTCAGACATGACATTAAAAAAAAAAAAATCAAAAAATCATTATTTTCTTATGTGGCAACACAAAAATTAAAGTAAAAAATAAAATCATTAATTATGTGGCAAAAAATAATTTAAATAATATTAAAATTAAAATAAATATTTTAATTCATTTTCCTTATAATTTTTTCTTTTCCTTAACTCTTTTCCTTTCTTTTAATAATTATTTTTATTTTGAAAATTAATATTAATATTAATACAATGAAATCATTAAATTTAGGGTTTAACATAAAAGAAACATACTATTAAAAATATTAAAACCTATTAATAACTAAACATAAAAACAAAAAACAAAACAAGATAAAAAACAAGACCAAATCAAAATCAAACCGTGATCAATCATGTGCTTCTTCTTCCTCTTAAAATTCCCAAATCAAAAAATAAAACCTTCTCTCTTTCTCTCTCTTTCTATGTGTGATTTTTTGACACACGTCAGTTGAATTATGCCCCACCCAGACAGTCACGTGGCAATTTTTGACGTGACAAGCTCAATTGAATGGAATTGGAAAAAGTTAATATTTCAATCATCTAATTGACAAAATTGAAAGGTGGATCACCGAAATAAAATATGACCTATAGTTTAGGATAATAAATTATATTTAAACCTATTTTTTAATATATTTTTTAACTAGGAGCTATATAGGCAATTTAAATATAACTTAACTTAAAAAATATAGTTTAACTGTTTATAAACTGATTAAGATGTGTTACTTGTACTTTTACTCTATGCTATATATTACATGCAAATAAACTGATTAAGATGTTGATGCATATATTAATGTATAGCTGAATGATAACAAAATTTATATTACATGCAAATTCTTCCTTTCTGTTTTTTTAATTTTCCTTTTACTTTATGGATGTCACCTGAGATGAGAATTAAAAAGGTAAAAAGTATTTTTACCCCATTGTGGTTGTAATGTTTTAAGCAATTAGCCACTGTGCTTTTAAAATATTCAATTAGCCCACTGTACTTTTTAAAAATGTTCAATCAACCCATTCCGTCCAATTTTTGGACGGACGTTAAAAAATCAGCTTGGATTGCTTACGTGGCTTTTTGAAAAAAAATAAAAAATTACGTGGCATATGCTTAATTACGTGGTATATTCTTATGTGGCAACAAAATAATTTTTTAATGGATTTTCTTTATAATTTTTTCTTTTCAAACAAAAAAATAAAATAATAAAATCATTATGTGGTAAAAATAATAATTAAAATAATAATAAAATTAAAATAAATATTTTAATTCATTTTTTTATAATTTTTCTTTTCCTTTATTTTAATAATTATTTCTATTTTAAAAATTAATTCCAAATAATACAAATAATATATCAAAATTTTTGTATCAATGAGATCTATTACAACATTATATTAATTTCTACAAAAATTAAAAATAAAAAATCATTAATTATGTGACAAAGAATAATTAAATAATAATAAAATTAAAATAAATATTTTAATTCATTTTCTTTATTTGTATTCTTTTTCCTTATCTATTTTCCTTTCTTTTAATAATTATTTTATTTTAAAAATTAATACTAATATATATTTTAATGATATAAAAAAGGTAAGTACATAATTAACATAAAATGGGAAATTTGATACAATTAGCAAAAATTAGTTAAACAAATGACATAAAAATTAAAAAATTTATACAATCAAAATCACATTATTTTTTTTATAATTTATTCTTTTCCTTTATCTCTTTTCCTTTTTTTTAATTATTTTAATTCTAAATAATACAAATAATCAATCATTGATTATGTGACAAAAATAATAAAAAATAAAAATAAAATAAAAATAAAATAAATATTTTAATTTATTTTTAATAATTTTTCATTCCCTATTTTCTTTCTCCTTCAAAATGAATAAATAAGCCTAAAATAAAATAATAAATAAAAATACAATTTTGCCATGTACTATACATGTTGACTTTATATTTGAAAGTAAAAGACCAAATTTTTTTTGAAATTTTTAGACAAAAAAGAAATAATGCAAATTACAAACATAAATAAATAAAACATTATTAATTCTACTGTTCATCTTCTTCCCTAAATAAACCCTACTGTTCATCTTCTTCCCTAAACAAACATAAGAAATATGCAGAAAACAAAGCTCAATCACCGCCGCCGACGACTCCTCCCGGCTCACCACAAAGCTCAATCTCACTATCTCCTTAACAAATCCCAACAAAAAGCGGATTTTGGATACCCAAGTGAGCCACCACAGTTGACAAATTTAAGAACATAGACCGTTACATCATCTCTAATATCTAACCAAAATTGCAGGAAAAATCCAGGGGAAACCCATCAGGTTCCGGAGCTTTGGATGGAGCCATCTGAGATAAAGCAATTTCTACTTCCGACCTGGTGAATAGCCTATCCAAACTATGACACTGTCTGGGATTAATTTTCTTACTCTAATCCACAAAGCACTTATGCACATTCCTCATGCCAGAAGGCATAAATAACATCTTGAAGAAATAGTGCTCATACCTTCCAAATCCGATCTCCAGCGGCCATGGTCATCAAACAACCCGCGTATGAAGTTATTTCGCCTGCGTATGAAGTTTGGGTTTTTATTTTATTTTAATTTTATTATTATTTTAATTATTTTTGTCACATAATCAATGATTTTATTTTATTATTTTTTTTGTGTTGCCACATATGTAATTATTTGACGTCCGTCCAAGAAATTGGACGGAATGGTCTGATTGAACATTTTTAAAAAGATTGAAATTTAATTGAATATTTTAAAAGCCTTGATATTAATTGTTTAAAACACTTCTGATCGTAGATTGGAGTAAAAGTGCTTTTTGCCGAATTAAAAATATAGTAGCAGATAGTTTATTTTTTTAATTTGTCTTAAATCTAGTATTCAGATTTTCGTAAATTGCGAGTTAAAGGAGATATAAAAAAAATTCCGGTAACTAAATTATTGTTAATGTAGAAGAGCTGATAATCTCTTTTGTACATATGTTTGTTTGTTTTCATGAGTGGTAGTTTGGGTATAAATAGAGCGAACGGATAAATCCACAACAGATGAAAATCGTCGTTATAGATTCTATAGAGACGGTTTTTACCGTCGCTATACATTTATAGCGACACATTTTATGAGAAAATATCAAAACAATATTGTGAAAATATTAATTTCCTACATAAATAGGGTATCATACAGTTTTACCAAAAAGTGGTTTCTCTTATTTCTACAATATTAATTTCTTGGGATATATTGATATAAGTCTAAAGTCGTTCATATCATGGACCTTAGAAATCGATGCAATTTACATACCATTTCAATGCATAATTCAGTCACTTTGACTCAGGGGCGGATTCAACCCGAAAGTTCAGTGGGTTAAATTCGAAAAAAAAAATCAAGAATAAAAATTTAATAAAATGAATCACAAAATTAAATAATTTTCAAATATTGTTTACAATAATATTTTTTGAGATTTTATTGCTTGAAATTGTTGCATGATAGTCTCATTTTTAACCGTTACAAAAATAAATATCAGCAATGGCAGGTTAGTCATTTGTCCCTTTTGACTTGAACATTTTCATGAATAGATTCAAATTTTGTATGTTTAGTTGTTGTAACCCAATTACGCGTGTTCATGCCTGACAATCAATAAATATTTAAAAAATAATTCAACATAAAAAATAGATCAATATATATTATCATTATGAATAGTATTAATATTAATATTAACAACAACAACAACAACAACAACAACAATAATAAACCAAGTGCAAATTAGGGTTCACGTGGCCTAATTGAATTAAATGCACAATTATAATTCCACCGTCTCATTAAATGTACAAATTAGGGTTCACATAACCTAATTGAAATATTAATAATAATAATAATAATAACAACAACAACAACAACAACAACAACAACAACAATACTAATAATAATCACAACAACAACAACAACAACAACAATAATAATAAGAATAATAATAAAAATGTGGGCCCAAGTGCAAATTAGGGTTCACGTGACCTAATTGAATTAAATGCACAATTATGGTTCCACCGTCTCATTAAATATAAAATTAGGGTTCACATAACCTAATTGAATGAAGAAAGAAAAGTCAAAAATAAATGTGCTAGACCCGGGAGAAGCCTCCACGGGTCCTGAGGCAGAAGGCTCGTGGAGGTGGCTCGTTTTGGAAATTGATTGAGGTATTGGATTGGTGGCTAGAAGGACAGAGAGATATGGGCATTATCCAAATGACTAAAGGATATTTCTGAAATTTCCCTGAATACATGTGCCTGACATGTGACTACTTAAGTTTCAGGAAACTCTATAAATATGCCTTCCATTCTAGAAAGAAGGGACCATTTTTTGGGACTTGAGACTTGGAGACTTGGACATTCTCTCTCAAAGCACTCAAGACTTGGACATTCTCTCAACTCGAAGCACTCAAGAAGGCTCTTGGAATCCTTGCTACCCTAACACGATTTCCGAATTCTGAGAGTTCTGCCACGTGTCGTTGGAATAATTGCCCACCTGTTCTTCTCCCTTCTTCAATCAATCAATCAATTCCGTGTTCTTCGTGAATTTATCTCCTCCTCAGCCAACACAAAACCCTAACTAGTAAGGCACGATTTCCTTGCCTACAGACAATAATCACAACAATAAAAATGACAATAATAATAAGAGATCCCAATAATAAGAGTTCCAAGCCGCTACATGTTGTAGCATATCTTTTGTCATTCATTTCTTTTCCCTTTTAAATTTAGTTTGACCATGTGCCATACGAAGGAAGTTTAGTTTGACCATGTGCCATACAAAGGAAGTCATGTAAAAAAATAATGAATTTAAGATCAATCCATCCTTAAAGACACCTCGAAAGGAATTTCAACATCACCATACATGTTTGATCAACAACCAACGAATGTCAAGTAGACAGGCGCGGAAAGGCAAGGCGAGGAAGAAAGTGGAGAGCAGGAAAATGTTGTGCAATTGGAGATGCTCAAGGCGTTAAAGGAAGCACGGGAAGGACAAGAGATGATGATGGCTATGATGCTAGAGAAGCAGAGGAAGCAAGAGGAAATGGGAAATTTCTACCAGCAGTTGATGCAGATCCCCACTTTCAAGGCCATGTTCCCAAGTAATTCGTAGGGAGAACATGTAGGAGTGGAGGACAACAATAACGATAGCAACAATAAGGAGAATCAGACTGTACCTCCATTAACGGAGAATCCGTCCATTCCAATCATCCACTTAGAACCTCATAACAGTGGTGACATGCCACAACCCAGACTGGAAGTTAGCCAGCCTCAGATAAACATCATTCTGACCACTATCCCAGCATTTTCACAAGTGCAGATACCAACCATCCCAAGATTTGTACAACAAACTAGCCCATAAGCACAATCGATACGGAATTTACATGATGCTAATGTACATCAGCCATTTTCTGTACCATACACATGACCAATGCAGCTATACATCACAAAACCACAGGGAGTCCATACCATGAGCCAATATGTGATAAAGGATGATATGATCGATGTGATCAATCAACTACGCAGGTAGACATCCCGACCTTCGGAGTTAGACTTTACTCCACCTTACCCAGCACATATTCGGAGACAACCTTACCCGGTAGGGTATATCGAGCATCCCCCACAATTTCAAAAATACAATAGGGAGAAAGGAAATGTCAGGGAACACATTGTCAGTTTCGTGGAGTCGTTGTTTCCATGGTTAGGATATGATGAAATGAACAACCACAATTTGTTGATAAGGGAATTCAATAAGACTTTGACTGATAATGCCTTCAGTTGGTACTATAACTTGAAGAAGGGATCAGTTCATGATTGGGATGATCTAAATTATAATTTTTAAGAAATTTTTCTATATGAAGAAATAGGTAACCATCGTAGAGCTCATGCGATTCAAGAAGAAGCCTAACAAGGAGCTGTCAGATTACATGGATAGGTTCAGGGCCCAATCACAGAAGTGTACATAGCCAATTAAAGAAAAGAACTTGGTTAACATATGCAATAATGGTGTTTTAGACGCCTTCATGCCCCACCTCATTACCAAGGGTTGTGATTCATTTGCGACCCTCTCATCTTTTGCACAAGACTTGGGAGGAATCATGACATTGCTCATCATCCATGTGATGGTTGCATGGAAGGGCAAGAGGACATTAACTGTGGCTTTGGCGGATTCTTAGTCAAAACCACAAGGGGGCAGGAGGGAGAAGAATGAGAAATTTGAGCGAAGCAAAGGAAAGCATGGGGATAAGTATACCAGAATGCCAGTTCCAGAGGCTATCACGTGCAGCGAGAAGGCATTCAGGGGCTTGTACGAATAATGGGTCGAGTACAGAGTGGTGAAGCCTCCAAGGCCCCGGTTGGTTGTAACGTAATATATAGATGAAAAGAAGGTCAGACTTCTGTGTATACCACCAATACGTATGACACTCCACTATGGACTGTTACTTTCTACGGAGGATATACCATGAGAAGTTGGTGGCCGGAGAGATTGAACTAGTAAAAGAAACGTGCAACACTATCACCCATGGTGCAGTCCCGAAAGTTAAGATGATGAACAACCCAAATACTAGCTCTACCATCGAAAGAACTCTGAACTATAAATACAAGAATTGACGAATTAAAAATCTACCCAAGATAGTGGTCCACAAAAAATGGTGGTTTAAGTCCTCAGGAGTATCCCTTGCCAAGTAATTAGATAACCAAGGGAGGAAGCACAAGAATTGATGAATTAAAAAAATTCCACCCAAGATGGTGGTCCACTCTAAATGGTGGCCAAGTCCTTGTAAAATATACTTGCCAATAAATTGGACGACCCAAGTGACGAGGCACCTGATGTGAAGTCCTTGTAGAACGTACTTGCAAAGAAATTAGACGACCCAAGTGACGAGACACCCGATTTTAAGTTCACATAGACCGCACTTGCCAAGAAATTGGACGACCCAAGGGATGAGGCACTCGATTTTAAATTCTCGTAGATCGCACTTGCCAAGAAATTGGATGACCCAAGTGACGAGGCACCCGAGTGTTACACTTTATCATCAAAAGTGAATGAGGAACCTGACTATAAGTCCTCAGTGAAAGTAGTATGCATACAAGCCAATCATGTATGATGATAAAGCATATACTTTGTAATCAATCTTATTTATTTATTAATAAAAGAATTATTTATTAAAGGCATTTATTATCAACATGGTGCTGTTTTAATAATATGTGATAAACTCATAGTTTTAAGCAATGCTTTTAGAATCATAATGAGATCATGCTAATGAGATCTAAATTCTTAGATAGCTTAAAACTAAAATATTCTCAATCAATGGATTACTAAAAAGGGGATTAGTGAATCCGGATAGATTGATACATACGTTGCTTGCTCATTAGATGAGAATGATTGACCTCATGATCATTTGTGAGGAGACACTAAAACAAGTATGTAGGTGCTTATTGGAGAATAAGTTCACTGAACGTGACTCACTAAGGAATACCTAATGGAGTTTTACTTGCCTGTCAATAGGAATTCCTGTAGTGATAGTAGTACAAATGATCCTTAGACTTGAGATCATCATAGTATCTTATATATAATGAATTACACGTTGACTTATTCCTTAAGATCTTTAGAGTATATTAAAGGGCATGCTTGGGTGTAATAAGTTATATATGGAGATAATGAATGATGAATAAAGAATCTACCACTTCTAGTATAAGAAGAGAAATGTCCTATGTGATTTGATAAATGACAACCCAGGAATCCTTGACCAAGGTGGAATGAAATTAGAAAGTAGTTTCTAATTTACATTCATTATGAGTTGTGCATTTGGAAATCGAAATACATATAATTAAATAAAATAAGACTTGACAGTAATTCCATGTCTTATATTTAATTGGGACATTGTATGGTGGAAGGATTGAATTGCACGGTAACTATTTACTCAAAGGTTCTTTTATGATTAATGTTGAAATCTATATTATCTGAAAAGTCGTTGATCGCTAGGGAGGATTATCCCTATTTTAGAATAAATATTATTTATTTAAATAAATTAATAGTTTAATTTATTTATTTAAATAAGATTAGAATTGTTTCAATTAATTTATTCACAATAGGTTTAATATGGAGAACCTAAAGAGTCACACCATAAAAGGAATAATAATTATTTAAGAAGTTAATGACATAATTGTAATAATATGTTAAGTATATTTAATTTAATCTATGGTGATAGAATAAATTAAATAGCTTAAATATTATTATTTAATAATTTAGAACTATTAAATATAAATTAATAAGAGAGTCTTATTAATATTATTAATATTATTAATATTATTATTATTTTTAATTTCTAAAAGAGTTTAGAAATTAATTTAATATAAGTATTCTCATTTATTCCTAATAGGATTAGAAGGAAAAATTAGTTAAAGGTGTTTAATTAATTATCCCTAATAAGATTAGGGAGCCCATTTAATTAAAAGAGTTTAATTAATTAAATAAATAATACCTTATTTTTAATTAAATAAGGTTACCTGATATCTTTATAAGAGGAGTCTTATATCAGATATATATCAGATATCAGATATACACAATTTCAATTGTTGGAGAGTACGCCCCTTTTTCTATGGAGATAGAAAAAATTAGGGTTTGAACCAATATTCCCTTCTTCTCGAAAATTCTTCTTCCTTCGTGGATCACCTCTAGAGGTCACACACTTGGGTGGCTAACATTGATCAAAGGAAGGAATCTACCCTGAGATTCAAGGAGATCGTGTAGAAGTACGTAGGAGGTGAACTCGTACCTGTGGAAGCTCGTAAATACAAGGGTATGATTCCACAACTTCTTGTTCTTCGTTTTAATTAATAATATGCATAAAAGATGATCCAAGTAATTGGTTTGTGAAAAATTTTAAAATCTGATTTTACTCTGCTTTCGCTATTTTTGCAATTTGATTGCTACTTGGATTTTCACAAAACCTTACACTCAGACTGTGACGCCCCCAAAACAGGTATACATCACCCATCTTGGGTCGCCAGGTACATGGTACATAAATTCAAATACAACTTAATTATACAACAATAGTGTAAAATACGACAAAACATAGTTGAGAGTTTAAACAAGAATATTGTCATCTAGACAATATCCACACTCAATGGTGTCCTCATTACAATTATTATCACATTATTCCGTAGAATAGTGAGGACTACTAAAGCCATTTATCCTGGACCATCAATCCATTCCCCGACTCGTCCCAGCTATATTCTCATTTCCTGAATAGAATAATGAAAGAAAGGGTGAGCTCAACTAGCCCAGTAAGAAATATTATTGTAGACACTCAAAATTTTTCTGCATAATTGTTACTGACATTACAGGAGGGCAGAATCGTTTTTCGGAGATAACCCTAGAAGACAGTTCACATTCTTTTCGGATACTACCGGAAGATCATTTCCAACCCGGACCACACACCGGGAACATCATCTTCAACCCGGGACACACACCGGGAGTCTCATTCTCAACCCCAGAACACACACCGGAAGGATCATTTCCAACCTCGGAGATAACCCTGAGCTTCGTCCTTGGCGATAACCCCAAGGAATACTGTTGCAGTTCCGGCGATAACTCCAGAAATGCTTGTTCCAAATGCATGCAATCAGCTTCAATCTCAGACCTCCTGCCGAGGCACTCATCTCTCAAACTTAGAGCTAACACCGGGCAAACAGGTACATTCACAAGATGACCTTGCGACATTCAAACATTTACAACAGTCCAATCTCATATGTAACCCTGAGCAACGTCTGCTTTCAATTCAAACCGGCAATAACCCCTGCGAAGAGTCAAATGTCATCTTGCCACATCAACACCTGCACGTCGTCTCAACACTTCATACATACATACATACAATAATGTCCCACAAGAACCGAGGAGTTACAATCCCGAGTGACTATTATGCGTGGCGATGCCGGATAGAATTTGAAGCTTGAAGACTATGGGCATGGTCCCTCTTCCACGACCCGTCTGACCTCTAATCCATGTCATTGCATAACTCTCGACACAAGCGGTCTGAAGAAGGTCACATATACCTCGTTCGGAAGCTCGGATTAAAGTTCTGTAAGTTCGAACGGATATTACAGCGCATGAGTGCACGTACTTTGAGATGACGGGACATAAAGCGGGCCCACCACGACCCAGTGCGAGGTGTAACTACGGTTGGCGCAGGTACACTGCGACCATCGATCTATAAATATAGACCTTGGAATTGACCATTTTGAGAGAGAGAGAGAGAGAGAAAAGCGAGGAAGCCCTGTCCACTTTACTCTGTATACACCCGTATTGAGTGTTTTCCTCATTTTAAACATCTGTTAGCTCACATATAGCTATCTCTTGTTATCTGGCGGGGTGAGTGTTTATCCAAATAGAGTCGTAAAAGTCTACACATTGGCAGCACTTTGTAAGCCTTCTTACATTCTATAAAGCCTTTCTTCTCATAATGCTTTACCTTTATTATACACATTAAAAGTCGTGTGTGAGTGTGTTTGCCGGACTTGATCCATGGTTTTCATTTTTTATGATATATATATATACTTAAATATATATATATATATATATGTATATATTTTTATACGGACTAACATTATTGAGTTATGCCTCGATTGAGCCTAGACTTCGATCTGGAGCGTTTATTGGCTTTTATATATATATATATATATATATATATATATATATATATATATATATACACTGTTGTCAGACTCTGTCTAATGAGCCTAGACTTCGGTCTGGAGCGTTGAATTGCTTATATATATATATGAATTATGGTCAGACTCTGTCTAATGAGCCTGGATTTTATATCCGGTGCGTTTACTCGCTTTTATATATATATACATATATATAATTGTTGTCGAACTTATTCGTTGAGCCTGGATTTCATATCCGGAGCATTTACTGCTTATATATATATATATATACATTTCTGTCAGGCTTGGAGTTCACTTCGTGGCATTTTACAAGTTTTATTTATATTTCGTTACGCTTGGAGTTCACTTACATTGGCGGTTGATAGCTTTTCTGACTTTATTTACATTTCATCACACTGGAGTTCGCCGTGGCGGTTGATAGCTTACTGACTTTATTTACATTTCGATCCCCATGGAGTTGTTTAAGTGGTGGTGATCATGCACATATATATATATATTACTTATATATATATATATATATATATATATATATCGCTTCTTCGCTTTCCATACTGACTTGCGAGATCATCGTATAGCTTTATGAATCATGTGATCATAGATTGATCCTTTGAATCTATATTGGTTCCGTGATGGACTTTTTTGTTTGTATGGCGACTTGTACATTATTCTGATGTCTGAATTCCCTTGGATGGTTATTATGCCCATAAGGAGTTCGACTTTCTTTGTATATTATTTTCATGAGATGCCTCGCATCTCGAAAATAAAAGCAAACAATAGAACATTTAATAATAAAATGGAAGTATCAAAGGCTTCAATTACTATTGAGCACGAGGGGTTTGAAAAACCTTTTTATAAAACGCGTCATTGCTATATCTTGCTTAAAAGCTGAATTTTTCTAAAATTCAAACCCTATGTATATAGGTGCGAGCAGGTATAACACTACTTCCAAATAATTGCACATTGATCCACACACATACACACATATTCATATCTTGATTTCTTTGAGAAGTGGCGTCACCGCCGTGGCAACACGGATGTCGAGAAGTGCCTAACACCTTCCCTCCACATAATCAAGCCCCGAACCCATAATGAATCTCGGTTTCACAGACCCGTTTAGCGGTGTCACCCTCTTTGGGTCGATGTGCAAAACTTTTGATTCGCGTTAGTGCAACCGATTAAATACACCTGTTGGCGACTCTTAAAGTCAAATCGTAGACATTACACGTATCGACCTTTTCACTTGTTTTTTCAAACAAATCTCACATTAACATGAGAACACCAAATAACAAGCAACGAAAAAGGACATTAAAAATCCCGGCGTCGACGGTGGCGACTCATTTGGGGACTCGAAGAAGAGGACTTAAGCCGCTATTACAAGCTTTTCAAAAGCTGTTATATGCTTGTGTGTGAATGTTGAATTTACATTTATGATGAATGTGTACGAATGCATCTTACGTCATCGCTTTTGCTAAATATCTATCTGTGATATTAGTGCCCATACATGTTATCATTTTGCATAAGCGGTGAGACACGTTGTATGTGAATGTATGTTGTGTGGTTCCTCCATCAGAGGCTATCTGTCGGTGTTTGATTCTTTGGACTTGTAGGAAGAATAATTCCAGCAGGGGGCTCAAGAAAGGCACCACCCAGTTCATATGACCTGACTTTTTAATAAAGATGATTTTTCTATAAATATCATTTTGAATATTATGGAATGAATTTGATATAATGTTATAGTTGTGGGTAATATTTATAAATTTTGTAAAATACATGAAGTTGTTATATAATATTCGATTGGTGGGGAATATTCATTTTAGCGAGGAATATTAAATACAACGACACAATCATTAGTGGACCCATAACGAAATTATTGTTGGATTGAGAAAATGACAAAAATATTTTTATAAAAAATAACGGTAGAAGTTTTACAGTTAAGCTGTTGAAACACCCGGTGTTAAAAATACGATGTCTGGTGGTTGCGTAGTAGCTGCACGGTATTGATTATTGATGCTTACGTGAGAAGTCACTCGGTTTTGTTCAATTATTGCTACAGTAATTATTGCATAGTATCTAACGTTATTTGATTCAATTATTGTCGATATTTTATATATTATTAAATCAATAATTGAGACGACAAAGTTATTAACATTATTATTTACAATATTAACGTTGTCTAGAGGTTCTGTCAAGGAGAGGTTTGGACACCTAATTGCGCGCCAATAGGGAGAAATCCTTATTGGAAAGCCCCCTATTTCCTGGGAACGATCTGGTCGATTAATATTGTGAATTATAATAATAATGATAAATGTTGTTAAAAATATTGAGGAGTTTTTTTGAGGTATTTGATGTAAATTTTGCTTATTATATAGACCCCCATTTACCCAATTTTCAAAATAATCGGTAAAAATTATTTTATATAATAAAGGTGGGGCCACATGTGGGAAGAATAATGAAATGTGGGGGAAGGAATATTTGGTCACGGGTTGGTACGGAAAAAGAAAAAGGAAGGCATGAAATGTATATATATATATATATAATATGTTTTGTTTATATATATATATATATTATATTATATTTTATTGAATATTTTATTTAAAAATATTTGAAAATATTGGACGATTGAGAAAAAATTTGCTTATGTGATTTTGTAATCTGTTTCGTCCGTGAATTTTCCTTACACAGTGCCCCTTCAATTCTCCTATAAATAGGATGCTTAGTTAGAATTGAAAACACCCCGTAAATTCACGAAATTCTTCTTTACATAATCTTGGCGTATTTCTTTAGAGTTTTAGAAAGCTTTGAGCGTAGAAAGTTTGTCTTCAAGAATATTCTCGCCCTACTAGTCGGAATACTCTTGTTTTATGGTAAGGGGTATTATTTCTTTTGTATTCATGAAGTGAACTTCTGTTATTCCATTCTTTATTATTACATTGGAACATCACATGCATGCATTTTCGCATGACATGGTTAGATTATTTATTATTATTACTGTTGGAACATCACATACATACATTTTTTGCATGACTGGTTGAATTATTTATTATTACTGTTGGAACATCATCGGTGCAATTTACTTTGACCTAGTTTAGTTTATTTATTTATTACTATTGGAACATCACATGCATGCATTTTCGCATGACTTTGGTTGAATTATTTATTATTCTATTGGAACATCTGTCGGTCATGAATTTTTTGATTTGGTTTCGTTATTTATTAATCTGTTGGAATAACTATATCATGCGGTCTTTCACATGTACTGGTGATTTCTTTTGTTATTCCATTCTTTATTATACTCGGTTGGTTAAAGTTTTGACTTACATACTCCATGAAATTAGTGAAATATCCTTGATATTTGCGCTTCATCCAGTATCTTTTCATGGAAATATTCTTCTGAACATTCTTAAATTTTACTCTACAAAGAAGTATCATGTTGACAATTTGGACGTTATTAGTTCCTGGATAAATTAATTCTTGAACTTGTTTTATTGAATTCTTATATCATTGTCATCATCCTCATGTTTATATTATGTTGAAAGTCATCTGTGGCCTGTAGTGCATAGATGGACTTGGTATGATTATGACCAGGGATTATTCCATATAATCATGACCGTAATGTTACAAATGATGTGGTAAAATCCTCATTGGCCCGTAATGGACACTTGTTGGCATGATCATGACCATTTATGAATACACGAATATCCTTGGCTCGTAGTGCATGGATAATTTGTGGTTGTGATACTAATGAATATCCTTGGCCGTAGTGCATGGATGATGTGGATTATATATTAAGCTGAGTCCCAGCGATAAAAGTGATGAAAAACCTTTTAAATCATAAAAGATAGTAGATTTTATTCTCTACTTGACTCTTTTAATGGATTGCTTATTCCGCTACAGTTAAACTTGATGTCTATTGTATTTTATCAGTTTAACATTATTAAAGACTATTGATAATTTATTCTACATTATCTTAGTCATAATATTTCTTACTAGGCTAGTTGAGCTCACCCCTTTCTTTCCTTTGTTCTCTTGAGGAAATGAGAAGCGTGGCGAGGGACTAGTCGGGGAGCGGAGTGACGGTCCGGATGATAGTATTAGTAGTCCTCACTATTACATTAAATAGTGTGATAATAAATGTAATGAGGACTCTTTTGAGTGTGGATATTGTCTAGATGACAATATTCTTATTAAAACTCTCAGTGTATGTTTTGTCATATTTTACACGACAACTGTATTATTAAGTTGTATTTGAATTTTGTACCATGTATTTAGCGACTCAAGATGGGTGATGTATACCTATTTTGGGGACGTCACAGTTGGTATCAAAGCTTAGGGATATGATTCCTGGCTAAGATGTGAGGCAAGAACTAGGAGGGGAGAGACGGAGAATTCCTTCGCTAATATGACCTACCTAAGTTTATTCGGTATTTAATTGGTCGGTCAGAGTATAGGGATAATATGTGATATGTTAATTAACCCTTGTTTTGTGGCAGTATTTAAAAATGACATCCGAGAATGTTGAGAACATCAATGGAGCACAGGAGACCGTTGAGTCTCCACAGATCAATAATCAGGATAATGTGCATCAGGAAGGCGAAAATCTTCAGGCAAATAACAACACTAAACAAATGATGAGCGATGGAATGTTCGGAGGCTTTATGCAATTCATGCAACATCGAGCAAAGCGGCTCTGTCCAAAATGCGGTAGAAACTTGGTGACTCTCGGACGATCATCGCCAAGTAGTTTAAGGCTGGGACCACCGGAGTTTTTGGTTAGCCGAAACCACTTAAAAGCGAAGACATGGATAAAGCGGATCTGCAAGATATTTGATGTCTTGGGATGCTCGAGGAGCAAAAGGTTCCTTTGCCACCTTCGTGTTGTGCGGTAGAGGTGATTCTTGGTAGGAATCTATAAAAGCGTACTCGACTGCGCCTTGCTTGAAGATGACTTGGGAGAAGTTCTAAGAAGCATTCAACGACAAGTACTTTCCCAAAAGTATTCGTGTCGTATGAAAGAGGTAGAGTTCATCAAGATGGAGCAAAACAACATGGGTAGTATCATGATCTGAAGCCAAGTTTGTCAAGTTGTCCGGTTTGCGTCCCATTTGGTTGATAATGAGGAGAGAATGACGCGAATGTTTCTAAGAGGTTTGAAACACGAGATACGTCGATATCTTATCTCTCGTAAAGCGTGTTTGTATTGAGGATGTTGTTAATAGGGCTCGATTATTGGGAGCGATAATGAGTCAACCCACCAAAAGAAGCGGTAGGGAAAATGATAATACTAGTGAGAAGCGATCATTGAGCGGTGACAACAAGCGTGGAGGAATCGATAGGCGAAATGGTTACCACCGGTGGTAATCGGGCCAAAATAATAAGATGGACATTTCAAGAAGAGGAGATTCAATGATGATGGAAAGGCGTCGGCACCAACACCCGTTGTTAAGGAAGGAGAGCGACCACCTATCATATGCTTCAAATGCGGAGGGAGGGACACATCGGTCCCAAGCTAGCGATGCTTGAGTCAAAGCGTGTTATAATTATGGAAGAAGGTCACTAGCCCGATTTTGTCATTCACCAGAAGACAAGCTCGGCTAGGATGGAGGCACCAAAGGTAGTCCCAAAAAAAAAGTTAAAGCCCGTAGTAGTCAAGGGAGGCGTTTGTTTTGACCTCCCGAAAGCAAGGGAACAAACGAGGTCATCACGGGTAAGCTTATCATAAACTCCAGTGAAGTATATACCTTATTTGATCTTGGTTCTACCCATTCTTTTATTTCTCTACTTGCGCTCAGCGTTTAAATTTGACTCAGGAGAAATTAGACTTTGACTTATCTGTTGAAACTCCATTGGGAGAAACCTTCATTACATCCCTTTGTTTATAAGTCTTGTTTAGTTCAAATCGGCTTTTCGCGTGTTACTGTCGATCTTATTTCTTTAAAAACACTTGCATTTGATGTGATTCTAAGGATTGATTGGTTAACTACTCATCATGCAAAAATTGATTGTTTTCGTAAGGTTGTTAGTTTTCATATTCCTAACCAACCTATTATGCGAATTCAAGCAACCAAACCATTAAAATAAATCCTTTGTCATCTCAAGCCATAAAGCTATTCATTTATTGAAAAAGCGGATGTCAAGCTTTCTTAGCTCGTATTACGGATCTAAACAAAAATCGTCGATTTTGAATGATATTTCTATTATTAATAAATTTCGGACGTATTCACGAAGAACTTCTTGGCTACCCAGGCGTGAAATTGAATTTTGTATCGACCTTGAAACGTTACAAAACCCATTTTCAAAGCCCCATATCGAATGGCTCTATTAAACTTGAGGAGTTAAAGACCCAATGCGAGGAATTGTTAAACATTGGCTTTATTCATCCTAGTACTTCTCCTTGGGGTGCTCTCATTCTATTCGTGAAGAAGAAAGAGATAGGAGTATGCGATTTTGTATTGATTATCGGGAGTTGAATCATGTCACCATCAAAAATAAGTGCCCATTGCCACGTATTGATGACTTATTTGATCAGTTACAAGGAGCCAAATTCTTTTCAAAGATTGATCTTCGTTCCAGATATCACCAATTGAAGATTAGAACCGATGACATTCCAAAGATGGCTTTTAGAACTCGGTACGGGCATTATGAATTCCTAGTCATGTCTTTTGGATTGACTAATGCTCTTGTTGCCTTCATGGATATAATGAACCGAGTATTCAAAGAATATTTGGATCACTTTGTGGTCGTCTTTATTGATGACATCCTTATTTATTCCAAAAACCGTGAAGATCATGATCAACACTTGAGGCTGATACTCCAAAATCTTCGTGAAAACAAGCTTTATGCCAAGTTAAAGAAATGCGAGTTCTGGATTGAAGAATTAGCATTCCTTGGGCACGTAGTGTTAAGTCATGGAATATCAGTTGACCCAGCAAAGATTGAGGCTATTCAAAGATGGGAGCAACCCAAATCAATAATCGAAGTACGCAGCTTTCTCGGCTTAGCTGGTTATTATCGGAGATTCGTGGAAGGATTTTCTCGAATCGCTACTCCATTAACTTTCATTGACTCGAAAAGATACAAAATTGGTTGGAGCGAGGAATGTGAGAAGAGTTTTCAAGAACTCGAGAGAAGACTCATTTGCTTTTTGTTACGACAATACCATCGGCTCGGAGGATTTGTCATCTCTGATGATGCTTGAGCAAAGGGTTAGGATGTGTTCTCATGCAACATGGGAAAGTCATAGCCTTTATGCCTCACGACAACTCAGCGAATATGAGAGGAATTATCCTACTCATGATCTAGAGTTAGCATTTGTTGTCTTCTTGGCTTAAAATTTGGAGGCATTACTTGTATGGGGAGAAAGTGGAGATATTTACGGATCATAAAAGCCTCAAATATTTCTTCACCCAAAAGGAACTCGACATGCGACAATGGCGTTGGCAGGAATTGAAAGATTATGATCGTACCATCGATACCATCTGAAAAAGCGAGCGTGGTAGGTAATGCGCATTGAGTAGAAGATCATATCGCGGTGCAGTGAAATATTGTTGTATGCATAAAGGCCCATCTTGTATGACTTGCAAATGATGGAGATAGAGATAAAGACTCCGGGGACCCACGTGATGATGGCGAATATCTGAGTAGAACCAACTTTAATTGATAAAGTTAAAAATTGCTCAAAGCTACGGACACTGGGTGATGTCGTATGAGGAAGAAAGTGCAAGAAGGTGCTATCTTTGGAAGCAAGAATCGATGAAGAAGGGATACTTGAGTCAATTTTAGACTTTTGTGTTCTAACGACCACGATTTAAAGTATAAAATCATGATGGAGGCGCACAACACACCGTTTGTAATCCATCTGGGAGTACCAAAATGTATCGTGATCTTCGTCATACATTTTGGTGGAAGCGATATGAAGAGAGAGATAGTATTTGTTTATCTCGAGGTGTCTAACTTGTCAGCGAGTCGGCGGAGCATCAAGTACCAAAGGTCCATTGCAACCACTTGAAATTCTAGAATGGAAGTGGGAGCACATTACCATGGATTTAAATTCTTGGTTTTCCCAAGGTTTCTCAAGGCATAGATGCAATCTGGGTCATTGTTGATAGATTGACCAAGTCTGCTCATTTCTTACTAATACGAGAAACTTATACACTTGAACGTATTGCTCGTATGTACATAAACGAGATTGTAAGATTGCATGGTATGCCAGTATCCATAGTTTCTGATCAAGACCCAAGATTCACTTCACGATTTTGGATTAGTTTACAAAAAGCTATGGGCATGGATTTACGATTTAGTTCAGCATATCATCCTCAGACGGACGGACAATCAGAGAGGACTATTCAAACTCTTGAAGATTTATTAAGACTATGTGTCCTTGACTTCAAGGGAAGTTGGGATAAGTTCTTACCATTGGTGGAGTTTTCCTACAACAACAGTTATCAAGCACGTATTGGCATGACTCCATTTGAGGCGTTGTATGGAAGAAAGTGTCGTTCTCCAGTATGCTGAGATGAGGTGGGTGAAGCAATGTTGTTGGGACCGAGGAGTTGATGCGATATGACTACGAGAAAAGGTTCAAACGATCCGACAACGTATAAAAACCTCACAAGATCGACAAAAGAGTTATCTTGATCTTCATCGAAAGGGCGTGGAATTCGATATTGGAGATCGTGTGTTGTTATACGTGTTGCTCCATGGAAAGGAGTTACGAGATTTGGAAAGAGAGGAAAGCTCGATCCTCGATTCATTGGCCCATTTTAATCCTCGATCGAGTAGGGCGTGGCGCTATAGACTCGCTTTTCTGCTTGAAGTATATCTCGTGTTCATAACGTTTTTCACATATCCATGTTACGTAAATATGTGAAAGACCCGAACCACATTATTGAGTTAGAACCGGATGAAATAGCGGAAGATTTAACGTATGAAGGGGTTCCTGTTCAAATCTTGGATAAGAAGGAACATATTCTACCCTCCAAGGTTATACCTCAAGTCAAAGTTTTGTGGAAAAACCACGATGTTGAGGAAATGACCTGGGAGTTAGAATCTAAAATAAAATCAAGGTATCCTTACCTCTTTGACATACCAGGTATGTACCCTAATTTCGAGGGCAAAATTTCATAAGAAGGGGAGGTTGTAAGACCCCCACTTTTTAATAAAGATGATTTTTCTATAAATATCATTTTTGAATATTATGGAATGAATTTGATATAATGTTATAGTTGTGGATAATATTTATAAATTTTGCAAAGTACATAAGTTGTTATATAATATTCGATTGGTCGGGGAATATTCATTTTAGCAGGGAATATTAAATGCAATGGCACAATCATTGGTGGACCATGACAAAATTATTGTCGGATTGAGAAAATGACAAAAATATTTTTATGAAAATAACGGCGGAAGTTTTACAGTTAAGCTGTTGAAACACCGGTGTTAAAAGTATATAATGTCTGGCGTGGTTGTAGTAGTAGCACGGTATTGATTATTGATGCTTACGTGAGAAGTCACTCGGTTTTGTTCAATTATTGCTACAATAATTATTGCATAGTATCTCACGTTATTTGATTCAATTATTATCGATATTTTATATATTATTAAATCAATAATTGAGGCGACAAAGTTATTATTATTATTATTTATAATATTAACGATGTCTAGAAGTTCTGTCAAGGAGAGGTTTGGTCACCTAATTGCGCGCCAATAAGTAGAAATCCTTATTGGAAAGCCCCCTCTTTTCTCGGAACGACCTGTTCGATTAATATTATGAATTATAATAATAATGATAAATGTTGTTAAAAATATTGAGGAGTTTTTTTTGAGGTATTTGATGTAAATTTTGCTTATTATATAGACCCCCATTTACCCATTTTTCAAAATAATTGGTAGAAATTATTTTATATAATAAAGGTGGGGCCACATGTGGGAAGAATAATGAAATGTGGGGGAAGGAATATTTGGTCACGTGTTGGTAAGGAAAAAAGAAAAAGGAAGGCATGAAATGTATATATATATATATATATATATACATTTCAAAAAGGAAAGCATGAAATGTATATATATATATATATATACATTTCAAAAAGGAAGGCATGAAATGTATATATATATATATATATATATATATATATATATATATATATACCATGTGATGAAATGAATTGTCAGGGGAGGAGTATTGGATTCACGGGTGGGAGTACTATGCTTGTTATATATATGTATATATATATATGTTATATATTATATTTTATTGAATATTTTTTTAAAAAAATTTGAAAATGTTGGACGATTGAGAAAAAATTTGCTTATGTGATTTTGTAATCTGTTTCGTCCATGAATTTTCCTTACACAGTGCCCCTTCAATTCTTCTATAAATAGGATGCTTAGTTAGAATTGAAAACACCCCAGAAATTCACAGAATTCTTCTTCTATAATCTTGAGCGTATTTCTTTAGAGTTTTAGAAAGCTTTGAGCGTAGAAAGTTTGTCTTCAAGAATATCCTCGCCCTACCAATCGGAATACTCTTATTTTATGGTAAGAGGTATTATTTCTTTTGTATTCATGAAGAGAACTTCTGTTATTCCATTCTTTATTATTACATTAGAACATCACATGCATGCGTTTTTTGCATGACTGGTTCGGTTATTTATTATTACATTGGAACATCACATGCATGCGTTTTTGCATGACTGGTTACATTATTTATTATTCTATTGGAACATCACATGCATGCATTTTTGTATGACTTGGTTTTGTTTTATTATTACTGTTGGAACATCATCACATCTGTAATTTCACGATTTGATTGGTTCCGTTATTTATAATTACATTGGAACATCACATACGTACATTTTCGCATGACACGGTTCCGTTATTTATTATTACATTGGAACATCACATGCCGGTGCGAATTTAAATGCGACTAGTTCCGTTATTTATTATTCTATTGGAATAACACATGCATGCGATTCTATCGCATACTGGTGATTTCTTTTGTTATTCCATTCTTTATTATACTCGGTTGGTTAAAGTTTTGACTTTTATACTCCATAAAATTAGTGAAATATCCTTGATATTTGCGCTTCATCGATATCTTTTCATGGAAATATTCTTACGAGCATTCTTAAATTTTACTCTATAAAGAAGTATCATGTTGACAATTTGGGCGTTATTAGTTCTGGATAAATTAATTCTTGAACTTGTTTTATTGAATTCTTATATCATTGTCATCATCCTCATGTTTATATTATGTTGAAAAGTCACATGGCTTTTGTGGTGCATAGATGGACTTGGTATGATTATATTGGGGGATTATAGGTATAATCATGGCCACCGTAATGTTACAAATGATGTGGTAAAAGTCCTCATTGGCCCGTAATGGACACTTGTTGGCATGATCATGACCATTTATGAATACACGAATATCCTTGGCTCGTAGTGCATGGATAATTTGTGGTTGTGATACTAATGAATATCCTTGGCCGTAGTGCATGGATGATGTGGATTATATATTGTTTGAGTCGGTGATAAAAGTGATGAAAAACCTTTTAAATCATAAAAGATAGTAGATTTTATTCTCTACTTGACTCTTTTAATGGATTGCTTATTCCGCTGCAGTTAAACTTGATGTTTATTGTATTTTATCAGTTTAACATTATGAAAGACTATTGATAATTTATTCTGCATTATCTTAGTCATAATATTTCTTACTAGGCTAGTTGAGCTCACCCTTTCTTTCACTGTTCTCGTCAGAAAATGAGAACGTAGCCGGGATTAGTCGGGGAACGGAGTGACGGTCCAGATGATAGTATTAGTAGTCCTCACTATTCTGTTAAATAATGTGATAATATATGTAATGAGGACTCTTTTGAGTGTGGATATTGTCTAGATGAAAATATTCTTATTAAAACTCTCAGTGTATGTTTTGTCATATTTTACATGACAGCTGTATTATTAAGTTGTATTTGAATTTTGTACCATGTATTTGACGACTCAAGATGGGTGATGTATACCTATTTTGGGGATGTCACAGATTCGCTCCAGTTGAAAGACCGGATTAACTTTCCGTCAAGTAAATTGCGATGATCTGGGAACCTTCATGCCAAAAAGCCGCGAGAATAACCCTAAGATATGTCAACCTCTGATAAACCAAACGCAGAGGAAAGTCTCTTCATACTTTCCATTTTCAATTACTTGTAAAAGCATTTACTTGTAATTTTATTCCATGTTCATCCATATGTAATGGAAAATATGAAGAATATATGTGCATGCATGATATGTTATCAATTAACATCCGGTTTTGCAGGACAAAATTCCTAAAACGGACATGTTATGATAACATTTTTATTTACCTAAGACTAAACTATATAAGTCTTTTTGTAGGGAAGCAATTGGTCACATTATCCGCTCGAAAATCCAAAAAAGGCCACGAGCCTTCTGACCCAATCATGTCTTCTTGACCGATCTAATCATTTCCGAGAAGAATTTGTGGAATGAGTAAACAAATCACAGACTTGGTACATTCTAGCGATAGAATTGCATCGATCCACTCAAAGCTACGAAGATACCTATACCTACAGAATCCTCTACACAAGGAGGAGTTCAAGGTCTGGAAAAAAAAATTCCAGAACCTCAGTTGGATACAACCAACAAAGACCCTGAAAGCACCCATCTCAAAGGTGATATCAGGAAGAAGGTCCTTCAAATGGAGGAAACTATCCGTGTTCTCAAAGGGATTGGAACACATGGCAGTGTTTCATATGCAGACCTTTGCATATTTCCTGGTGTTCATTATCCAAAGAAATTCAAAACCCCTGATTTTGAAAAATATGATGGATTAGGGGATCCTTATACTCATTTGAAGGTATTCATTGGAGAACTTGGATCTTACGCGAAAAATGAAAAGCTCAGAATGCAGCTGTTCCAGAAGAGTCTGACTGGAGAAGCCCGTTCATGGTATACCAAATTAGACAACTTAAAGATCCATAGCTGGGAAGTGCTTGCTCACGCCTTCCTCACTCAATACAGTTTTCAATCTCAGATGGCTCCTAACCGATACCAAATTACCAAGATCAAGAAACTGTCTAATGAGTCATTTAGAGAGTATGTTCAAAGGTGGGCGCGCTTAACGCTTTCAAGTTATTCCTTCCATTCTGAGAATCGAAATGGTCATGACATTCATAGATGTCTGAGAAACTCCCTTTATGAAAGAGTTCTAGGTTGGTATTGGCAAACCATTCTCTGAAATGATCAAGCACGGAGAAATGGCTGAGATGGGATTGAATTCTGGAAAAATTCAAGACCTAGCCGCTCTTAAAGATGTTGTTGAACACATCCAGTCCGGATCTTATGGAAAAAACCCCCGGAGGGTCCATAAAAAGAAAGAGGAGGATGCTTCCTTGATACTACAAGGACAGAAAGGCAATTAAAGCATGCCTATACAAAGGAGAAACTATTCCCCTTTTCAAGCACAATCTTCAAACCCTCCATTGCCTAAAGGTGGACATGCAAAGCGACCTCGGACGTTCACACCCTTAGGGGACTCGCTCGAGAATATTCTTGCTCTTTTGACTACTCAGAAGAAAATTACACATCTTCTTCCACCAGCCAACCCTAATGGGAGGGGTTTTAATGCTACTCGGAAGTGTACTTATCATGCCGGAGCACCTGGACATGATACTCAAGATTGTTGGGCCTTGAAACACAAGATCTAAGATTTAATAGACAACGGTGAGATCGTAGTCACCAAACCAGATCAACCTCATGTGCAAGACAACCCTCTTCCTCAAGACAAAGAAGAAGAAGTCAACATGATCAGTTGGAGCACTGGGCAAAGTTCCAGTTTTAATGGCGAGCCATCTCAGACCATCAAAGACAATGTTGACAGATGGGATTATGCAAAGTTCCAGTTTACTATGGAATGAAAGATGAAAGCTCTTTGCAAATAAGTTTAACAATTGGCTGAATTGATGACCCATCAACATCAAGTCACACGCCAACTAATCAGACAGGAGCATGTCTATCTCTTTCCATTTGTTATGAATGCTCCACTATCACCTTCAGAAAGTGAAGCTATGGAAGATAAGGTCGCAAAGAGAGAAAATGATAAAGCCCGTTGGGATTTTGCCAATCAAAGGGAATTTACCTATTTCGGCCAATCTATGGAGGAGATATTGTAAATGTTGATCAACGAAGGAAGAATTACCTTCCTTCTACCTCCAATCAGTCCCCGTTTCGAACGATTCAATTCTGATGAAGTGTGTCAATATCATTCACACTCTCGCGGTCACAGCATAGAAGAATGTTGGGCACTCTGTCATCTCATTCAGAATCTTATTGATAGTGGTGTCCTGCAAATCGCAGATGATTACACTGTACAACTCAAGAGTGGGAATGCATGTCCTACCAAATGGAAGGAATCAATAGCAGTTATATCTGAAGTGGATGATGAGACTGTCAAAGTATTTCCCATACAACAATTCAACTCAAAGGAGCTGATAATCCTTTGAAAGTGGCACTTTGAGCGATTCCTTTACCTTGAGACCTGACATCCTATTGTCGACACATAAAGTTCCATGGAATTATGGAGAAGCTGAAGGATCTACGTCTCATACTACTGCTATAGTGTTGAAAGATAATCCACTTTATCTTCCTCAACGGGTTATGAAACCTACTTGCAAAGCAAAGGGGAAGATTCCCATGGAGAAGATTAAAAAATTCCTCCGCACTATGGGCCATAATGAAGTCAATGTGGTTTTAAGCTTACGACAAGATCCACACCAGATATCTATACTGGATTTGGTTTTCTCTTCCGAAGATCATTGGAAGATCTTATTACAGGTTTTGGAAGAAGCCTGTCTGCCAAAATCAGTGGATGTGGAAATATTTTAACATCTGGTTGATCACATTTTCAATAACAATGTGATATCCTTCACTAATGATGATATACCGCCCAAAGGGACCGGTCATTGCAAGCCATTGCACATTGCAATTTTGTCTTCCGGGTACATGCTAGCTGAAGTTTTGATAGATGGAGGCTCATCTTTGAATATTTGTCCTTATGCCACCTTGGTGAAGATGAATGTCAATATCAAGCAGATCCAAAGCAGCCATACGGTTATTAGAGCTTTTGATGGATCCCGACAAAATGCCATCGAAAAGATTGAATTGCCAATTGAGATTGGCCCAAATACAATCAATGTATCCTTCCACGTCCTAAAGATAGATTCAGGATACAACCTGTTATTGGGGAGACCATGGATACATATGGCTGGAGCCGTTCCCTCCATACTACATCAGCAGCTCAAATACATTATCAACAACGATCTAGATCTTTGTCATCTTTGGCGAAATTTCAACAAACGAGGAGATTTGCCAATCATCAATTTCAACTCGAAGTTGAGCCGACCGATTTTCATTCTCTCGGAAGTAGGAGTAACACAATACCATTCTATTGAGCGCCACTACCGTACTCCAAGATTTCTTTGAGGTTATGTTGGCTACTCAAGAAATGATGTCATTGGGTTATCAACCTGGACAGGGGCTTGGTAAAGATAAGTAGGGTAATAAGCACCCTATTCAAATGTCCAGTCAAATTGGAACAACCGGACTAGGCTATTCTGCCAGTTCCAGTCATAGGAATTCGCATAAACACAGGTCGGTTCCTCAAACTTCTGCCACATGGCAATTTATTCAATTTGCACCTCATGGTGATGATGATCTCCGGTTAAAGTTGCCGGCAAAGACATGTTATGGACGATATTTGTTTCCCAAACCAGTACCCTTCAAAGCAAAAGAGGTGCTGATTCCTGATCCCGAAGTGGAAGAAAAGGAACGGAAACGTAAACATGACATTGCCTTGATGATGGCAGACATACGCATCATTGTTCATGATGAACATACAAACAGATACACCCCAGACAATGATTGCCCAGATGTCATGGTTATCATTCGGGAGAAGGAGGATAATGACGATCCTTCCATCACTGCAGTCCATCAGGACTTTGCCCTCGACAATTGAAACATCATTCCATGCATTGGTCGACGAGGGTAAAATGGGCAGAAAATTCCTCTGCCCTATAGATAACTTTAATTGCTTACTTTTCTTTACAGTACTAGCAGTTATTTTATCAAGTACATGATAACACTTTTGTATGATCAAACAGTTGCATATATTAAGTGAAAGCATACTTTGTTTCAGGACTCTAAATTTAGATGTGCTGTCTTTTGCGATGAGGTGCCTTCTCTCCCTGAGAACGTAACTTTGATGCAAAGTTGGACTCAGACTTGATGGACATTCAAGAGGACATTGAGACACCTCAAGAGATTAAGGAATGGGTCGCAGACAAACCTAAACCCAACCTTGACCAAACCACTTCTTTCAATCTTGGAACCTTAGAAAAATCTAAGCTAATCCAAATTGGTTCAGACCTTACCACAAATCAGCGGAATGACATGGTTGCACTATTAACCCAATTCCAGGATGTGTTTACATAGTCTCATGAAGACATGGTGGGTTTGTCCACTGACATTGTTCTTCATCGCCTTCCTATTAAAGAAAGATTCAAGCCAGTTAGGCAAAAACTCAGGCGATTGAAACCTGAGTGGAGTTTAAAGGTCAAAAAAGAAATTGTGAAACAATTTCAAGCTGACATCATCATGGTGTCTACATATCCGGAGTGGATATCTAACATTGTTCCCGTGCCTAAACCTGGAGGAAAGGAGTGAGTTTGCGTGGATTACCGAGATTTAAACAAAGCTTGCCTTAAAGATAGCTTTCCCGTGCCCTTTATCCACATTCTCATTGACAACACTGGTCAATACGGCATGTACTCCTTTGCTGATTGCTTTGTGGGGTACCATAAAATTATGGTCGCTGAGGAAGACCGTGAGAAAACTGCTTTCATCACGCCTTGGGGAACCTTTTGCTAAAGACGGTTGTCATTCGGCATCATCAATGCCGGGGAAACTTACCAGCGAGCTATGATGGCTCTTTTCCATGATTTAATGCATAAAGAGATAGAAATCTACGTGGATGACATCATTGTCAAATCCCGAAGGGAGGAGGACCACCTAGACCATCTCAAGAAGCTATTCAACGGAGTTGCGTAAATCTGACTTGAAGTTGAATCCACGAAATGCGCCTTTGGTGTCAAATCGAGGCAAGTTACTAGGTTTCTAGTTAGCCACAAAAGGATTGAAGCTGGATCTACCAAAATCCAGGCCATCAAGGAAATGCCTATTCCTCAGACAAAGAAGGAAATATGGGGATTTTTGGGAAGAATCAACTTCATTAGCAGATTCATTTCTCAAGTCACAGCAACTTGTGAGCCTATCTTCAAGCTATTAAGGAAGAACTCCTCCATGAAATGGAATGATGAGTGCCAGAAGGCCTTCCTTACAATTAAAGAGCAACTGATTAACGCTTCTGTGTTGGTACCACCCAGGGATGATGTTCCCCTATTCATGTACCTGTCCATTAATGACAATGCCATAGACTGCATGCTGGGGCAAAAAGACAATAGAGGCCAAGAATGAGCTATCTATTACCTCAGCAAAAGATTCAGCACCAGTGAACACAAGTACACTCTGATTGAGAAGACTTGTTATGCTTTAGCATGGGCTTCCATGAGATTACAGCATTATCTCCATGGTCACACAACCCATCTCATATTCCACGTGGATCCTCTCAAGTATGTGTTCAGTAAGCCCATACTGAATTGTCAACTGTCTAGATGGCAGTTGATCCTACAACAATTTGACATCATCTACGTGACGCAGAAGTCTGTCAAAGGTCAAGGAATTGTGGATCAACTAGCCGCCGCACTTGCAGGGGACTACAAACCCTTGGAAACATACTTCCCAGATGAAGGGGTAATGATAGTTAACCAATACCATCAGTACGATGCATGCCACACATGGAAAATATATTTTGATGGAGCTGTTAACATAGAAGGCTCTAAAGCTGGAGCAGTTCTAATATGCGGTACGGGGGAGCAGTATCCCATCGCCGTCAAATTGCAGTTTGTCAGCACTAACAACACAGCTGAGTATGAAGGCTGTATCATGGGGCTAAAACTTGCCCGTTCAATGGGCATCAGGCGGTTAACTATCTTTGGGGATTCCAAATTGGTGATCAGACAATCCACGGGAATCTATTAAACCAAAGAATTACATTTCTTTGCCTTACCACGGCGGAAGTTCTCTGAGATGGCTTTGGAGTTCGAAGAAATCTCCTTTCTACACATTCCTCGTAATAGGAATGATTTTGCGGATGCATTAGCAACATTGGCCTCCTTGGTTCACATACCTGACAAGGAAAACATGCCAAGCATCGCATTTGCTATGCAAAAAGTCCCAGCTTATGGGAACTACGTTGGAGAAGTATCGGATGAGCTACCTCCCATCCACCAACCTTGGTATCAGCATATCAAGGAATATCTTTGAGATGGATCTACACCCGCTGAGGCGAACCTAACTGAGAAGAGGCGGATCCATCGACTTACTATGAAATTCTACCTGAGCGGAGATGCAGTCTACAAGAGAGATGCAGGACTAGGTCTCCTCAGATGTCTAGACAAAGACCAAGCTCAGAGGCTCATGGATGAGATCCATAGTGGTGTATGTGGCCCACACATGAGCGGCCCCTTACTTGTCAAGAAAATTCTCAGAACAGGACATTATTGGCTTACACTTAAAGCTGACTGTGATGATCACGTCAAGAGGTGTATCAATGCGGATCCATGGGAATGTTATCACGCCCCTCGAGGAGCTCCACAATATGAGTTCTCCTGGCCCTTCTCGATGTGGGGAATGGACGTGATCGGGCCCATCGAGCCTAAAGCCAGTAATGGTCATCGATTCATATTCACCATGATCGACTACTTCACCAAATGGGTAAAAATAGCTTCCTTCCCTAGGGTTACCAAAGAAGCCATCATTGCTTTCATCAGAAATAATGTAGTCTGTTGATATGGCCAACCAGAGGTCATTGTGTCAGACAATGCTAAGAACCTCAGCAACAAAATGATGGAGGGGTTATGCAGCAAATTCCATATCAAACACCTTAACTCTGTCATCTACCATCCAAAGATGAATGGTGCTGTCGAAGCGGCTAATAAAAACATCAAGAAGATCATACAGAAAATGTCCGCCAATCACAAAGGATGGCCAGACCTCTTGCCTCTGACTTTATTAGCCTACAGAACTTCTATGCATACTTCCACTGGGGTAACCCCCTACTCGTTAGCCTATGGGATGGAAGCAGTGCTCCCCATAGAGGTTAAAATGGAATCCCTCAGAGTGTTGATGGATGCTCAGTTAGATGAAGATCAATGGGTACAAGACAGGTATCACCAATTGTCTCTAATAGACGAAAGGAGAACCGCGTCAATCTTCCATGGTCAATTATATTAACAAAGGATCGCACGATCCTACAATAGAAAAGTCCGACTATGGCAATTCAAACAACATGACTTGGTTTTGAAGAAGATCATTGACAACCAAATCTAAGGGAAAATTCGCTCTTAACTGGGAAGGCCCATTTGTTGTCAAGGAGGTATTGACAGGAGGAGCTCAAAGATTGCAGGAAATAGATGGCGATGAATTTCCACAGCTTATCAACTCGGACACCGTGAAAAGGTACTATGTCTGAAGTTACCATCAAACAAACATCCTGGTTTTGATCATCCAATCACCAGTCATTTTGGTTTTGAACCCTTCCTTTCTACATACTCTTCTGCCCCTCAGGGAAACATACACTTCAAACCAGCTGTCTGGTTTCACCTCATTTCAAATCTTACATACACTTTCGGTTATCCTGAAGATGGGATTAAACTTTTCTATGCCTGCAGTTTATCCTGAAGACGGGATCAAACTTTTCTACACCTACAGTTTATCCTGAAGACGGGATTAAACTTTTCTACGCCTGCAGTTTATCCTGAAGACGGGATTAAACTTTTCTACGCTTGCAGTTTGTCCTGAAGACGGGATCAAACTTTTTCCACATTTGCAATTTATCCCCATTATGGGATCAAACTTTCTTCTCCCAGCAATATAGCTTGCACATGGGATTCACACTTCTCTTTGGCTGCGATTAGTCACGAGGCGAACTCACGTCGACTTTGGTCTCCACGATACACGCAGAGTGCGTGGCAACCATATTCTATATGGCGGTCGCAATAAACAAAAACAACAAAAACATTTACGCCCGCTTTCTACAAAAACAAAAACAACAAAAAAATTTATACACCTATATCGCCATTCACATTCAAACATTGAACCTCTTACACGAGGTTCGAACTACACGCAGACTTGATTTCCTCTTGATAGAGTACGTGGCGACCATTCATGGTTCGGTCTAACCCCTACCGAACAAAAATACTTGTCTGCAGATCTGGGATCAACCTTGATTCACCACATTTCATCGGTTTTGGATCAAGGGATGGAATTACCTGACCTCTTCTCACAAATAGAAGATTCGGTGACCATCTAAGCTGCGATCGTACCTCGAAAGCAATACCAACCCATAAGAGATGGAATTAACTAGGCTTCTCACAAATAGAAATCTTGGCGACCATCGTAGTGCGGTCGATCTCGAGAGAGGAAGAAACCACTCTCTATCCACTTTTCCATACTGAGATACCGGTCCCCGAAGACACCAAAGATGGTAGGGATATCTGAAATCAATGATCCGATTCGAGAGATCTTCTGACGTCTCAATGTCCACCTATCAAGGATAAGTTCATAATGCATCAAGATCATAAGGCCACGAAGAATCGAGGCAAATATCAAGCAAGTATCAGGCATAACTAAAAGGGAAGTGAATCAAAATATATTTCGCCATACACATATCTTGTTTGATATATACATATGTGTTATACATGACAAAATGGCTAAGCTAGTGCATGCGAGGAAAATACAAAGTTATCTACAGATCTGTATACATGCGGCCTATCAGATCTAACATAGCATCCCTCTTTGAAGAAGGAGGTAACACTGCAAGCTCTTGGCCAAGGGTATCTACACGACCTAGCAGATCAGAGGCTAACTGCATGGTGGCATAATGCTCATCAATATAAGCACTTTCGTATCGGTAAGGTAGCGGTCATCTAGGATCTCTTTGAAGTATTATGCTGCTATGGCCACATCCCTACCAGAGATAAAGTGATCATCCGCTCCACTATCAATGCATCCACGGGTGATCTAGCCTCATCCCTCTCTAACAGAATGGCGTCTCTCCCATCAAGAGTCATCAACGACATCGCCCTAGCTAGCGATCTCTCTTATAGGTCATCATATATAAGCTCTGTTCCAAATCTTTGTCAAGAATCTTGAAGTAACAATGGCTTTTCGGGGTGGGAGAATCCATCACAAATCTTTGGCGGACCCGGTGATCAAGTCGTCTTGGGAATATCAGCCTTCTCTATAGGCTCCTCATCATCAGAATCAATATCCTGCATTGTGGATACTACCGCAGCCGATGCAATCTCTATCTCCATCCATGCAGAATACTCTGCAGAACAACCTGGATGGTGACGAAAACACGGCCGACTCTCGGCGATACCAACAGGTATACAACCTGGATCTGTCCTCCGCTGATAAACGGTGTGAAGCGAAGCGCTAACTCACTGCCCCCTCATAAGGATGAAAATCCTGAAACTGGACAAACTGACACATCACGGCTAGTGGGTGGTAAGTAATCATGCCCCTCAATCTAGCCAGAGGAGGTAATCCATGCATGGAGCATGAGTAATGAAGCTGTAGAGTGAGCTAAGCCCTGAACACGATAATATAGCAAACGGGTCCCTAATCCCTGCCAGGAAAGCTGACCACGATGCAGCATCTATACACTCCGCAGGATGAAAGGAGTATGACATGGCTATATCATGGGTGAAACAAAATCCCTGCCGTCTAAGCGTACCAATTGGTCTCAAGCGTGACATAAACCACACATACAACATGACCGAGCTACCTGTAAACACTCTTGCCGGATAAGTGCAGCAGTATGTAGCAGACCTCAGAGTCTCTGCAATGACCATCGGTATAATGGTATGGCCCTCCCTGTAGGACTAAGCAAAAAATGGGTATAACCGAATTACCGAACCGAACCGAAATAATTTAACCGAAATTTTCTGATAATTCGGTTATTTTTAACATTTCGGTTATATTCAAAATTATTTACGGTTTTTAGTTAGTTTATACGGATATCATTTTTGGGTTATTCGGTTTAACCGAATAACCGAATAAAATTTTATAAAATTGAAATAATATAACCGAATAAATCTGTTGCCTCTACTTATGTCTTTTTTGTCTTTTAACCGAACAAAATTGAAATAATAACAAATCAGCATGATTATCTGCTGCCTCTACTCCACTTTATATCATAAAGTTGCTTTTAGACTTTTAGTAAAGTAACCAGCTAGAATCTAGATCCATTGGCCCAGACTAAGTCTCAGATCTCCAAATTGAACAGTCATCTACTCATCTTCAAAATCAAACCCGGTGGTCTTCGCCCGTGTTCGACGAATTAATTCAAGACTTTCGACCAGTGGTCCACCTCGACCTCACCATAGTCGATCCGCCTCCCTACAAGACGTTAGCCGTGAAAGAATCGGCACTGATCGTCGATGACATCATGACCGTCGATTGGCCCGTTAAACAACTCGCCGGTCCGGTGTCCGTGGCTCCTGGCTCTGCCATCATCCGATCTAGAAAATCTGATCTGCAATAATACTAGAAAATTTGTTTCAATCTCACTGCATCTGACTCTTCAATTTTGGTATGGATAACATTAGAGTCGATTTAGGCATTTTGTGGAATCATAATTTTGGGTCAATTTTGTTTCAATCTCACTGCATGTTATTTTTTCTTCAAAATTCTGGTAAATTTTGTTTCAATTTTGGAATCAGAGTCAATTTTGTTTCAATCTCACTGCATCATGTTAATTTAAATGTTTATCAGTATGGTATCTGAGTATTGTTTTTGGATTTGTGATTTTGTAATTACAAGAAGCTATAAATAAGAAAGGAATAACAATGAAAAGTAGTGGGCAAGTTTCAACTGAAGTTAAAATTGGAGTTCCCATGAGTGATGATTAGGCAGGTAGGGGAAAGAAGGGATGCGGGAGGAGTTTTAGGTTTAACTGATTGGTTCAAAGTTCATACCGCCAGTCTGCAGTGTTCGGTTATTACCCGAAATACTGAATTTATAATTCGGTTTTCGGTTATTAGTTCGGATATTGAACATAGGAATATTTCAATTTTCGGTTATAACCGAATAGCCTATTCGGTTCGGTTATAACCGAATGATCAGTCCTACCTCCCTGAGAGCTCTCACTGCCATAATGACGCCGATATCCAGCTCATCCATATATCGTGGCATGAAGACGTATGACAATACGCACAATAATAGTACATCCACTCTGGCTGAACGCCAATGGTCCTCCGGTGGTGAAATCCCCAGAATGCTGTGTATAACTATCCTCAGAGCCAAATCTGTCAAACAGAAAACGTTGGGATATCTCGTCCTGTACCACTCTACGTCTCAATCCGGTGAGGGTCATGAACTGTCTACTCATGTCTCCGATAGCCATATACATGCAAGGTCTGTCCAGCGGCAGCATCGTCAACCGTGCATACTCCTCCAAAGTAGGAGTCAACTCCTGGGTCCCAAATCGAAAAACCTGCCTCTCCGATACCCAGTGCTCTAGCATACCCTCCACAAATCCTATGGGAACCTGAATCATCAACAGGGTCATAGTATGTTGCAGCAAATCTTCTACGATCACCATGTCTGATGGTGATATACTATCATACCATAAGTGCATACCAGATACCCCCAAAAATGGTGGGGTATGATCAATACGGCTAACTGTCGAAGAAGACATTTGTGCCGACCGTATCATAAGACCATCCAGGGGTCAATGTTGAATATCTTTGGATATACATATATATGCATAACATAATAACATGCATGATACAATAGATGGAAATATGATATAGGGAATGAAAATGTACATACATTCCTAAGTATATCATCATCTAATAACATCTCTGTACAGCTAAAATACAGGAAAATGGGGCGAAGCTACCCAACAACTCAACAGAGGCCTATCAAAAGATATAGCGAGAATGTGGAGAAGCTACCCAGCAGCTACCAGAGGCCTATCAAAAGAGATAACGAGAAATACATTAGAAAAAGTCAATGGTGTCAATGTCTACATCATCGATACTATCCACGATGTAACTCCTCCCGAGTCCTTTGGATCTCATCTACGGGGATGTCGAGGCCTATCTGAGGAGGATCTGCTTGCCGCAAAGCCATATGGGTCACCTGAGGGGCCAGCACCAGAGATGGAAAATGTGCCCAAATGCTGGATGAAGAAATGTGCCCGGTCCAATTGTTGGGTCAATCTATCAATCTGTGTCACATGAGTCGGATCTCTGACAAAGGCTAGCCAATCCGTCATCATCACAGATCTTGGAACCATATCCCCCATAAACTGTGTGGCGCGGGTCTGAGCTCCAATGGTACGAGGGGTCCACCAATGCTGGAACATCTCCTGAGTATAGGGGCCCTCTGACAATGTAAAACTGTTAATCCCCAACAACGGGATGTCAGTAACGGGTGACTGTGAAACAGGCCAGTAACGCCTGACAGGAGGCAAGATAGGTATACGGATCTCTCATGTAGTACTTCTGATAGCACACTCTCCTAAGTAGAGCTCCCATCCTCCATCTGTAAAGAGAGGAATCCTGCGGGTGGAAATGACGTACTCAACTCCAGTCGGGTACCCATCCTCAAATCCAACTCCCAAATGCTCTCCAGAGTATGGAACCCGTGTGATGACATCCGTTGTCAATAACTCCAGCTGTAAGCGGCAATGAGTGAAACCCTCAGCAACAAGGACCTCCGCTAGTATGGAATGATGCCATCTCTGTCCTCGTGGATAGGTATCTAAACCTAACACGCTCACAGGATGAAAACATGGAAGCCTCTCACAGGCCCAAAACTGCCAACACAAAGGCAAACATCTGCTAACAGTCAACACTCTTAACCTGCACATGGGAAAAGACAAGAGAAATACTCACTAGCAGAAACGGGTAGAATCCTAACCAAGCCTCGGTCAAATCCTGTGATCGCATGCGCATTCCCCTGAGGAAGTAGGCAAAGGTATAGAAACCCCAATCTTAGTCTCCTATACGGTCCACATGTCGAGTGGCGCTGATCAAAGCAAAAGACACTGTAGAGGAATTATCTACTATGAAGCAGCCCCTAATGATCATCAGGATCAATCGCCGAAGAATGCGGTCCCTGACTCTCACATCATCGGGTATTGGCTCACTCAATGACCCTTCATAGCATCTACGCCAGAGGACCCGTCTGAACAGTCCCGCCGCTTGGCGCCTCATGGGAACTCCCAACAAGGATTTGACGGTAGTAGGGGTAATATCCGATGTGCAAGGCACTGGATACCCTCTAAACTCCATACCTGTGATAAACCGCCAATCCATCGACGTCATCATCACCTCACGATCCAAACCAAATGGAGTGGTCGAAGTGCAGGTGAAACCACCGCTCAGATAATGCCCTGAGGTAACCCTAGGGACATCGACGGTGAAGAATGGAAAAGAACGCTCCAAATCCCCAGCCATGTACAATCGCTCTGTAGTCATCATGGAAAGCCTGATACATAGAGTAGATGCTAAACTAGTTCCCTCGATGCTGTATGAAGCCGGGAACCTACATCAAATACAGATCAACATCAGAATCCTTTACTCCTCATCAATAGGAAACAAGGAAGATTAAGATCTAACTTCATACCTCATCAAAGATAAATTTTAAAGATTTGTAATTTAATTTATCCAGAAATCAATAACGTCCAAACTGTCAACATGCTACCGCTTTGTAGAGTAAAATTCAAGAATAATATTCATGTACCAAAAATAATTTGAACATAAAAGAAATATATTTTTCTGGTGAATAGTACCCCATGAATAGTACTTCGGGAATAGTACTCCGTGAATAGTACCCCGACACGAAAAGTGTCCCGAATACCCGAGTGAATGATACTAGAATGAATAGTAATCTGGTGAATAGTAACCTATGAATAGTAACTCGTGAATAGTACTCCGGCACAAAAAGTGCCCCGAATACCCAAGTGAATAATACTAGAGTGAATAGTAACTGGGTGAATAGTAACCCGTGAATAATAACTCGTAAAAAAAATACCAAAGAAAATGATATTCCATGACGAGTACAAAAGAAATGATATCTCAGACGAGTATAATAGAATATACGAAACTGCAAATGGATTTTCACCCACCATGCGATAATCCACGTAGACAGATCATTTCCACAATTTAATAAAGAATGAATACGAAGGATCATTCACCGTGCATGCAGTAATCCACATAGGCGGTTATTCCAGCGAGAATAATAAAGAATGGAATAACGGCCGAGAATTCACCGAGCGTGCGATAGATCAGCACAATCAAGTTATTCTACAGAATAATAAAGAATGGAACCAGGTTATCGTAATCCTTACGAGATAAAATATTCAGCGTAATAATAAAGAACGGAACCGTGTCATGCGTAATCCGCACATACAAGATATTCCAACGAGAATAATAAAGAAGCGGAACCCGAAGTCATGCGTAATCGCATACATCTGAGATATTCCAACGAGAATAATAAAGAAGCGGAACGTGTCATGCGTAATCCGCTTGCAGCGAGGATATTCAAGCAGAATAATAAAGAATGGAATAACAACAAAATTCGCGAGCATGCGATAAGCCGCCGCACGACGAGTTATTCCAATAGAATAATAAAGAACGAAACCAGTCGTACGCATAATCCGCATGACAGGATATTCCAACATAATAATAAAGAATGGAATAACAACAGAATTCACCAGGCATGCGATAGACCGTACAGACAGGTTATTCCAACAGAATAATAAAGAATGGAATAACAGAAGAATTTCACCATGTATGCGGTACTTCGCATAGCAGGTTATTCCAACATAATAATAAAGAATGGAATAACAACTCTTACGAGTATTGAAAGAAAATAACTCTCTTCATGAATACGAAAGAATAACACCCCTTACCTCAAAAGAAGACTAGATACTGGAATAGTGAGGTAGCAGACTTCTCTTCTTCTTTCTCTCTATAATTTCTCTCTATAATAATTGCTCTATAGCTGTAATGAATTGGTGAGAAATGAAGGAAGAATGAGCTTCTATTTATAAGAAAATATAGTTTCGATAATTGCACATTTTGGGGCTCGAAATATTACAGTATAATACCTTCCTCTTTTTCTTCATTTTTAATTTAGTCATCCCAGTATTATCAAACTTGCACCACCTCCCCTAATAGTAAATCATGTGAATCGATAGTAAATCATGTGACTCAATAGTTCTAGACATGTGAAAATACGAATTACAGTATAGTACCTCCATCTATACCTCCATTTTAACTTTAATGCAAGTATTATCAATCTTGCACCAACTCCCCTAATAGTAAATGAATGTGAATCAATAGTACACACATATGAACAAATAATTATAATCATGTGAATCAATAGCAATTAATTGCTCATTTATCCAGTTAATTACCCGATTGGTCAATATAACCTCCAGACATCAATTATTATCGAAATAAATGCCAATTTTCACTAACACTAATAATTCCAACACAATGGAACTATCAATTTCATCTTTAATCAACACGAACTTATTCATCATTAATATTATAACTCACAATATTTAACAACCAAGTCGTTCCTAGGAAAGAGGGGGCTTTTCGATAAGGATTTCTCCTTATTGGCGCAATTAGGTGACCAAATCTCTCCTTAACAGAACTTCTAGACATTGTCAATATTGCAAATAATAATATGAATAACTTTGCCGTCTCAATTATTGATTTAATAATATAACATGTTATCTGAGATGATCTTTGTGACAATAATTGAATCAATAATATATGAGAGATATGATCACGGCAATTATTGTAGCAATAATTGAGTATAAGCGAGTTACTTTTCACGTAAGCATCGATAACCAATCCAGTGTGCTCTTTATGCTGACCACGCGTATTCTTGTATTTTTTACTACCGGTAGTTTAACAGTTTTAACGGTAACACTTTCGCCGTTATTTTTATAAAATGATAATTCTGTCATTTTCTTATTACGACAATACATCCGTTGTGGGGTCCACCAATGATTGTTCCGTCGTACGAATATTCCCTGTGAAAACGAATATTCCCCGACCAATCGAATATTATATAGCAACTTGCTTAGTTTGCAAAATTTATAAATATTACCCACAACTATAACATTATATCAAATCCACACCATAATATTAAAAAAAAATATTTCGAGAAATTTAAATTTTTATTCATAAAATTTGGGGTCTCACAATCTCCCCTCCTTATGAATTTTTGCCCTCGAAATTTACGTATGTACCTGGTATGATGAGGATACCATGACTTCATTTTAGATTCTAACCCTTGAGGTATAACCTTTGAGTGTTGAATACGATCCTTCTTATCCAAGATTTTAACACGTATCTCCTCATACGTTAAATCTTCTGTTATCTCGTCTAGTTCTAATTTAATAATGTGGTTCAGGTCGTCCACATATTTATGTAACATCGATACGTGAAAAACGTTATGAACACGCGACATACTTAGCGATAAGGCGAGTTTATAGGCCACAGTTCCTACTCGATCGAGGATTTCAAATAGGCCAATTAAATCGAGGGTTGAGATAACGCCTTCTTGAACCTTCTTCTTCACATTCATCAGCTCCAGATGTGTAGTTTGAGCGGCTTTAACTTTATTGATTAAAGTCGATTTTACTCGTATATTCTTTATCTTCACGTGGGTCCCTAGAGTCTTTAACTCTATCTTCATCATTTGTAAGTTGTACGAAATGGGTTTTTGTGTTAACAACATCGCACTCGTAAACGCATACGATCTTCTACTCAACGCGTCAGCTACCACGTTCTCTCTTCCATAATGATATTGAATGGTATAGTTGTAATCTTCAATAGCTCGACCCAACGTCTTTGACGCATTATACATTCGTTTTGGTTGAAGAAATATTTAAGGGTTTTAGAAATGGGTTTTGTACTGGGGTCAATACAAATTTTGATTTCACGCTCTAGAGGTAGGCTAAGAAGTTCTTCGAGAATACGTCAGGAAATTTATTAACGATAGAAATATCATTTAAAAACTGTGACTCTCATCCATGACTTGGATAGTACGTCACATTGATACCTATCAACTTGCCATCGTCATTCATGACGTCGCCTACAGAAAGTCTGGCTTCAGTGCATTTCACACAAGGAAGTCAACAACGAAAGGATCGGGGCTCTTTACTTATGACTTGATATGACAATGATTGACTATAGTGGTTTGGTTGCTTGAATTCTCATAACAGGTTGGTTAGGAATATGAAAGCTAACAACCTTACGAAAAGCATGATGAGTAGTTAACCAATCGATTCCTAAAATTACATCAAAGGCAAGTATTTTCAAAGAGATAAGATCGCCAGGTAACGTGAAAGTGTCGATTTAAATAAACAAGATTTATAAACAGTGGAGGTAATGAAGGTTTCTACTAACGAACTTTCAACCAATAAGTCAAAGTCTAACTTCTTTAGGGGTCAAATTTAAACATTGAGCGCAGAAAAGAGAGATAAAAGAATGGGTAGAATCGGTATCTAATAAGGTATAAACTTCGTAAGAATTTATAATTAACTAACCTGTGCTAACTTCGTTCAGGTTACTCACTTTTTGAGAAGTCATGAAAAACGCTCTTCCTAAAACCACCGACTTTGTTTTGTCCGTATCCGCCTTTGGTGCCACCGTCCCAACTAGACTTGATTTCGGTGCACAACAAAATCGGGCTAGGTGACCTTCTTTTCCACAATTGTAACATGCTTTGGACTGCATCACACAATTTGGACTGATATGTCCCTCCCCTCCGCATTTGAAGCATACAATTGGTGGTCGTTCTCCTTCCTTAAAAACGGGTGTTGGTATTGCTGTCTTTCCATCGTTGTTGAACCTTCTCTTCTTGAAATTTCCACTCCTATTATCTTAGCCGTGATTACCACCGAAGTGGTTACCATTCTTGGCATGATAATTTCCCCCACGATGGTTATCATTGTTCCGATGGCCGTTGCCACCGGTACAATTATTATCGTGTTGCTGGTCATTACCTTTTGGTTATGCTGACTCATTATTGCGCTCCAATAACTAAGCCCTATTCACAACATCTGAATATAAACAAAGTTTGTGAGAAATGGGGTATTGACGTATATCGGGTTTCAAACCTGTTAGAAACATTCGCGTTATTCGCTCCTCATTATCGACCAAATGGGATGCAAATCGGGATAACTCCATAAATTTAGCCTCGTATTGCGACACGGTCATATTATTTTGCTCCAACTTGATGAATTCCACCTTCTTCATGTGACGAATACTTTAGGGAAAGTACTTGTCGTTGAACAACTCTCGGAACTTCTCCCAAGACATCTTGAGTGCGTCAGGCTGGGTACGTTTTACAGATTCCCACCAGTAATCTGCCTCTCCACGTAACATAACGGTGGCAAAGGGAACCTTTTGCTCCTTGGAGCATCCCAAGATATCAAATATCTTGGTGATCTTCTTTAACCACGTCTCTGCCTTAAGTGGTTCTGGCTTTCCCAAAAACTCTGGTGGTCCCAACTCCTTGAACTGTTTAGCAGTGACCATCCGAGAGTTGCCAGTGTTTCCACCTGAATTTTGAACAGGAGTCTCTCTTACCTGATGTTGCATGAATTGCATAAAGCCTCTGAACATCCCATTGTTCATCATTTGATCGGTGTTGTTATTTACCTGAGGATTATTGTCTTCCTGTTGCACATTATTCTAGGTATTGATCGTTGGTGACTCAACGGTCTCATGTGCTTCATTGCTTATCTCAACATTATCGGATGCCATTTTCAAATACTACCACAAAATAAGGGTTAATTGACATATCACATATTATCCCTATACTATGACCGACCAATTAAATACCAAAAAAACTTAGGTAGGTCATACTAGCGAAGGAATTCCCTGTCTCTCCCCTCCTAGTTCTTGTCTCACATCTTAGCCAGGGATCATATTCCTAAGCTTTGATACCAACTATGACGCCCCCAAAACAGGTATACATCACCCATCTTGGGTCGCCAGGTACATGGTACATAAATTCAAATACAACTTAATTATACAACAGTCGTGTAAAATACGACAAAACATAGCTGAGAGTTTAAACAAGAATATTGTCATCTAGACAATATCCACACTCAATGGTGTCCTCATTACAATTATTATCACATTATTCCGTAGAATAGTGAGGACTACTAAATCCATTTATCCTGGGCCATCATTCCATTCCCCGACTCATCCCAGCTATATTCTCATTTCCTAAAGAGAACAATGAAAGAAAGGGTGAGCTCAACTAGCCCAATAAGAAATATTATGACTAAGATAATGAAGAATAAATTATCATTAGCCTTCAACAATGTTAAACTGATAAAATACAATAGACATCAAGTTTAACTGCAGCGAAATAAGCAATCCATTAGAAGAGTCAAGTAGAGCATGATATCTACTATCTTCTATAATTTAAAATGTTTTCATCAATTTTTATCGCTGAGACTCACCTTAATAAATAAACCACATAATCGAATCATCCCTGCACTACGGGCCAAGGATATTCATTAAATCATCAATGGTCATGACTATACCGAATAATCCCTGATCATAATCATACCAAAAACTGTCCATCAATGCACTACATGCCACTGAGGACTTTTACCACATCATTTATAACATTACGGTCATGATTATACCGAATAATCCCTGGTCATAATCATACCAAGTCCATCTATGCACGTAAGCCAAAGATGTCTTTCATCATAATATAAGCATGAGGATGATGACAATGACATAATAATTCAATAAAACAAGTTCAAGGATAAATTTTAAAGATTTATAATTTAATATATCCAGAAATCAATAACGTCCAAACTGTCAACATGCTACCGCTTTGTAGAGTAAAATTCAAGAATAATATTCATGTAGCAAAAATAATTTGGACAGAAAAAAATATATTTTTCGGGTGAATAGTACCTCGTGAATAGTAGAATAGTACACCGTGAAAAGTGTCCCGAATACCTTGAGTGAATGATAGTAGAGTGAATAGTAATTGGGTGAATAGTAACCGTGAATAGTAACTCGTGAATAGATAATGATAGTACTACTCGGCACAAAAATGCCCCAAATACCGAGAAATATAAGAATAGTGCGGGTGAATAGTAACTTCGTGAATAGTAACTAATAAAAAAAATACCAAAGAAAATGATATTCCATGTGAGTACAAAAGAAATGATATCTCGAGGCGAGTATAATAGAATATATGAAACTACAAATGGATTTTCACCCGCCATATGGTAATCCACGTGAAGCAGATCATTTCCACAATTTAATAAAGAATGAATACGAAGGATCATTCACCATGCATCGCAGTAATCCACATGTATGAGTTATTCCAATAGAATAATAAAGAATGGAATAATGACCAAAATTCACCAGCATGCGATAGGCCGATATTGCACGAGAATAATAAAAGTTATTCCAACAAAATAATAAAGAATGGAACAAAATGTAAATACGTAATGCACGCAGATGAGGATATTCCAACGAATAATAATAAAGAAGCAGAAACCAGTCATGCGTAATCCGCACATACAGGATATTCCAATAAGAATAATAAAGAATGAGAACCGTGTCATGCGTAAATCGCACATATGAGATATTCCAATGAATAATAAAGAATGGAACCCGGTCATACGTAATCCACAGTAACCCGGATATTCCAACAGAATAATAAAGAATGGAATAACAAATGAAATTCACCGGGCATGCGATAGAACCGCATGCATGCAAGTTATTCTAATAGAATAATAAAGAACGAAACCGGTCATGCATAATCCGCTTGCAATTGGATATTCCAATAGAATAATAAAGAATGGAATAACAACGAGAATTCACCGGGCATGCGATAGAGGCAGTATGCAGACGAGTTATTCCAGCGAGAATAATAAAGAATGGAATAATGAAGAATTTCACCATGTATGCGGTACATGGCGATGTAGATGAGTTATTCAACATAATAATAAAGAATGGAATAACAACTCTTACAGTATTGAAAGAAAATAACTCTCTTCATGAATCTGAAAGAATAACACCCTTACCTCAAAAAAAATTTGGATCTTTGGAATAGTGAGGTAGCGAGACTCTTCTTCTTTTCTCTCTATAATTTCTCTCTATAATAATTGCTCTATATACTTTAGTGAATTGGTGAGAAATGAAGGAAGAATGAGCTTCTATTTATAGAAAAATATAGTTTCGATAATTGCACATTTTGGGGCTCGAAATATTACAGTATAATACCTTCCTCTTTTTCTTCATTTTTAATTTAGTCATCCCAGTATTATCAAACTTGCACCACCTCCCCTAATAGTAAATCATGTGAATCAATAGTAAATCATGTGACTCAATAGTTCTAGACATGTGAAAATACGAATTACAGTATAGTACCTCCATCTATACCTCCATTTTTAACTTAGTCATGCAAGTATTATCAATCTTCCACCAACTCCCCTAATAGTAAATGAATGTGAATCAATAGTACACACATATGAACAAATAGTTATAATCATGTGAATCAATAGCAATTAATTGCTCATTTATCCAGTTAATTACCCGATTGGTCAATATAACCTCCAGACATCAATTATTATCGAAATAAATGCCGATTCTCACTAACACTAATAATTCAAACCTGATGGAACTATCAATTTCATCTTTAATCAACACGAACTTATTCATCATTAATATTATAACTCACAATATTTAACAACCAAGTCGTTTCTAGGAAAGAGGGGCTTTTCGATAAGGATTTCTCCTTATTAGGCGCAATTAGGTGACCAAATCTCTCCTCGATGAGAACTTCTAGACATTATCAATATTGCAAATAATAATATGAATAACTTTCATTGTCTCAATTATTTATTTAATAATATAACATATTATCTGAGATGATCTTATGATAATAATTGAATCAATAATATGAGAGATATGATCAAGAATTACTATAGCAATAATTGAGTAAAAGCGTAGTGACTTTTCACGTAAGCATCAATAATCAATATCGTGTGCTACTACTTAACGACCGCCAGCGTATTCATTGTACTTTTACTACCGGGTAGTTCAACAGTTTTAACGGTAATATTTTCGCCGTTATTTTTATAAAATGATAATTCTGTCATTTTCTTACTACGACAATACATCCGTTGTGGGGTCCACTAATGATTGTGTCGTCATACGAATATTCCCTGTTAAAACGAATATTCTCTGACCAATCGAATATTATATAACAACTCGCTTACTTTGCAAAATTTATAAATATTACCCACAACTATAACATTATATCAAATCCACACCATAATATTAAGTAAAATATTTCGAGAAATTTAAATCTTTATTCATAAAATTTGGGGTCTCACACAGACCCAAAAAGTTATACTTTCAACTTCAAAAGTAATCAAGGCACCTGACTATAAGCCCTCGTAAGTTATACTTTCAACTTCAAAAGTAATCGAGGCACCTGAATATAAGTCCTCGGGAGTTACACTTTTAACTTTAAAATTGATTGAGGCACCTGAGTATAAGCCCTCAACCCCGAAAAAAAAAGTTACACTTTATCTCTAAAAGTGGTAAACGTTATGCTTTCTTCGACAAAAACAAGATTTATTATATAAAATGTTATGCTATTCATTAAAAGTAATCTGATTATCAATAAATTTGTCAAACTTTTACTTATACTTGAATATTTTTTTCTGATTTATTATATATAAGTGTTGGTTTGCATGAAATCAAAAAGAAAAAAAATATGTTTTCTCTTTAACAAAATTTATGAGGCTTATTGTTGTCTTGGAGTATTAATTTGAACAACTTAAGATCCAAAATATTGAGTTTTAAGAAATCATTCAAATTAAATGCAATCAATAAGGATAAAGAAACTATAATTTGATGAATGAAATATATTTTAATGAATTTTCTGATACAGGAAATGGAAAAAACTACAAAAGCTCATGATCTAAAGGCCATGATGTGACGCCCCCAAAACAGGTATACATCACCCATCTTGAGTCGTCAAATACATGGTACAGAACTAAACTACAAACTTAATTATACAACTGTCGTGTAAAATAGGACTGAGCAAAAAACAGATAAAATCAAATTACCGAACCAAACCGAATTTTTTTAACCAAATTTTTTTGGTTATTCGGGTATTTTTTATAATTCGGTTATATCCGATTTTATTTCTAATTTTTTGGGTTTGGTTTTTAATTTTTGGTTATTAGGTTAACCGAATTACCGAATTAGAAAAAAATAAAAAATAAAAAATTAAAACTGATCTCATTCTAATTTCTCTGTCTGTCTAACAGTCTCTCAAAACCCAAATCTCTCATCTCTCGTCTCTCTCATCTGATATCTCTCTACTCAAAACCCAAATCCATCGCTCATCTCTCATCTCTCGTCTCTCTCATCTGATATCTCTCTACTCAAAACCCAAATCCATCGCTCATCTCTCGGATCTCAATATCCTCAACCCTCATCTCTCAGATCTCGATATCATCTCTCAAATCTTGATCTCGGTACAGCCACTAGAAAACATTGATCTGTCGGCCCAGATCTGATCTCGGTATAGCCACTAGAAAACATTGATCTTGATCTCAAGTTGTATGTTTATATTTTCAAATATAGGATCAATTATTGCAGAAATACAGAGTATTTGTATTTTATTGCAGTGGACCTGTTATGGACTAGTGAAGGATTCCATAGTTATGTATGAAGACTTTTGATGGCAAAGTATGTACACCAGTGAAGTCAAACTACCCCTGGTGTCTGTTTTTTTTTTTGCTAAATTTAAGCTTGGGTGTACAAAGGCCCATGGACATACCCCAGATCAAGAATATCAAGTTCAACGGTTCCTGTTCTCTATGACTTTATAGATTGAGCAACTTTGAGAACTATGTCAGATGTTTGATAAGAGGGGATTATCGTTCCAAAGTTAAATTCTTTCATTTCGGTTATTTACCGAATAACCGAATTATAAATTCAGTAATTTAGTTATTCGGTAATTCAGTTATCAGCTAATTCGGGTAACAATTCAGATATTAAAAATGTGTTAATTTTGGTTTTTGGTTATAACCGAATTGCTCACCCCTAGTGTAAAATACGACAAAACATAGCTGAGAGTTTAAACAAGAATATTATCTTCTAGACAATATCCACTCTCAATGGAGTCCTCATTACAATTATTATCACACTATTTCGCAGAATAGTGAAGACTACTAAAGCCACTTATCCTGGACCATCACTCTATTTCCCGACTCGTCCCAGCTATATTCTCATTTCCTGAAGAGAACAATGAAAGAAAAAGGTTAGCTCAACTAGCCCAGTAAGAAATATTATGACTAAGATAATGCAGAATAAATTATCCTTAGCCTTCAATAGTATAACAACTGATAGAATATAATAGACAACAAGTTTTAGATCAACAACTGCAGCGGAATAAGCAATCCATTAGAAGAGTCAAGTAGAGCATGATATCTACTACCTTCTATGATTTAAAAAGTTTTTCATCAACTTTATCACTGAGACTCGACTTAATAAATAAACCACATCATCGAATCATCCTCACACTCACGGGCGAGGATATTCATGTAATCATCAATGGTCATGATTATACCGAATAATCCCTAGTCATAATCATATCAACAACTGTCTGTCCATCAATGCACTACAGGCCAATGAGGACTTTTACCACATCATTTATAACATTACGGTCATGATTATACCGAATGATCCCTGGTCATAATCATACCAATCAACAGTCCATCTATGCACGTAAGCCAAAGATATTCATCATAATATAAGCATGAGGATGATGACAATGATATAAGAATTAATCAAACGAAATCAAGGATAAATATTAAAGACTTTAAATTTATCCAGAGTTTAAAAATATCCAAATTGTCAACACGATCATTGCTTTGTGGAGTAAAATTCAAGAATAATATTCATGTATCAAAATTAATTTGGACAGAAAAGAAATATATTTTTTTTGGTGAATAGTACCCCGTGAATAGTACCCTATGAATAGTACTTCGGGAATAGTACCTCATGAATAGTACCCCGACATGAAAAGTACCCCAAATACCCGAGTGAATAATATTCGGGTGAATAGTAATTAGGTGAATAGTAACTCATGAATAGTACTCTGGCATGAAAAGTGCCCCGAATACCCGAGTGAATAATATTTGAGTGAATAGTAACCGGGTGAATAGTAACCTATACATAGTAACCCGTGAATAGTACTCCGGCACAAGAAGTGCCCCGAATACTCGAGTGAATAATACTAGAGTAAATAGTAACCGGGTGAATAGTAACTCGTAAATAGTACTCTAGCACAAAAAGTGCCCCGCATACCCGAGTGAATAATACTAGAGTGAATAATAACTTGGTGAATAGTAACCCTTGAATAGTAACTCGTGAATAGTACTCCGTTATGAAAAGATCAATAATTATCAAGAAAGCTCAAAATAATATTTCCATGAAAAGATTCTGGATGAAGCACAAATATCAAGGATATTCTATTAATTTCATGGAGTATAGAAGCCAAAACTTCAACAAAATGAGTATAGAATTCAAAATCTAAAAAGAAATAATATTACTTACATACTACAGAGTATGGAAGAAAATATTATTTCAAGCGAATATTGAACAAAAATAACATCCCTTATAACTGTTGAACGAAAATAATATTCCAACGAATATTTAACGAAGATAATATTCCTACGAATATTGAACGAAGATAATATTCATACGAATACAAAAAATAACATCTCTTCAGAATATGAAATAAATAATAGCCCTTACGACTGTTGAACGAAAAAAATATTTCTACGAATATTGAACGAAGATGATATTCCTTACGAATATTGAACGAAAATGATATTCATACAAATCGAAAAATAACATCTCTTGAAATATGAAATAAATAATACCCTTTACATTTGAGCGAAAATAATATTCCTACGAATATTGATCGAAGGCGATATTCCTTACGAATATTGAGCGAAAATAATATTCATACAAATATCTGAAAATAATATCTCTTCGAATATGAAATAAATATTACCCTCACCTCGGAAGAAGATTGGATCTTTGGAATAGTAAAGTAGCGGACTTCGCTTCTTCTTCTCTCTATAGCCTCTCTCTATAGCTTCTCTCTCTATAATTGCTCTTGTGAGACTTAGTGAATTGGTGAGAATGAAAGAAGAATGAGCTTCTATTTATAGGAAAATATAGTTTCGATAATTGCACGTTTTCTGCTCAAAATATTACAAAGACAATACCTTCATCTTTTTCTTCAATTGTGGCGCCCCAAAATTAGGTATCGTCACCCATCTTGGAGTCGCCACTTACATGGTACATAAATTCAAATACAACTTACTAATATAAGCTGTAAGTATACAATACGACATAAACTATGAGTTTGAATACAAATATTGTCTACTAGATATTATACAAACTCAAAAGGAGTCCTCATTACAACTATTATCACACTATTTCACGAGAATAGTGAGGACTATTAATGCTATCCTCGGACCATTACTTCGTTCCCCAGGCTTCGTCCCGGCTATGTTCTCATTTTTCGAAGAGAAACAGTGAAAGAAAGAAAAGGTGAGCTCAACTAGCCCAAGAAGAAATATTATGACTAAGATAATGCGAGAATAAATTATCATTAGCCTTCAGCGATGTTAAAGCGATAAAATACAATAGACAACCGGTTTAAGCTGCGGTGGAATAAGCAATCCATTAAAAAAGTCAAGTAGAGAATAAAGTCTACTATCTTTTAGGTTTTAAAGGTTTTCATCAATTTTTATATTTGAGACTCGACAATAAATAAACCACCACATCTAATCATCCACTGTACCACGGTCGAGGATTTTCATCAAATTATCAATGGTCATGACTATCTTAGAATCACCCTGGTCATAATCATACCAAAAATTATCCATCATTGCATTACTGAGGCCTTTGAGGACTTTGTCATATCATTTATATCAAGTCGTGATTATACCGAATGATCCACGGTCATAATCATACTAAGTTCATCTATCTTTGCGTAAGCGAAGATAACATAATATAACATGAGGATGATGACAATGACATAATAATTCAATAAAACAAGTTCAAGAATTATTTAATCCATGAATTATTAACGTCAAATTGTCGACATAATCTTTGTTTTTGTAGAGTAAAATTCAAGAATGATCGGAAGAATATTTCCATGAAAAGATCTTTGGATGAAACGCAAATATCGAGGATATTCTACTAATTTCATGGAGTATAGAAGTCAAAGTTTTAACCAATTTGGGTATAATAAAGAATGGAATAACAAAAGAAATCACCGTACATGCGGTGCCGCATAGGCGAGTTATTCAACGAGAATAATAATAACGGAACGGTCGGTGAAATTCATGCACGCAAGCGGGATGTTCCAACAGAATAATAAAGATGGAACCGGATCCGGTGTAAAAACACAGATAGGATATTCAGCGAGAATGATAAAAAGCGGAACCGGTCGGTGTAAAACACACTGAGCAGGATGTTCAGCAGAATAATAAAAAAGCGGAACCCGGTCGGTGTAAAAAACAGAGCGAGGATGTTCAGCGAGAATAATAGAAGAATGTCACCAAGTATAGGGTAAACCGCGTATCTGAGTTATTCAAAGAGAATAATAAGCAATGGAATAACATAAGGATTTCACCAAGTATAGGGTATCTGTGCGTATCTGAGGTTATGTATAGGGTATGCCACTTTTCTGAGTTATTCAGCGAGAATAATAATGAATGGAATAATGAAGTTCTCTTGAAGAAAAGAATAACACCCCTACAGTAGTAAAAGGCTGAATATAGAAGTAGTGAAGTAGCGAGAATACTCTTCTTCTTTCTATAACTTTCTCTCTATAGCTTCTCTCTATAATTTCTCTCTACAGAGTTTCAATGAATTAAAGTAAGAAAATAATGAAGGAATGAGCTTATTTATAGGAAAATGGAATGCATAGTAACTAATCCATGAGCGGTCAGATTGATTTACTTTAATCGCGGTCCATATTTAAAGAAAAATCTTTTAAATAAAATATAATATATTCTATTTATATAAAAACATTTTACTATGCAAACACTTTATGCAATCTTATATGCAAAAACTATATAAAAAACACTATGCAACACTATGCATAATAAAATATAATATATTCTATTTATAGAATAACTTTAATAAAGTATTCTATTTTATATAAAAAAGATGTTTACATTTTATTACGTTAATAATCTGAATAAAACAAAAGCGTCATTATCATTATAATAATTCATATTATTAATAAATGATAATGGAATCAAAGTGGTGACTTCTCACATAAGCATCGATAATCAATACTGGTGTCTTTCTTATGCGACCAACACGATTATTCTTGTACTTTTACTACTTAGAGTAGTTCAAGCGGTATCAACGGTAAAACTTCGCCGTTATTTCAATAAAATATTTTTGTCGTTTTCTCGATCAGAAAAATAATAATTACATTGTGGGGTCCACTGATGATTGAGTAGTTATACGAATATTTCCTGCTAAATAGAATATTCCCCGACCGATCGAATATAATATAACCACTTGCATACTTTGCAAAATTTATAAATACTACCCACAACTATAATATTATCTCAAATTCACACCATAATATTAAAAATTATTTTGACAAAATTTAAATCTTTATTAATAAAATCTGGGGTCTCTGATCTCCCCTCCTTATGGAATTTAGCCCTCGAAATTAGAGTGCGATACTGGTATGATAAAGAGATGAGGATACCTTGAATACCTTTATCGTTTAAAAATATTAAATTCATCTTTGAAATCGCCAAAGATATTCATTAACAATTCATCTTTTGCACTACTGAGGCAAAAGATATACAAGCTGTAAAACCAATAATGCTAAGACCAGCGACTTAATAGTATCACGACCACGAATTATCCATGTACACCATTGGCTAAGGATATTCGTGTTTTCAATCTGATTATGATTATACCGAATAATCCAGTGGTCATAATCATACCAAGTCCATCTATGCACGTAAGCCACGAGATGACTTTTACCGCATCCATGAATTAATATTTCATTCTTTGAGACTCATTTCGATAATTAATCCACATCATCGAATCATCCACACTTTTCTGAGGCCGAGGATATTCATTAGTATCACGACCACAAATTATCCATGCACTACGACGAAGATAATCGTGTATTGTTTTTATCAATTCTGATTATGATTATTCGAACAAATCCATACTTCGGACGAATAATCATATTCAAGTCCATCTACCACAAATTACGTAAACTGACCGAAGATGACTTTGAACACATCCATGAATTAATATTTCATTCTTTGAGACTCATTTCGATAATTAATCCACATCATCGAATCATCCATCACAAATTATCCACTACGACGAAGATAATTGGATATTCATTAGTATCACGACCACAAATTATCCATACACTCACGGCCCGAAGAAGATAATTGTGTTTTCAATTCTGATTTATGATTATCTTAGAACAATCCTGGTCATAATCATACCAAGTCCATCTATACTTCTGAGCCGAGATGACTTTCAACATAATATAAGCGTGAGGATAATGATATAAAGAATCAATCAAATGAGATAAAGGATAAATATTAAACATTTATAATATAATTTATCCAGATTCAAGAATATCCCCATGTTATCAATCATTTAATAATCTCATAATCTAATAACATTAATATTATAACAATATTTTAATCACTTCTTAAATTTATAAACAATTTATCTTAATTGTTTACACTTTACCATATAATGCATTTAATCATTCAAAAATGTCATACTCATAAGATATCATCACCAATTATCAAATCCCTCATCAAAAAAAATATGCATATACTCTATATAGGATTCTCTAGCCATAAAATCCTATTTTCAACTTTGTTACTTCACATAACATATTTAACTCATATGTTCCGTAACTAAACTATTTTCATGAAAAATACCAAATCAGTCCCAAAATATTTCTTTTCTGGGATTTAGCATAATATAGTCCCATAATGAAAATATATTTTTCTCGGAATTTTTAAAATTCATTTACTATTTTTTAAAAATCAATTTCTAATTAATTCCTTAAGAAATTAGCTACCTCAAGTTTAACTCCAAAAATTCCCAAATCTTGGCAGGACCTTACACATGTTAACGTGAGCTTCAGTTTTAAATTTCATGGTCATCGGAGTTATAGAACTCGGTTATAGCGTTTTAAATCGGAAAAACCTAAATATTGAAATAGTCATAACTTGCTCATTTTAAGTCAGAATGAGCTCATTTTTGGACAGGATGTACTTTATACCATATACTTTCATGTCCCAAAAGGCCAGAATTTTTCTCATAATTTAAGTGGCCAAAACAGCCTCTCTAAAATCATGGGCAGAAGCTTTTTCGATTTTTACAGCTTTGCACTCCTTTGCTAAAATCAGTCCACACAAAATCTACAACACCTTTTCCAGTAATTCCACTTGGATTAGTTAGGTAACTCATAGATCTAACTCTAGGACTTGACCACATTCAAAAATTCAAAATATAATAGGAGATATGGTCAATTGAATTTCATATTACGTTTTTTACTAAAATCGATTTTCAACTCTTTGTGATTTCTAAGAAACTTTCATGTTTTCACATACTAACCAACATAACTCATCATAAAACTTACTAATACTTCATATACCCATGATTTTATTAGTTCTATACTTTTATTATGACTTTCATCATAATCCACGTAAAGCAGATCCTTTTAGTTGAAGAAATATTTGAGGTTTAAGAAATGGGTTTTATCTTTGGGGTGATACAAAATTCGATTTCACGCTCTAGGGTAGGCTAGAAGTCTTCAAGAATCGCCAAGAAATTTATTAATAATAGAAATATCATTCAAAAGCGTGACTCTCATCCAAGACTTGGATAGTACGTCACATTGATACCAAGCTGTGACTTCTATCCCTTAACCTAGATAGCACCTCACAATGATACCTATAAACTTGCCATCTTCATTCATGGCGTCGCCTACTGAAGAAAGTCGGCCGGTGCATTCCACACAAGGAAGTCAACAACGAAAGGATCGGGGCTCTTTACTTATGGCTTGATATAATGATGATTAACTTTAGGATTTGGTTACTTTGAATTAAGTATAATGAGGTTGGTTAGGAAATGAAAGCTAACAACCTTACAAAAAGAATAATGAGTAGTTAATCAATCGATTTTCAAAAATTACCTCAAAGGCAAGTATTTTCAAAGAGATAAGATCGGCGAAGTAGCGTGAAAGTGTTTATTTGAAACAACAAGATTAATAAAGTGGAGAGTGTGAAGGTTTCTCCCAACAAAGTTTCAATAGATAAATCAAAGTCTAATTTCTCGAGTCAAATTTAAGCGTTGAGCAAGCAAGAGAGATAAAAGAATGGGTAGAATCGGTATCTAATAAGGTATAGACTTCACAAGAATTTATAATTAACTAACTCGTGCTAACCATTCGGGTTACCCACTTTTGAGAAGTCAAAAAAAGCGCGCTCTTCTGAAACCACCAGATTTTGTTTTGTCCGTGTCGCCTTTGGTGCCACTATCCCGGTGGACTTGACTTCACTATACGACAAAATCGAGCTAAATGACCTTCTCTTCTTGAAATTTCCACTTCTATTATCTTTTGCCGTGATTACCCAAAGAAGTGGTTACCATTCTTAGCATGATAATTTCCCCACGATGGTTATCATTGTTACGATGGCCGTTGCCACCGATATGATTATTATCGTGTTGTTGGTCGTTACCTTTTGTTTTGGTGAATCAACACTCTCATGTGCTTCATTGCTTATCTCGGCATTTTTAGGATGCCATTCTCAAACTTGTCACAAAACAAGGGTTAATTGACATTTAACAAATTATCCCTATATTACGATGATCCCAATCAAATACCAAATAAACTTAGGTAGGTCATACTAGCGAAGGAATTCCCGTCTCTCCCTCCTAGTTCTTATCTGGCAACTTAGCCAGGATCATATCCTAAGCTCGATACCAATGTGACTCTCATGGTGCTTCAACCTGACACCTCACAATGGTACTATCGGTTTATCCGGTCGGTGCATCCCTATCAATGTGAAGTCACCGGCGAGAGGCTCGGGGCTCTTTACCAAATGTAACTCATGTCCCAACAGTGGATGACACCTCCTATGGTACCTATCGGTTTGCCACCCATGAGATGGCGTCCCCTACGAGAGTGCGGCGGTGCATTCCCCATCAACGAGGAAGTCACCGGCGAGAGGCTGGGGCTCTTTACTTTATAGCTCGACGATACAACCGTGGCGCCCCAAAATTAGGTATCGTCACCCATCTTGAGTCGCCACTTACATGGTACATAAATTCAAATACAACTTACTAATATAAGCGTAGGTATGCAATACGACATAAGCTATGAGTTTGAATACAAATATTGTCTACTAGATATTATACAAACTCAAAAGGAGTCCTCATTACAACTATTATCACACTTTCACAGAATAGTGAGGACTACTAATGCTATCCTACGGACCATTACTCCGTTCCCAGAGCGTCCCGGCTATGTTCTCATTTCACGAAGAAACGGTGAAAGAAAAGGTGAGCTCAACTAGCCCGATGAAATATTATGACTAAGATAATGCGAGAATAAATTATCATTAGCCTTTCAACGAGTGTTAAAGCGATAAAATACAATAGACAACCGGTTTAAGCTGCGGACGGAATAAGCAATCCATTAAAAAGTGAGTAGAGAATAAAGTCTACTATCTTTTAGGTTTTAAAAGGTTTTCATCAATTTTTATCATTTGAGACTCGACAATAAATAAACCACCACATCTAATCATCCACTGTACCACGGTCGAGGATTTTCATCAAATTATCGATGGTCATGACTATATCTTAGAATCACCCCTGGTCATAATCATACCAAAAACTATCCATCAATTTGCATTACGAGGCCGGCGAGGACTTTTGTCACATCATTTATATCAAGTCATGATTATAGAATGATCCACTGGTCATAATCATACTAAGTTCATCTATGCGTAAGCGAAGATAACATAATATAACATGAGGATGATGACAATGACATAATAATTCAATAAAACAAGTTCAAGAATTATTTAATCCATGAATTATTAACGTCAAATTGTCGACATGATCTTTGTTTTGTAGAGTAAAATTCAAGAATGATCGGAAGAATATTTCCATGAAAAGATCTTTGGATGAAAGCGCAAATATCGAGGATATTCTACTAATTTCATGGAGTATAGAAGTCAAAGTTTTAACCATTTGGGTATAATAAAGAATGGAATAACAAAAGAAATCACCGTGCATGCGGTGCTTGCGCATAGGCGAGTTATTCAACAGAATAATAATAACGGAACGGTCGGTGAAATTCACTGCAAGCGGGATGTTCAACAGAATAATAAAGATGGAACCGGATCCGGTGTAAAAAACACGAGATAGGATATTCAAGCGAGAATGATAAAAAGGCGGAACCGGTCGGTGTAAAACACATGAGCAGGATGTTCCAGCGAATAATAAAAGCGGAACCGGTCGGTGTAAAAACACATGAGCAGGATGTTCAGCGAGAATAATAGAAGAATGTCACCAAGTATAGGGTAAACCGGCGTATCTGAGTTATTCAGCAGAATAATAAGCAATGGAATAACATAAAGATTTCACCAAGTATAGGGTATCTGGCGTATCTGAGGTTATGTATAGGGTATGCCACTTTTACGAGTTATTCAACGAGAATAATATGAATGGAATAATGAAGTTCTCTTGAAGAAAAGAAGAATACCACCCTAGTAGTAAAAAGAAGCTGAATATAGAAGTAGTGAAGTAGCGAGAATACTCTTCTTCTTTCTATAATTTTTCTCTATAGCTTCTCTCTATAATTTCTCTCTCTAGAGTTTGATGAATTAAGTAAGAAAATAATGAAGGAATGAGCTTATTTATAGGAAAATGGAATGCATAGTAACTAATCCATGAGCGGTCAGATTGATTTACTTTAATCGGCGGTCCATATTTAAAGAAAAATCTTTTAAATAAAATATAATATATTCTATTTATATAAAAACATTTTACTATGCAAACCTTTATGCAATACTTATGCAAACCTTTACTTATATAAAAACACACTATGCAACACTATGCGTAATAAAATATAATATATTCTATTTATAGAATAACTTTAATAAAGTATTCTATTTTATATAAAAGATGTTTACATTTTATTACGTTAATAATCTGAATAAAACAAAAGCGTCATTATCATTATAATAATTCATATTATTAATCGTGATAATGGAATCAAGTTGAGTGACTTCTCACGTAAGCATCGATAATCAATCTGGTGTGCTTCTTTATGCAACACACGTATTCTTTGTACTTTTACTACAGAGTAGTTCAGCGGTAACAGCGGTAAAACTTCATAGTTATTTCAATAAAATATTTTTGTCGTTTTCTCGATCAGGCAATAATTACATTGTGGGGTCCACCGATGATTGAGTAGTTATGCGAATATTCCTGCTAATAGAATATTCCCCGACCAATCGAATATAATATAACCACTTGCATACTTTGCAAAATTTATAAATACTACCCACAACTATAATATTATTATCAAATTCACACCATAATATTAAAAAATTATTTTGACAAAATTTAAATCTTTATTGATAAAATCGGGGTCTCACTGATCTCCCCTCCTTATGGAATTTAAGCCCTCGAAATTAGAAGTGCGATACTGGTATGATAAAGAGATGAGGATACCTTGAATACCTTTATCGTTAAAAATATTAAATTCATCTTTGAAAAATGCCAAAGATATTCATTAACAATTCATCTTTACCTTTCTACAAAGGCGAAAGATATACAATTTATAAAACCAATAATGCTGAGACGCGACTTAATAGTATCACGACCATGAATTATCCATACTTTCTTTGGCTAAGGATATTCGTGTTTTTCAAATCTGATTATATGATTATACCGAATAATCCTGGTCGTAATCATACCAAGTCCATCTATGCACTACTGACGAAGATGACTTTGACTTTGAACGCATCCATGAATTAATATTTCATTCTTTGAGACTCATTTCGATAATTAATCCACATCATCGAATCATCCCACGCACTACGGGCCGAGGATATTCATTAGTATCACGACCACAAATTATCCATGCACTACTACCGAAGATAATCGTGTATTATTATTGTGTTTTCAATTATCCATATTTATGATTGTATTCATTAATATCCGACCACAAATTATCATACAAAGATCCATGTATTCATTAGTATCACGATGAGATTACTTTGAACACATCCATGAATTAATATTTCATTAATATTGAGACTCACAATTTCGATAATTAATCACATAATTGTGTATTCATTAGTATCGACCACAAATTATCACTACTACGACGAAGATAATGTATTCATTATTCACAAATTATCCAGTATCGACGAAGATAATTGTGTATTCCAGTATCGCGACCACAAATTATCCATCTGACGAGATAATGTGTATTCATTAGTATCACGACCACAAATTATCCATGCACTACGACCGAAGATAATTGTGTTTTCAATTCTGATTATGATTATCAAGAACAATCCACAGTCATAATCATACCAAGTCCATCTATGCACTTCTGAGCCACGAGATGACTTTCTCAACGTAATATAAGCGTGAGGATAATGATATAAAGAATCAATCAAATGAGATAAAGGATAAATATTAAACATTTATAATATAATTTATCCGAGATTCAAGAATATCCCCATGTTATCAATCATTTAATAATCTCATAATCTAATAACATTAATATTATAACAATATTTTAATCACTTCTTAAATTTATAAACAATTTATCTTAATTGTTTACACTTTTTACCATATAATGCATTTAATCATTCAAAAAATGCCATACTCATAAGATATCATCACCAATTATCAAATCCTCATCAAAAAAAATATGCATATATACTATATATAGGATTCTCTAGCCATAAAATCCTATTTTCAACTTTGTTACTTCACATAACATATTTAACTCATATGTTAAGTAACTAAACTATTTTCATGAAAATACCAAATCAGTCCCAAAAATATTTCTTTTCTGGGATTTAGCATAATATAGTCCCATAATGAAATATATATTTTCTCGAATTTTTAAAATTCATTTACTATTTTTAAAAATCAATTTCTAATTAATTCCTTAAGAAATTAGCTACCTCAAGTTTAACTCAAAAATTCCCAAATCTTGGCAGGACCTTACACATGTTAACGTGAGCTTCAGTTTAAATTTCATGGTCATCGGAGTTATAGAACTTCGGTTATAGCGTTTTAAATCGGAAAAACCTAAATATTGAAATAGTCATAACTTGCTCATTTTAAGTCGAGAATGAGCTCATTTTTGGACAGGAGGTACTTTATACCATATACTTTCATGTCCCAAAAGGCCAGAAATTTTCTCATAATTTAAGTGGCCGAAACAGCCTCTCTAAAATCATGGCAGAAGCTTTTTCGATTTTTTACAGCTTTGCACTCCTTTGCTAAAATCAGTCCACACAAAAATCTACAACACCTTTTCCAGTAATTCCACTTGGATTAGTTAGGTAACTCATAGATCTAACTCTAGGACTTGACCACATTCAAAAATTCAAAATATAAAAGGAGATATGGTCAATTGAATTTCATATTACGTTTTTCACCAAAAATCGATTTTCAACTCTTTGTGATTTCTAAGAAACTTTCATGTTTTCACATACTAACCAACATAACTCATCATAAAACTTACTAATACTTCATATACCCATGATTTTTATTAGTTCTATACTTTTATTATGACTTTCATCATAATCCACGTAAAGCAGATCCTTTTAGTTGAAGAAATATTTGAGGGTTTAAGAAATGGGTTTTTATCTTTGGGGTTGATACAAAATTCGATTTCACGCTCTAGGGTAGGCTAGGAAGTCTTCAAGAATACGCCAAGAAATTTATTAATAATAGAAATATCATTCAAAAGCTGTGACTCTCATCCAAGACTTGGATAATACGTCACATTGATACCAATTGTGACTTACATCCTTAACTAGATAGCACCTCACAATGATACCTATAAACTTGCCATCTTCATTCACGGCGTCGCCCTCTGAAGAAAGTGCGGCGGTGCATTCCACACAAGGAAGTCAACAACGAAAGGATCGGGCTCTTTACTTATGGCTTGATATAACGATGATTAACTTTAGGATTTGGTTACTTTGAATTCAGTATAACGAGGTTGGTTAGGAATATGAAAGCTAACAACCTTACAAAAAGAATAATGAGTAGTTAATCAATCGTTTTCAAAAATTACCTCAAAGGCAAGTATTTTCAAAGAGATAAGATCGGCGAGTAGCGTGAAAGTGTTTATTTGAAACAACAAGATTAATAAGCGAGTGGAGGTATGAAGGTTTCTCCCAACGAAGTTTGATAGATAAATCAAAGTCTAATTTCTCAGGAGTCAAATTTAAGCGTTGAGCGCAAGCAAGAGAGATAAAAGAATGGGTAGAATCGGTATCTAATAAGGTATAGACTTCACTTGAGAATTTATAATTAACTAACCCGTGCTAACTTCATTCGGGTTACCCACTTTTGAGAAGTCACAAAACGCTCTTCTGAAACCACTTGGATTTTGTTTTGTCGTATCCGCCTTTGGTGCCACTATCCCGGTGGACTTGACTTCTTATACGACAAAATCGAGCTAAATGACCTTCTCTTCTTGAAATTTCCACTTCTATTATCTTTTTGCCATGATTACCATAGAAGTGGTTACCATTCTTAACATGATAATTTCCCCACGATGGTTATCATTGTTACGATAGCCGTTGCCACCGATATGATTATTATCGTGTTGTTGGTCGTTACCTTTTGTTTGAAATTTGAATCAACACTCTCATGTGCTTCATTGCTTATCTCGGCATTTTCGGATGCCATTCTCAAACAACTTTGTCACAAAACAAGGGTTAATTGACATTTAACAAATTATCCTATATACTACGTGACCAATCAAATACCAAATAAACTTAGGTAGGTCATACTAGCGAAGAATTCCCGTCTCTCCCCTCCTAGTTCTTATCTCTCATCTTAGCAGGATCATATCCTAAGCTCGATACCAAGCTGTGACTCTCATGGTGCTTCAACCACAAAGACACCTCACAATGGTACTATCGATTTCACCGCATGAGCGGCGTCCCCTACGGATGAGAGTCGGTGCATCCCTATCAAGGAAGTCACCGATGAGAGGCTCGGGGCTCTTTACTTATAGCTCGATACCAAATGTAACTCATGGCCGTGGCTGACACCTCATTGGGTATCGTCGCAGAAGCTGGCGTCCCCCGGAGAGTCCGGCTTGGTGCATTCCCCATCAACAGAAGTCACCAAATGAGAGGCTGGGGCTCTTACTTATGCTCGATACCAAGCGTGGCGCCCCAAAATTAGGTATCGTCAATCTTGAGTCGCCACTTACATGGTACATAAATTCAAATACAACTTACTAATATATATATGTCGTATGCAATCGACATAAAGCTATGAGTTTGAATACAAATATTGTCTACTAGATATTATACAAACTCAAAAGGAGTCCTCATTACAACTATTATCACACTATTTTCACGAGAATAGTGAGGACTATTAATATCTATCCTACGGACCATTACTTCGTTCCCAGAGCTCGTCCCGGCTATGTTCTCATTTCACAAGAAGAAAACGGTGAAAGAAAGGGTGAGCTCAACTAGCCCGAGAAGAAATATTATGACTAAGATAATGCGAGAATAAATTATCATTAGCCTTCAACGAGTGTTAAAGCGATAAAATACAATGAACAACCGGTTTAAGCTGCTGTGAATAAGCAATCCATTAAAAAGTCAAGTAGAGAATAAAGTCTACTATCTTTTAGGTTTTAAAAGGTTTTCATCAATTTTTATCATTTGAGACTCGACAATAAATAAACCACCACATCTAATCATCCACGTACCACGGTCGAGGATTTTCATCAAATTATCAATGGTCATGACTATCTTAAGAATCACCCCTGGTCATAATCATACCAAAAACTATCCATCATTTTGCATTACAGATACCGAGGACTTTGTCACATCATTTATATCAAGTCGTGATTATCTTAGAATGATCCACGGGTCATAATCATACTAAGTTCATCTATGCTGCGTAAGCGAAGATAACATAATATAACATGAGGATGATGACAATGACATAATAATTCAATAAAACAAGTTCAAGAATTATTTAATCCATGAATTATTAACGTCAAATTGTCAACATGATCTTTGTTTTGTAGAGTAAAATTCAAGAATGATCGGAAGAATATTTCCATGAAAAGATCTTTGGATGAAGCTTGAAATATCGAGGATATTCTACTAATTTCATGGAGTATAGAAGTCAAAGTTTTAACCAATTTGGGTATAATAAAGAATGGAATAACAAAAGAAATCACCATGCATGCGGTACCGCATAGGCGAGTTATTCAACGAATAATAATAACGGAACGGTCGGTGAAATTCACGCCAAGCGGGATGTTCCAACGAGAATAATAAAGATGGAACCGGATCGGTGTAAAACACACGAGATAGGATATTCAAGCGAGAATGATAAAAAGCGGAACCAGGTCGGTGTAAAACACATGACAGGATGTTCAACGAGAATAATAAAAAAGCGGAACCGGGTCGGTGTAAAACCTGTGAGCAGGATGTTCAGCGAATAATAGAAGAATGTCACCAAGTATAGGGTAAACCGCGTATCTGAGTTATTCAAGCAGAATAATAAGCAATGGAATAACATAAGGATTTCACCAAGTATAGGGTATGCTGGCGTATCTCTGAGTTATGTATAGGGTATGCCACTTTTTACAAAAGTTATTCAAGCAGAATAATAGTGAATGGAATAATGAAGTTCTCTTCAAGAAGAAAGAATAACACCCCACTAGTAAAAAGCTGAATATAGAAGTAGTGAAGTAGCGAGAATACTCTTCTTCTTCTTTCTATAATTTTTCTCTATAGCTTCTCTCTATAATTTCTCTCTCTAGAGTTTGATGAATTAAGTAAGAAAATAATGAAGGAATGAGCTTTATTTATAGGAAAATGGAATGCATAGTAACTAATCCATGAGCGGTCAGATTGATTTACTTTAATCGGACGGTCCATATTTAAAGAAAAATCTTTTAAATAAAATATAATATATTCTATTTATATAAAAACATTTTTACTATGCAAACACTATGCAATACTATGCAAAACACATATAAAAAACACTATGCAACACTATGCGTAATAAAATATAATATATTCTATTTATAGAATAACTTTAATAAAGTATTCTATTTTATATAAAAGATGTTTACATTTTATTACGTTAATAATACGAATAAAACAAAAGCGTCATTATCATTATAATAATTCATATTATTAATCGAATAATAATGGAATCAATGCGAGTGACTTCTCACATAAGCATCGATAATCAATACTGGAGTGTGCTACTTATGCAACCACACGTATTCTTTGTACTTTTACTACTACGAGAGTAGTTCAGCGATAATCAACGGTAAAACTTCCGCCGTTATTTCAATAAAATATTTTTGTCGTTTTCTCAATCCGGCAATAATTACATTTGTGGGGTCCACCAATGATTGAGTAGTTATACGAATATTCCTGCTAAGCAAGAATATTCCCCGAACCAATCGAATATAATATAACCACTTGCATACTTTGCAAAATTTATAAATACTACCCACAACTATAATATTATCTCAAATTCACACCATAATATTAAAAATTATTTTGACAAAATTTAAATCTTTATTAATAAAATCTGGGGTCTCATCTCATGATCATTTGTGTGGAGACACTAAAGCAAGTATGTAGGTGCTTATTAGAGAATAAGTTCATTGAGCATTGGCTCGCTAAGGAATACCTAATGGAGTTTTATTCATTGTCAATAGGAATTCAGTAGTGATAGTAGTACAAGTAATCCTTGGACTTGAGATCATCATAGTATCTTGTGTATGATGAGTTATACTTTGACTTATTCCTTAAGACCCTTAGGGTATATCAAAGGGTATGCTTGGGTATAATAAGTTGTACATGGAGATAATGTATGATCAATAAAGAATCTACCACTTCTTATAAAAGAAGAGAAATGTCCTATGTGATTCGATAAATGACAACCCAAAGAGTCCTTGGCAAGGCGTAATGAAATTAGAAAGGAGTTTCTAATTTGTATTATTTGGAGTTGTGCATTTAAGGATCGAAATACATATAATTAAATAAAATAAGATTTGACAGTAATTCCATGTCTTATATTTAATTGGGACATTGTATGGTGGAAGGATTGAATTATACTGGTAACTATTTACTCAAAGGTTCTTTTATGATTAATGTTGAAATCTATATTATCCGGAAAGTCGTTGATCATTAGGGAGGCTTATCCCTATTGTAGAATAAATATTATTTATTTAAATAAATAAATTGTTTAATTTATTTATTTAAATAAGATTAGAATTGTTCTAATTGATTTATTCACAATAGGTTTAATATGGAGAACCTAAAGGGTCACACCATAAAAGGAAGAATAATTATTTAAGAAGTTAATGGCATAATCGTAATAATATGTTATGTATATTTAATTTAATCTATGGTGATAGAATAAATTAAATAGCTTAATATTTATTATTTAATATTTTAGAAATATTAAATATAAATTAATAAGAGGAGTCTTATTAATATTATTACAATTATTATTATTTTAATTTCTAAAAGAGTTTAGGAATTAATTTAATATAAGTACTCTCATTTATTCCTAATTGGATTAGGAAGGAAAATTAGTTAAAGGAGTTTAATTAATTATCTCTAATAAGATTAGGGAGCTTAATTAATTAAAAAGAATTAATTAATTAAAACCCAATTCCTTAATTGTTAAGGTGGGTTGCCCACATCTATAAATAAGAGGAGTCTTATTATGGGTGTGGGGGTTGTTGACTTTTTCCACATAACGACATAATTCCAATTGTTGGGAGAGTACACCTTTTCTATAGAGATAGAAAAACTAGGGTTTAGCCAACCACCCTTCTTCTTGAATTTTCTTCTTCTTTGGTGGATCACCTCTAGAGGCCAAACATTTGGGTGGCTAACGTTGATCAAAGGAAGGAACCAAACCCGGTGGATTCAAGATTGAACGCGAAAGGATTTGGAGGTGAACTTGTACCTGAGGAAGCTCGATCTTCAAGGGTATGATTTATTCTTTATCTTTTCGTTTAATTAATAATTATGCATAAAGGGTGATCCGGGTATATGGTTTGTAAAAATTTTAAACTCTGATTTATCACGCTTCCGCACTTTTTATGCAATTTGATTGCGTTCATGAATATTACAAACCTAACAGTGGCATCAGAGCCAAACCTTTATGTAAATTATTAATTGTTCAGATTTGATATGTATATTGATATGTGTTTAGAACAATTTAATTGGGCATAATTTTATTGTATAAAATTTATTTAAAAAAAAAAAAAAAAAAAAAGGGATTTCTAATTTATTTAAGAGTCAATATTTATAAACCTGAATAAAAAAAAATAAAAAAGGATTTCATGAATTAGGTATTTAAGAGTTAAATGCATAAATGAATAAAAAAAAAGTGCAAGTGATTCACATTTTTTTTTTTGTTTTTTATGTTTCCTGCTGCTAACAGATTTAAAAAAAAATGGTACAATTCGTGGCTAAGGCAATGCACGAAAATCGGGGAGCACATCTTGAATTCAAAAGTGAATACTTATTGCATGGAATGGTTAATATATATGTATGATAAGTGAACAGGTAATATACGGTAATATATATATATATAAAATATATATACGGTTTTTACATATATATATATATATATATATAATAGTTATATATATATTATTATTAATTATTTTATAATTAAATTAAAAGTTTATTTTAATTTTAAAATAAAAAGTTTATTTTATTATAAAAATAAAAAGGTTTATTTTAATTTTAAAATTAAAATTTCATGCTAACTAATTAGAGTTGGAATTGGATTCCATGATAACCAATTGGAGTTGAAATTGGATTTCATGTTTTCTAAAATAAAGGAGTTTATTTGTGAATAAGAAAGTGAATCCATGTTTTCTTAAATAAAGGAGTTTATTTAGATATGAAATAGGATTTCATATTATTCAAAATAAAAGAGTTTATTTGTGAATAGGAAAGAAAATCCATGTTTCCTTAAATAAAGGAGTTTATTTAAATATGAAATAAGATTTCATATTATTCAAAATAAAGGAGTTTATTTGTGAATAGGAAAGAATATCCGTGTTTCCTTTAATAAAATTTTTTTAATGGAATTGGATTCCATAATTAATTAAAATAAAAGAGTTTATTTTAATTAAAGATTTTTTTTATTACATGGAATTGGATTCCATAATTAATTAAAATAAAGGAGTTTATTTTGATTAAAATTTTGATTAAAATAAAATAGTTTATTTTATTCAAAATTGGATAAATTAAAATAAAATAGTTTTATTTTGATTTAAATTTGGATTGAAATAAAGGAGTTTATTTTAATTCAAAAATAGATTTTATACTAACTAAATTTGCCCATTAAATGATATCAATATATATATTAAATGTTTATTATTCATGAGATGAATGTTGTTTATTGATGCATATGGTGATGTGTATGATAATAAATGGGATTGATTATGGACTATTGACCGATGCGATTGGATTTTATTTTAGTTGGATGCATGAATGTATGGGTTTTATTAAATGGGTCTCTGCGTACCTCGCCTTCTCTAATTTTTCTTAATGAAAATTCTATCTCCTCCCATGTACTTCCCCGATCACGATCAAGGTTTCTATTTATTTTAAATAGTTTTGTAATAGGAATAGTTAGAATTAATTTTGAAAATTGGAGATCAAGGAACAAGAGCGCTTGAAGACACATTTGTAATGGAGCCCGGGTTTAAATGTAATAGTTATATTTAAATATTATTTCTTGCACCCCTAGGGTTTGACCTTTTGGTTCACTTGGTGGCTCTAGTAGAACCAAACTAGAATAAAAGTCCATAATCAATCCGGGTAGAATATAGTATTCTATATGTCCATGCTTATACTATATATATTATATATTATGCAAACATGCTTCGCATGTTCATTAATATGACGCGTATTTTATATATATATGTGCATGCGCTTAAACAAGATGAGACAAATTAATAACAAAACCCTCAATTTTTTATATTAAGTTCTAAGCGTTCAAAGATATTTGGAATATCGAAGCGTCATTTTCTAAGCATGATAAAATTAATAGAGTATTAAATATTTAATATGAGTTTGTTGTGTCACCACAAGGCAAGTATTAAGTATTTAAAATGTTAATTTATCACATTTGATGCTTATAAAGAAAATTGAACAATATTGTTTTGTTGTGTCACCACAAGGATGATATTTTTCTTTTTTGAATATATGGAGTGCTAGGTCGGACTTAACTTGGATAATTTTGATTCGGATGTGCCACCACTTGATCAAAATAATCTAAGAGGCAAAATACAAGGAGTTGCATAGTTGATGTAATTGACAAAAGTTGTCTACCTATTTATTTATATATAGTTTGTTGTGTCACCACAAGGCTATATACATTTGAAATGGGATCCTTATTCTCACTAGCAAATCTTTAATCAGATTTTGCCGAACTATATAAGTGAGGGTAATATAGTTTGAAGAAAATAATGGGAGATACCAATTAAAACAAGACCTAATTTATTTTGGTAATTAATAAAAGAATGTATGTTAAAATGTTGTTAATTACAAATTCATTTACGTAATTTTACAATGTCTAAAATTACTATCATCTTTGCGAAGCATATTAGATGCTAAATTAATCGAATAGAATTAAACGGATTGGTTAAGGAATTTGAGAATAGTTCTCATAAATGAAAAGCTATCTTATGTCCTTAATACGCCTATCCTCGCAATGGTTGCAGAGAATGCCTCGAGAAAGAGATTGCTACTTTTAGAAAGTGGCAAGATGATGCATTGTGATTGGCTCAATGCATCATGCTCGTATCCATGAGTAACAAGCTTGACGTCACTGAAACTATGGATACTTCTACTATCCCCGCACGTCAAGTAGTTGATGGTGAGGAAAGTAGGACCGATAGATATCGACATATCTAAGGAGCTCTTCCGATCTAGAATGGCCAATGGCACTATAAAGATGCATAAAAAGTTCTTAACATAATCAATTTGATTGATCAATTAGACAACTGGTTTTGTCATGGATGGAGAGTTGAGCCAAGATTTAATCTTGCACTCACTCCGGACTCCTTTCACAATTGTTGTGAATTTTCATATAAACAAGCTAGATATCACCTCATTGATTTGCTTAACATAATGAAAAATGTTGAGAGTCACTTTTCAACCAAGAAAGATCAAGTCTTCTTGGTAGGGGCCAAAAGGATCTTCCGAAAAGAAGAACGATTCAAAGAAGGTAAATAGAAAGGTATAAACAAAGGATAATAAGAACAAAACTGATTTGGATAGCAAAGGAGTTTGCTTCCACTGCAATAAGCCTGGACACTAGAAAGAAACTACGAGAAGCATCTTGCAGAGGCTAACCAAAGAAACTTAGTAAAGTTTCGGTTATAAATACAAATTTGTTCATGATTGAAATAAATTTTTCTTTAAGTCAAGGTTCTACTTGGGTATTGGATACCGACTTTAATTATCATAAATATAGATTTATGAAGGGACCAAGCAGAAGTAGAAAGCTAAACAAATATAAGTAATCCTATGTGCGGAAAATGAAGCAAAGGTTCTTTGATTAGCTATAGAAACTTATAGTTTAAGATCGCCTGACGGCAAATCTATTAAGTCAATAAGTTGTTATTGTATTCCAATTCTTGTTAGAAACATTATTCCGTTTTATTGTTGGACAATAAAATCTTTGGTATTATAATTAAGAACAATTGTTGTTCTATTTATAATAATAATGTTTTGTATAGAACCTGGAATATTACTTAATAAATTTTGTATACTTGGCTTACATGAAAATAATTTTGCATATTGAACAAATTAGTATAAGAAAAGGAGATGATCATTCAAAGAGTTGAATGTGTGTATTTCTTTGAAATACAAGTGTGAATTATTTGAAAGGTTCAAAGAATTGTAAGTGAAACAAATTGACAAAGTTTTAAGATTCTTTGATTAGATCAAGGAATAAATACTTGTGCAATAAGTTTCTAGATCATCTCAAATGGTTTTCTCATAATGGACACATCCCGACACGCAATAATTAATTGATGTATCTGAATGAAAAAAATCGTACCTTGTTGGACATGGTGCGGTCCATAATGATTTTACCGACATTCCAGTATCCTTCTAGGATCATGTCCTAGAAATGGCTGCATATCTACGAAAAAGGTAACCTCAAAATCCAGCCCCAAGACTCTATAAAAGTTATAGACAGGGAGGATTCCTAATCTTAAGTATGTTAAGATAAAGGGGTTGTCCAACTTATATGAAAAGGTTTCAAAAGGATAAGCTTGGGACAAGATTTAACAAATACAGATTTGTGGGACATCCTAAAGTAAGTTTAGGGCATGTGTTCTATAATCCTACTTAGCAAAAAGGTGTTTGTTGCGAAAACACGCTTTAAGATAAAGGTGTTTATCATTCAAGGGGCTAGTGGGAAGATTATAGATCTTGAAAGGTCAAGAACCACAAAACACTATAAGTCAAATAAGAGGAACATGTAGATGAGCATATACCACACAAAATCAATCAAAATCGGAATATAAAGAAGATACCCGGGAGGTATGGATTCATCATGGATGATGATGATGAGGTACACATCATAGAAGATGATGATCCCGATTACATACGATGAGGTAAGAGTTCTAGTGTGTACACAAAGGGAATTGGGAGCGTCGTGAAATTTCTAGTATTATATGTTGATATACTACGGATGAGGAATTACATACCAATGCTACAATCAGTAAAGATAAAGTTGTCTAAACAATTCCTCCATGAATGATTTGGGAAGAGTATCTTAATTGGGGATATAAATCTATATAGATAGATTTAAGAGGATGCTCGACTTAACCCAAGGAACGTATATTCATTTGATGCTAAAGTCGTTTAGTATGGCAAACTCCAAGAGATGTCTCATGTTGATGAGCCATGGAGTGTATCTCTCTTAATAGTCCCCATAGACTCCAAAAAGAGAGTCGCATGAGTGACAATCATGTATGCAATGAAATATACGAGACCTGATGTTGATCATTTATATTCTAGAGAAGTTCACTGTGAGTCAGTGAATAAACATCTTAAAGTACTTAACCGGCACTAAGGATGTGATCATACATGGTGGGTCTAAATTAAAACTAGAGGGCTTAACAGACTCAAGTTTTTCGAGATGCACCAAGATGATGAGAAATCCACTTTAAGGTAAAGTGTTACCTTAAACGGTGGTGTAGTGAAATTAGAAAGGTTCCAAACAGCAAAGAGTTGCTGGTTTAGTGATAAAGACAAAGTAAATAGCTATAAATGAAGCTGGAAGTTGATTGTTTGGATTAAAAGTTCATTACAGAACTAGGAATAGTTCCTAAGTCTCATCTTGGATCTAAACATGTGTTGTGGCACTTTCATTTGATTATAAGAATCATTGAAAGATGGGAAATCACTATAGAGATAGTGGACTCTCAAGAACAACATTACATATCCATTAACTAAAGCTTATCCAACAGCAGGATAATCGTCACTTAGAGGAGAAGAGTATAAGATACCATGACGATTGGCTTTAATGCAAGTGGGAGATTGAAAGTAGTATGCATACAAGCCAATCATGTTTGATGATAAAGCATATACTTTGTAACAATCTTATTCATTTATTAATAAAAAGTATTAATTTATTAAAGGCTTTTAATTATCTACATGATGTCGTTTTTATAATATGTGATAAACCCATAGTTTTAAGCAATGCTTTTAGAATAATGATGATGATCATTCTAATGAGATCTAAATTCTTAGAAAGCTTAAAACTAAAATAGTTCCCAATCATTGGATTACTAAATTGGGGATTAGTGAATCCGGATAGATTGGTACATACGTTTGCTTGCTCATTGGATGAGGATGATTGATCTCATGATCATTTGTGTGGAGACACTAAAGCAAGTATGTAGGTGCTTATTAGAGAATAAGTTCATCGAGCGTGGCTCGCTAAGGAATACCTAATGGAGTTTTATTTTACGTCAATAGGAATTCAGTAGTGATAGTAGTACAAGTAATCCTTGGACTTGAGATCATCATAGTATCTTGTGTATGATGAGTTATACTTTGACTTATTCCTTAAGACCCTTAGGGTATATCAAAGGGTATGCTTGGGTATAATAAGTTGTACATGGAGATAATGTATGATCAATAAAGAATCTACCACTTCTAATAAAGAAGAGAAATGTGTCTATGTGATTCGATAAATGACAACCCAGAGTAGTCCTTGGCCATAAGAATGAAATTAGAAAGGAGTTTCTAATTTATATTATTTGAGTTGTGCATTTAAGGATCGAAATACATATAATTAAATAAAATAAGACTTGATGGTAATTCCATATCTTATATTTAATTGGGACATTGTATGGTGGAAGGATTGAATTGCACGATAACTATTTACTCAAAGGTTCTTTTATGATTAATGTTGAAATCTATATTATCCGGAAAGTCGTTGATCGCTAGGGAGGCTTATCCTATTGTAGAATAAATATTATTTATTTAAATAAATTAATTATTTAATTTATTTATTTAAATAAGATTAGAATTGTTCTAATTGATTTATTCACAATAGGTTTAATATGGAGAACCTAAAGGGTCACACCATAAAAGGAAGAATAATTATTTAAGAAGTTAATGGCATAATCGTAATAATATGTTATAATCTATGGTGATAGAATAAATTAAATAGCTTAATATTTATTATTTAATATTTTAGAAATATTAAATATAAATTAATAAGAGGAGTCTTATTAATATTATTACAATTATTATTATTTTAATTTCTAAAAGAGTTTAGGAATTAATTTAATATAAGTACTCTCATTTATTCCTAATTGGATTAGGAAGGAAAATTAGTTAAAGGAGTTTAATTAATTATCCTAATAAGATTAGGGAGCTTAATTAATTAAAAAGAATTAATTAATTAAAACCCAATTCCTTAATTGTTAAGGTGGGTTGCCCACATCTATAAATAAGAGGAGTCTTATTATGGGTGTGGGGGTTGTTGACTTTTTCAACATACGACATAATTCCAATTGTTGGGAGAGTACACCTTTTCTATAGAGATAGAAAAACTAGGGTTTAGCCAACCACCCTTCTTCTTGAATTCTCTTCTTCCTTGGTGGATCACCTCTAGAGGCCAAACATTTGGGTGGCTAACGTTGATCAAAGGAAGGAACCAAACCCGGTGGATTCAAGATTGAACGCGAAAGGATTTGGAGGTGAACTTGTACCTGAGGAAGCTCGATCTTCAAGGGTATGATTTATTCTTTATCTTTTCGTTTAATTAATAATTATGCATAAAGGGTGATCCGGGTATATGGTTTGTAAAAATTTTAAACTCTGATTTATCACGCTTCCGCACTTTTTATGCAATTTGATTGCGTTCATGAATATTACAAACCTAACAAATAGTACATCATATGAACTAATAGTTTAATCATGTGAATCAATAGTTCTATACATGTGAAAATATGAATTACAGTATAATACCTCCATCTATACCTCCATTTTTAACTTAGTCATGCAAGTATTATCAATCTTGCACCACCTCCCCTAATAGTACATAAATATGAATTAATAGTACAGACATGTGAATAAATAGTTATAAGCATGTGAATTAATAGCAATTAATTGCTCATTTATCCGATTAATTACCCGATTGATCAATATAACCTCCAGACATCAATTATTATCGGAATAGATGTCGATTTCCACTAACACTAATAATTCCAACACAATGGAACTATCAATTTCATCTTTAATCAACACGAACTTATTCATCATTAATATTATAACTCACAATATTTAACAACCAGATCATTCCCAAGAAAGAGGGGGCTTTCTGATAAGGATTTCTCCTTATTGGTGCGCAATTAGGTGACCAAACCTCTCCTCGACAGAACTTTCTAGACATCGTCAATATTGCAAATAATAATATGAATAACTTTGTCGTCTCAATTATTGATTTAATAAATAATAAATATTATGCAGATGATACTGTGACAATAATTGAATTAATAATATGAGAGATATTATGCAGCAATTACTGTAGCAATAATTGAGTATAACTAAGTGACTTCTCACGTAAGCATCAATAATCAATATCGTGTGCTACTATGCAACCACGCGTATTACTGTACTTTTACCACCGATTATTTTATGACAACTTACTTACTTAGAAAAATTTTCACATATCACCCTTAACTTTAACCTTTTATCAATTTAACCATTTACTAAATAGAATAATAATTATAAAAATTAAATACTTTCATTTCGTAAAATTCGGGGTCTTACACATGACATGTCGAACTGAAGAGAGGGGAATAGCTAAAGCCTCCAAGTCAACAATGGCGGTAGCCCGATCCTTCGTATTTGAGGCTATCAGGCCTTCAAGGTCTTGGGAAGATGGCTCAATTTTCCAAAAGCTTGGTCTTCAATTTATCTATGACATCTTGAAGCTCCTAAAGCTCTACATAAAGTAAGTCATTCTCATGGTAACGTAAAGTGACTTCCGAATGAAGTGCAACAACATGATGATTGGAAATAAAGAGATCCAACCAAGCATGGAAGGGAGACATGTCCAAGGAGAGTTAGGAGATGCCACGGGAGACAGAAGGTCATTTAACCCACCCAAAGTGCTATCCACAATACCCTCCTGAGCAATCACCAACTTGACGGAATCCTCCTTGGGAGGATGAACATCAGCAATAGTCTTAGAAGGATTCCTCCTCAAAGAAGAAGGAGTCTCATTGGTACCCTCAAAACTGTCATGTGGAGAAGTTGTAGAAAGGCATAAAGAGAGCGCTGCACCACCCACAACAAGCCATCCGAGCTTACATCAGACAAAGATTCCTTAGCATCAAGACTGACACAATTATCATGTGGTGAAAAAGACTCAATACAAATAGTGATATGCTGGGACATCTCACAAGTAATGGAAGTCGCCGCCGCTGCCCCATTTGCGGTACTCACAAAGAACCCAATATGGGAACATCATCATCCTCTTCATTAACATTGGTCTTCTCGATGACTTCTTGATTCTGAAGAAAAGAGAAATTTCAAGATAGGGTAAGAAGGATTAGATCAAAGATTTTCTAAGATATCCCAGGAGAAATCTTCTAGGGCTTGCCCTCCTAGGGTTTGCTCCCCTAGAGGTTCCCTCTCCCAGGACTTTCATTTTCGAGGCTTGCAAAATATCAAACTCCGCGAAGTGTAGACTTCAACACTTAACATATTTTGTGCGATCATCTCACCAAAGGCGTGACTCACGCGCAGGGGGCAAATGCTTACTGGTAGATGACATAGACTTCCTCTAGAGTAGAGGTGCATTCCCCCAAGCAGTACTGACGAATGTGCATGTAGAGGAGCACCATGGTCCTTTTGGATACGAGTGTCCCTGCATAGCTGGATGTAATGAAGAATGTTAGTCTTTTCTTTAGTATATCCATATAATCAATATTTTCAAGTATCTCGTTGATCCAATGCTGCCATTACTGAAGGTGGCTAGATGAATCAGATAAGAAGTGAAGGGGACTGAAAGGGTACTCTTATTACTCTATGCATAGATGGGGAATGCGATTGGAATGGGGAAAGTCATCCCAACCTCCATAAGCCGCTGCATATAGAAACAAGCCTTCCTTCTTTGGCAGAGGAAAAGTTGTACGGTCATAAGTCTGGACTTGCTCCCAAAAGACGTCGAAAAGACCAAAGAGGGGAGCCCTTCCCCTATCACTGTGGAACGGGGCATCCTTGATGGTTTCGAGGTCTTCATAATGTTTAACGGAGAGGGCCTGCAAGCAAGAAGAATTCAGCATAAGGGCTCTAAAGAGCAAAGAAAAGATGTCAAAGAAAGTGTTAGAGCTCGAAGTGCTTACCATGTCAAAGAGGAAAGTCTAAGATTTAAGCTTAAAAACACCTGAAAATAAGAAGAAATGATGTCAGAAAGAGTTAAGAATAACCATCATGCAAGAACAAATTTCCTAAAATTTTTCAAAAAAACTTCGGGCAGCCCAAAAGCATCCTTCAGAGCCTTTTTTGGACTTATAACAATATATGTCATGGGAAAAGGTGATGATTTTTGTAGGGCTCGTCGCTAGCTTCGTTTTGATATATTATGGGCCTCAAAACTCCAAACGGATCAAAAGTTAAGATTAAAATAGTAACTACTCCCGAACTTCATTTTTTCCATCTATCGTTGATTTCCCCCTAGGGTTCGGCCCCCTAGGGTTCGACCACCTAGAGTGATGTCACTGCAGAGCATTTTTCTTCATCATGTTTTCGTCAAAAAAATACCAAATCTTTCTTTATGTTCCAAGGGAAAAAACCAAGATGTAATTAAGGTAATGGGGCTCGGAAGACAAAAGAAAGATTGGAGGTACTTGAAAAAAAAAGGGTTCGGCGGTTGTCATAGGGTTCGGCCACCTAGGGGTTATCCCCTCTATTCCTTTAAGGTCTTGTTGCTCCACAAATCAACGGCTTGAAACGAAGGCTTCTTCGTCGCAAAAATTATAGGCCTTTCTTTGATGAATTCTGAAGGAAAAAACCAAGATATGATCAAAATGATGGGGCTCAAAAACAAAGAAAGACTACAATTGCCTGAAACAAAAAAGAGAAATAGAGGAAGCAAGTCAAGAGAAATCCAAAAGAAAGAATGAAAGTAAGCAAATTAAAAAGCGAAGACGAGAAGAAGGAATGGAACCCCAAGGGTTCGGGTCCCCATAGGGTTCGGCCCTATAGGGTTCAACCCCTAGGGTTCAGCCCTATAGAGAGGAATCCTCCTTATTACCTCTCGCTCGGATTGAAAAACGTCTCCTTGCTGCTCCCTTGATGATCTTCCTGGCTCGTAGGAAGAGAGAAAATCCAAAATGAAGCAAGACTAAAAGTGAGGCGTGAATAGCTTGGAAGATGCATATATATGAATACATGTATAATCACTGAAGTATACTTGCAACAGAAAAGGAAGCAATCACTCTTCTTCTATTAAGGGAAAGATTCAATTTGGTTTCCAAAAGATAAGTATATTTGATGTTGTTTCTAAATAGGAATATATAAAGATATTATTTTCTAAATATAGAAAAGATTTGATTTTTTTACGCTGATAAAAGGAAATTTGAAATTTGATTTTCCTTCTAAATAATAATAATGATAAGGAAGGATATTATCTTCAAAATCAAATAAAGAAAAAAAATTTAATTTTATTTCCAAAACAAAATTAAGATTTGATTTGATAAAAAGGAAAGATTTAGTTGACCAAAAGAAAGATTTTATTAGATTAAATTTTATTTGGTAATATTTGATGATCTTCCTTATTTTAATTTCCAGGGAAAAAATAAAGGAAACAAATACTGGGCAAGGGATGGAAAAGATTTTTGGAAGATTTCCCAATATGTCCAAGGAAGAGACCAGCTAGGTTTTGCCTCCCTAGGGTTTAACCCTAAGGGTTTGGTTCCCTAGGGGTTCCCTCTTCTAGGACTATCGTCTTCAAGACTTGTAAAGTGAAGCTTGAAGTATTCTTGCACGATCGTCTCTTTGGAAAGGCAACTCTCACGTAGGGGGCAAATGTGGGCCCAAGTGCAAATTAGGGTTCAGTTGACCTAATTAAATTAAATGCACAATTAGGCTAGGGTTCCACCGTCTCATTAAATGTACAAAGTAAGGTTAGCATAACCTAATTGAATGAAGATAGAAAAGTTAGAAATAAATGTGCTAGACTTGGGAGAAGCCTCTACAAGTCCCGAGGCAAAAGACTCGTGGAGGCGGCTCATTTTAATTTGTGAATTGATTGAGGGATTGGATTGGTGGTTAGAAAGACAGGGCGATATGGATATTATCCTAATGAATAAAGGGTATTTCTAGAATTTTCCTGAATACATGTGTTTGACATGTGACTACTTAAGTTTCAGGAAAACTCTATAAATATGTCATCCATTCTATGAAGGAAGGGACCTTTTTTTGAGACTTGAGACTTGGGGACTTGGACATTTTCTCTCAAAGCACTCAAGACTTGGACATTCTCTTAACTCGAAGCACTCAAGAAGGCTCTTGGAATCCCTGCTACCCGAACACGATTTTCGGATTCTTAGAGTTCTACCACATGTCGTTGAAATAATCGCTCACATGTTCTTCTCCCCTCTTCAATCAATCAATCAATTCTGTGCTCTTCGTGGATTTCTCTTCTCCTCAGCCAACACGAAACCCTAACTAGCAAGACACGATTTCCTTGCCCACAAACAATAATCACAACAATAAAAATGACAATAATAATAAGAGATCCCAATAATAAGAGTTCTAAGCCGCTACATGTTGTATCGGTTGATACATGTATCTTTTGCCATTCATTTCTTTTCCATTTTGAATTTAGTTTAACTATGTGCCATACGAAGGAAGTTTAGTTTAACCATGTGCCATACAAATAAAGTCATGTAAAAAAAATAATGAATTTAAGACCAAGCCGCTACAGCTTGTAGCGGTTGGTATATAAAAAAAATTATTTTCTTTTTTTATCTTTCTGACAAAGTGGGACAACGGAAGGCATATAAAAAAAATTTTAAGACCAAGCCGCTACAACTTGTAGCGGTTGGTATATAAAAAAATACATTTTTTATCTTTCTATCTGACAAAGTGGGTCCACGTTATAACGTTAATTTGACCATTATTAAAATAGAGACCGCTACAACATGTAGCGGCTGGGTATATATTTTTTTCAATCTCAGCCTTCCATTTAATTAATTTACGGCTGATAAATTGGTTTGATCTGCATACAATAGGTTCTATAGATAGATTGATATATATATATATATATATATATATATATATATATATATATATATATATATATATATATATATATATATATATACTTGGTCTGTGTGTGCGCGCGCATGTGGGTGGTGTTAATAAGTAAATTAAAATTAAAAGTTACATTTATATATAAAAGACTTATAGCATATGTTCTAGATCATGCATGGCATATTGTTGTTATTATATGTACTGTGTATTGGTGCTTTGTTGGTTAGATGGATATATTGATTTATAAGAATCTTGGTCTTCTTGTTTTGGATATTAATTAAACCAAGACCCATATAATACAAAAAAAAAACTCAACCCGGATTGATTTCTTCCTTCTTTCTCTTGATTCGTTGCATTTCTTGATCGGAAGAATCACATTATATGCATGAAGCAGGGTGGAAAATAATATAATACTCAAGTGCAAATTGAATAGCTAGAAAAGTAATCCATTACCTTAACCCCAACACCATCTTTACAGATGATTGCAGTCGTCACTTTCTCCTGTTTTTCTAGTTTTGGTGGAGCAAGTAGAAGAAGAAGATGAAGAAGGCGGCTGCTGCTGCTGCTGCTGCTGCTAAATTATTCATAGCTAGAAAGTCTCAAAGTAACTCAATTATTCATAGAAATGGTACGTAAGTTGCATCGATTTCTAAGGTCCATAATATGAACCACTTTAGACTTGTATCAATATATTCCCAAGAAATTAATATTGTGGATTTATCTGTGTTGTAGATCTATCCGTTTCCTCTATTTATACCCAAACTACCACCCATGACAACAAACAAACATATGTACAAAAGACTTTATCAGCTCTTCTACGTGAACAATAAATTTAGTTACCAGATTTTTTTTTATATCTCCTTTAACTCGCAATTTACGAAAATCTGAATACTATATTTTTAATTCTCATCTCAGGTGTCATCCATAAATTAAGTAAAAGGAAAATTTAACACAACAGAAAGGAAGTATTAAAAGTAACCAATCATTATAAATTTTGTTATCATTCATCTATACATGAATATAAGCATCAACATACTAAACCCTAATTTTTTTTTTCAAATTGTTTTAGACCGCACCCAAAGTAACTTCATGGGTTGCCTACGTACCTCCCTCACTACAATATACACCAACCTATCAAAAGGAAGGATCAGGTCTACGTAGTTCTTTACAAATTACAGCACTAGTAAAGCACATAAAATATCAGTTTACATCAAATGAATCATCAAAAAATAAAACAAAAGAACACTAAACTAAAACCTATTGTTTTGCCTCCTTGGAGGTCTCTCAAAACCAACTCCAGCTGCATCTGCCAATAAAAAGGGGATTGCGGCATCAGGGATGTCTTCAAGAAAACAAAATTCTTCCTGCTGCGTGCGAACTATCACACACTCAAAGTCCTTCATAATCATTCGGCAATCTTCTATCATGTCTTTCTGAGGATGATTTTGTTCGAGTTTCAATCTTGAAAAAATGTCCAATGCCGCTGTACAGTCAGTCTCGATAAAGACTTTCTTGAAGCCAATATCTTTAATAAGTAAGAGACCGTTGTATATACCCCATATCTCCGCCACAAGACTGTTGGTGTTTATAACTACGTAGGTTGGCTGGGGGTGAACTTCCATCTGCTTGGCGACTCTGTTATTGGCGACTCATTGGCGCTTTATATATATATATATATATATATATATATATATATATATATATATATATACGGGGAAAATGAGTTTACTTGATTACCAATTAAGAGATGGAAGAGAAATTTCCTTTCCTAAATCAGATAGATTACTTACTGAGATTATCCGGAGATCTTGTTTGAAATACCTTTCCAAAATCAAATTGGGTTTTAATCAAATGGTTGTTCTGCTCTTGCCGGTCTCTCCAAGTAGTAATACTTTAACCGAATTAAAGATAAACCGCTCAAGCCATTACTCACGGTTTATTCATTCAATAGACAAGACTGGGCCGGCTGCCTTTCCAATTTAGATTTTTAAAAAAAGACATAATGAGTATTTTAAATGCATTTTTTACAAGCATAATTTAGAATTGGGATAAATGTTTGTTTAGTCACTATACTCTAGTTCAACCTTCAAATGAGTCTACTAAACTTTTTTTTCTTATAGTCAACTCACTGAACTTTAGTTTTCGTACAAACCGTTAAAAAATTTATAACTTTTAACGGAATTTGACAAATACAATTCTGAGTTGGAAAAAATAAACTGATGTGACAAAAATGATGCAACGTGACCTTTAATAATAATAATACCGATAATAATAATAACTAGTTGATAGCCCGTGCAATGCACGAACTAATTTAAATAATAAATTTAATAATTTATCTGATAATTATGTCAAAAAAACTCGAAGTACACAATTTATGTAAAAAAAAGAACTCGATATACACAATAAATGTAAATTTGTTAAATTACCATAAAATTAAGAGATATATTACCTTAAAAATTACAACAAAAAGATAAAGAGAATGTATATATTAGACTTCAAACTCATCTTTACTAAGGAGTATACCCCTAAAAAAGACTTATAAATGTAGTTAATTTGTCCAAAAGAAGTTCAAGCCATAGGAGATTTACAACATAAAGAATGGCCAAGTTTGTTTACAAAATTCGAACAAAAAATTTTACATCCTCAAATTTAAGTACCACAAAAAATACAATATTATATCGTCCAAACATTTACGTTGTCATTAGTTTGGTAGGTCTTCTTTTGATTTTGTTTCCTTGGAATTGAGTTCTTCATCCCTATAAAATAAAACAATGCACCAAAGATTACAAGGCAAGTACATAAGAAGATATGGGACTGCCAAAAATAAATAGCAAGACCTCGAGACCTTTTTTCGAAACAAAGAAACAAACTCACAACTCAAAATAAACCTGACAAAAGGAATTCAAAGACCAACCCCTGTATAGGGAGTATTTCTCTTCCTTGCTACACAATTGTTGGTTAGAAAATCTCTTGCAATTGTAAGGAAAACAATTCATTTCATCCAAATTCCTAAAAACTATTCCTAGGGTATAATATGCAAACAGAGAGCTGACCACAATCTTTCCGAAAATTTAAATAGCGCACCAGTCACTGTGTGGCAGTAGACTAACTTATCTTATTGATCGATTCTTCATAGACAACATATCAAACAGGTGATGTGCAAAATAACATTTGAGCAGATGATCATTACCTGAGATGCAAATCAATCACAAATCAATACTAATATATAAAGGAAGTAAGAATGATCCAAAACTCACCTCTCAATTGCAAAATTCAATGAGTCAACTCTTAATTAATTAAGAGTTAACTTGCTCAATTGGAAAACTCACGTGTGTCCAGCTGACAAAAGGAATTAATAACAATGGAGCCATCCAAGTTGATCAAGGAGATGGTAATTGAATTAATAGCATTAATGGAGCTGGTAATTGAATTAATAACAACAACGATCAGAAAACTTAATCCATTTAGGAGGCAGGAATGCCAAAAATGTAAAAGAAATTAAACCTCTAGACAATCTAACTAATTTATCTATAATATCCTCTAGACAATCTAACTAATTTGTGCTAGACAATCTAACTAATTTATCTATAATCCTCTAGACAATCTAACTAATTTGTGCTAATTTTCACTTGATGATCCCAAAATTAAATAATGAAACAGCAAAATTACTCCCGCTCCAGTTGTTGGATGGCCTCCAATTCGTTCATTTAGGAAGAATCTTGCAAGTAGCAGCTCTTCAAAACTGTCGCCCGTACCCGAGTCACAGCATGTGGTCCCAAAGAAGATTGCCAGTGAAAGAAAGGTGGAAAATTGTTGTAAAGGATTGTTTGTGAAGATCAATATGGATGGAGTCCCTATTGGAAGAAAAGTGAATCTTAAAGCGGTTTTGACTCGTTCTTCTATTGGGTTGGTTATGTATTGTTTACCCTACATCTTCTCATTAACCAAACAGTGCAAAAACAATCCAATTATGAATTATAAAATTGAGAAACATATAGTATTTAATAAAATGGATCCAGTAGCAAAAAAGTAAAATGGATCGAGATACTGATACCTTGATCCATCGTGCGATCTTTGTTCATCTCCCGACTGAGGATGGGGCAGAGGAGCCGCGGACTCCTCATCGTGCGATCTTGTTGAGGAATTTCATCTGTAGTGAGCGAAGGATCGAGGTGTATCTTTCAATGATTTTTGAAATTCATGCACATGTACTTAAATATAGAAATTTGTGGGAATTTAGATAAACCCTAACCAAAATAGAAGGCGAACTAACCTGGTTTCAAGAAGTAAAATTAGCATAAACAATAGAGAGAATAAAACCTTAAAATTGTTGCGTTTCATGAAGAACTGTAGGGAGGACTGCAGTCCAATGGTTAACATCACCCCTGATAAGAACAGGATCTGATTCAGTATCACCAAAACAACCCCATGTTAAGCAAGAACAAAAGAATCAATAAGCAAAATAGTAAGAGCAAATAATAAGAACTGAGCCATAAAATGTTGGCAGAGTGTCACTTATACTTACATTTCCCATGGCAAGTAGTCCTTTATCAAAGAAGAAAATGATTCCCAAAAAGGAGAAAAAAACACCAAGATTCATGAGTTTAAAAAAGTCAAAAGACATTAGGGAAATATACAATTAGACGTTCAGATTCAACAACAGCTTCTGTTTTACCAAATATCCATCCTACATCTTTTTATTTTTATTTTTATTTTGCAAATTTTGCAATCAAACAGATGGAATAAAAATCTAAGTTGAAAGTAAAAGAAATAATTATAAATAAGTGGTGATCGAAAAAAGTTAAACTGAGAACACTGGGAAATAAGTTTTCCCCATGCCACCCCAACACTTCCCTTTCTTGGCCCGATTGAGCACAGACCCATTTGACTTTGTCTTCTCCACATCAATTAAAGAATCACCTGAAAATTTTAGATAACCCAAATTAATCACCAATTAAGCATAATACAAAATAGTAAAAAAATCATGCAAGAGAAAAAACCTCACCAAAAAGTAACTGCCCAAGATCTAGAACTGGAAAACTAAGTATAATTCAATCATTCAATTCATATCACCTCTTTCTGATGCCAGAAATCTTGTTCATTCTGTAGTTGTGAAATTTTAAGCCCTAAATCAACCTGAAAATTATAAGACGAAGGACCGTTATCACAGATTATTTAACCATAAAGTAGAATATCAAAAGAAAATCAAACATTAATAAGTAAGCAACTTCACAATGCTCTGTATTACTTATCTAATCACCCCAATTTAATAAAGTTTTTTACCACTTTATTTATGTATGCATCTTTGTCCTTTTGTAATTGTTTGATTTGTTCTTCTAGGCTGACCTGCATAAACCCAGCAAGTTACTTAATGCATCATACTGAAAGATAAAAAGATTAAGAAACCATGTAAAGTTAGAATGCATTTTATCCTCTTAGTTCAACCAGAAAAGCTTCTAAGCCTAGAATGAGACGCATTGTAAAGGTGAAAAGGGAAACTTATGGAACTACCGAAATAACATATTTCTTTGTAAAATAGCAACTCCATAAATATAAATACCAATGTTTCTTTTCAATTTAACAGCCATAAGGCATACAGCCGCAAAGGGGATCCCATGAATTAACTGTAAAGGCGTTCAAAAAATCTTTTGAAAGTTTTGGTATAAATATGATAAACAGATTCATGTATAAATCAAGCACATGAAAATTGCAGGTGGGAGTTTAGGAATTCAGTTTTGGTATACTTCATAAACCCTTAACCACTAAACACCAGCCCGATTGAGCACATAACCATTTGACTTTGTCTTCTCCACATCAATTAAAGAATCACCTGAAAATTTTAGATAACCCAAACTGATCACCAATTCAGCATAATACAAAATAGTAAAATTATCATGCGAGAGAAAAAACCTCACCTAAAGACATAGGCGACACCAAAGGCTCACCTTCCACTCCAACATCTGTAGATTTCTCAGGCGTAGCCTCATTGGACTGTTTTACAGACGGATCAGATGATTGAACCTCTTGCTCTCTTGATTTCCAATCGAAATCCTTCGCCGGACCTGGGGTTTCGGGAGGCGGCGTCTCGTTAGTGGAGGACGAAGCCTCAGCCGCCTATGGCACCGATCAGAACCAAACAAACTCAAACCAATCACACAAATCCATTCATGCACATGTACATAAATATAGAAATTTGTGAGAATTTAGATAAACCCTAACCAAAATAGAAGGCGAACCAACTTGGTTTCAAGGATGAAGAGTTTCGTCTGGTTTCGAGTACGAAGAGTCTCGCTTGGTTTCAGGAGATGAGATGTGGTAGGGGAAGGTAGCGCGATGAAATAGAGAGACGTGGGGAAGTAGAAGAGATTTGAGAGAATTGAAGGGATAAAAAGTTATCTAATCGATCGATTTAAATTCTAATCGGCTTTGCTCACCTGGAATTCAAATTAATTGAGTTCACGCGGGATAGATTTCAAATTGGAAGACACTGATTTTCAAATTAAATGAGTTGGCTCATCCAATTATATAATTTAAAGGATCGGTTGTGATGTCTTTATATATAAGGTATAGATAATAATAATAGTAATAGTAATAATATCGATAATAATACTGCTAATAATAATAATAATATTGATAATAATAATTATAATACCGATAATAGTAATAATAATAATAATACCAACAATAATAATAATAATACTAATAATAATATTAATAATAATATCGATAATAATAATAATAATACAGATAATAATAATAATAATAATACAGATAATAATAATAATATTTATAATTTCCTTAATTATTTTTTCTAAAAATTACATAAAAACCTATTTGATATTAATTATAAAATAATTCAATATATTTTCTTGATTTATGTTATTGAATTTCATGTCAGCTTTCTCTCTCCTACGTGTCAAATTTCGTTAAAAGTCAAAAGACTTAACGGTTTTTGTAACGGTTTGTACGAAAACTAAAGTTCAATGAGTTGAATGTAAGATAAAAAAGCTTAGTGACTCATTTGTAAGTTAACCTAAAGTAGAGTGACCAAAAAAGCATTTATCCCATTTAGAATTTGATATAAATATTCACTGATCTTATATTTTGGATAATAATTTAATATTTCCTCTATCCCAAACTAAATGTCCAGTTTTGATTTTTTTAGATCATATTAACGATTTTTAAAACTAATTATTGTCTATTTCTCGGCATAATATAGGTGTAAAGATTATAACTAAAATAAAGCATATACAATTTTAATATTAACCACTATGTTTATAATTTCAAAAATGTATTTATATATGTTTAATTATTAATTCAAAAAATAATCAATTTGACAACACAACAAAAAAAGTAAATTAGTCATTCAAGTGGGGACGGAGTGAGTATAACAATTCTAAAATAAATAAATAAATCATATCACAATTTGAATTTTAAGATTTTACAAATTAAATAGTATTAAATTCAAATAGTACTTTTTATGGAATCGTGTGAGTAATATTTGTTCTGATCAAATAGTCAAAAGATTGAAACGCAATAAATAATTCTAACCTTTTCTCTCGACAGCTTTCTAAACGCAAATAATATACTACGAAGTATGCCTTCAGTATTAAGTCTTCGTCCCTCCATCCTTTTTAAGCTTGACCCAAAAATTATAATCTGTTACAAAAAATGAATAGATTGCAATAATAAAAATTAAAATGATAATCCTTTCGACAAAATGAACAAATAATCAAAAAGATGGTTAATTATAACTATAGCTAGTGCCCATCACGAATATTCTTGAAAAATAGTTATATTTCAAAATAACAAAATAATACATAGTTGACCAAGCAATGGAATAACAAGTCCAAATCTGAGCAATCTATTTGTTATTTGTTAGGATATCACAAATGAGTTGGAGTTACACACCAAAGAAATAATAAAAAAAGGTGAAAGATTTATATACATAAATGAGTCCAAGACCTAATGACTTAAACTTTTGGGTCAGATTGGGATCCTAAACATGTGTTATCATGCTTAGGATGCTAGGTGCTTTAGGTGGCATCATATTTTTTTCTATGTAATGCAGACATGGTTTTGTAAATGAATTTGGCTAATGCTTTTGGACACTGTAATTGATGTTGTTTGGTTTGCTTTCTAGATCACTCCAGTTTTGAGTGGTAGTTGTCGAATGCAAGGGCCAGTTAATGAAATAGACTACGACGATCAATTGAATAAGGTGAGATTACAGGGTAATCAATTGTTGTTCTTATTTCTATTTTAGTATTGATCTGAAGTTTAATTTTAAAATTAATTGTCCACTCATGAATCTTAGATGGCAGAGTACACCATAGCAAAAATTCCTTTTATTCAATTGAATCAATTTTAGAACCAATCAAGTGTATTTCAAATCAGTTTTAGTTCTGAGCCCATGTGTTTATCAAATAAATGGTTGTCAAACAAGAATTTCATAAAACTAAATCATTGGATTTACTTCTTAATATATGTTCCCCCTCTTTATCATTTCTATTTGCAAAGGTAATATTCTTTTACATGATTCTAATCTATAGATTAATCGCATCAAACTTCTTATTCTGACAATGGATACATAAACAAAGTGAATGCAGATTAAACCAATGTTATTTGCACTATTTTAATTCTTTTTACTTTAATGATTTGCTTATTTAGCCGCATTATTATTTGCACTATTGTATATTTGTCTTGCAAACATAGGACATATTATGTATATGTATTGCAAGATACATGTTTGTGTTTATGCCAAAAATGAGTTCAGACCTTTTAAGTGGTTTATTGATAAAGAAATTATTCATTTTTGGGGGCCATATGTAGGGTTCAGTGTTACATATGGTTGTTTCAGTTATATTTTTGGGGCATCTTTTTCATGGGTACATTTTTTTTTATGTAAGAAAATTTTGAACATATAGGATTCATTTCTGTTTTGTCATCTCACTTTATCTTATACAATTTCCTCTCACGTAATTCTGATTTAATGCTTAAATTTTGGGGCAACTGAATTCAGAATTGGAATAATGCCAATAGGAAATAATGATGTGTTGTTCTGTAAATATATGCTTAAAATTGATTCTTGCTGAATGTTATCTATTGCAGAATGTCATCGAAAGTATGTACAAAGGCACAAAATAAGCAATCTAAATACTTTGAAGCCATCTAGAAAAATTATTGATCAGTTTATCTTATAATGGTCACCATGCCATATACAGTTGCTGCATTATTTTCTCAGGAGTGGCTATTTATGTATTGTGACACATTAAAGCTGAAAATTCAAATTATATTTCTTTGCAATTAATATATTTACATTCATATGGATCAAATACTTAAGTGTTGGATAATCCTTTTTTATCTATTAAGACATTGTAACTTCATGATCTCAAAATAAAATTAATCCTCACATTTGCTTGATTTAGTAATTGATTTTGTTGATATATGATTACATAAAATTTTCCTCTATCAATTTAACAGAAGAAGTTACGGTAAGTGCTCTTAGAAAGCTGATAATGCTGGTGTGGCTTTTCTTGCTGTCGGTGATCATTTCTATCTATACAGCAAGCTTTACATCAATCCTTACAGTCCAGCAGCTTCCATCATTTATTACTGGGATAGACTGCTTAATCGCAAGTAAGTGGCCAATTGGCTATCAAGTAGGTTCATTTGCATACAGTTACATTTACATTTTCATATATGTGTCTCTGTGTGTGTATAAATATGAGATCATGAAATTGGATTGATATTACTGATATAAATAGGTAGTAAATAAAACTTCAATTTGTGAGAAAATGGGTAAAAGATTCTGATTTGTAGAATTAATTGACATTCAAGCTTCAGTTGATAAATAGATTAGGTCCTTGAGTCCCACTATAACAGTCAGCCTTGGAATAAATATCACGAAATGAATTTTATACATGGCAGGGCATCTCATCAGAACAATGATTTTTGCTTGTATATTCTCACACTTAAACTTCTGTATAACAAAACAGGTTTTCCAAAATGACTCCCCACTTGCTATTGACTTGTCCACAGCAATCCTAAAGCAACCATGGATGAAAAAAGTAGTCTGCAATATAAATTTCTCTGCGTATGCGTATTCTACTGGAAAATTTCATTTGGGCTAATGAATGTTATATTTATGTTCAAAGCCCTCAGATGAAAATTGTATTTGGGCTAATGAAAATTATAATTATGTTCAAAGAAGTATAGACATATGGTCTTTTGTTATTCTGCTGGACAATGCAAAATGGTCTTATTTGGGAGGCTTCACAAAAGACAAGCAGGTGAGTTTGGTATTCCCTTTATTGCTCTTTTATGACATTAACATCTTAACCCTTAAACACAAGCTAGCATGCAATACTATCATATGTTTCTGTATCTATCATGCATTACATTTGATAGTCTTTCATTGTTATTCTGGGTACTTTAACTTGTAATTTATATTCGTTGTGTATTGATAAAGATCTGCCTTAATATCTTTATTCAGATAAAAAGGAGACGAAAAATAGCCTCCTGGTTCTGTGAGCGTGTGCTACAACTCGGTCTAAATTTTATAAAACTTGGTCAGTTGTCTTCCACAAGATCTGATCTATTTCCCTGCGAGTTTGTGGATGAGTTTGCCAAGTTGCAGGTACATCTTAGTTTTTAAATGTAATACTTTTTAAAGCATCATTGCTTACCCACTAATGTGTAGAAAAATTTCACATATGCAATTTATTCAAGATTATTAAAAGCTGATTACTGGCTGGTTTGTTCAGGATAGGGTACCTGCCTTATCACCAAAGAAAGCAAGAGACTTGATCAAAAGGTAATTGGGTGCCCCAGTTGACATATTGTCCAAAGAAAATAAAAAAAAGAAACTAAACACAGCTTAAATCCAACCAATTGAATACCAAAAAGAGGACACAAAACATTATCCGTTTATTAGAATAAAGAGCAGACCAAGCACAAAAAACAGAACATAAATTTGGTCTTAACCCCACCTCACATGCATATTGAAAGACTAAGGTTGAGCTAAATTTCAATAAGAGTAGTGAAATACAGTACCTTGCACTGGGTGGCATCCTTGGAAATTCAGGTTCAAACTCAACAGATAGGCCAAGAAAGCCATTGAATCTATCAAAAGTGACATGAGTAACATGTCTGACATTTTCTTTTGTTCCGTATCTCTCCCTCCTCCCACATGCATCCCAAATCTCTTCTTTTCTATCTCTGATTTACCCTAAACTTCTTTTGTAGGACAAATGATTTGGGGCTTTTTAGGTGGACCAAATCGAGTGTTTGCGAACTTGCGAACTGTGGAGTTTGTGGGATGACTGAATATTTTGTAGGACAAACGATATACCGCCATAATTGAATCTATCAAGCGCTTTGCGACATAAGGTAAATCCTCGGATGCCCTCACTTTTATTTTATTTTTTGTGGAAACCTTTGGGAAAATTAGACCTAAGAGTAGATATGATGCATAATAATGAATTTTGGTTTTGCAATATATGGTTTGGTTTGGTTTCCATCAGTATATCTTCTATGTGCTTAATACTCTTGGTTTTGCATGCAGATGGCATAACAGGAGCAGATGTTGGTGTGAAACCAAATATGTAATTTTTCAGGGAACATAAAACAGAAGGATTTCCTCGAATAGCATACATACAAATCTACGAGTGCGACAAATTCTCGATATGTGAACCTGAGGGGCAATCATGATCTGTATCGAATTGGAAATTATTAAAATGTTGTGATTCCCAATTTTTGTAATTGAATTATATCAACAATTTTGATATTATCCTTTGTAATTTAATTGTTATATCTTAATTTATTGATTATAATCCCCTAAATCACTACTACAAATCTAAATTGTTTTTAATTATACCTTCATGTTTTAATATTATCATTTGTAAGCTCTTTTTTGAGAGTGTGGAACAAATGTAGGATTATTTTGACTGAAGGTCTAACATGGAGAAAGTGTACATTTCCCAAATTATTCTTTTGTTTTCTTTTTATATCTCTCTTAAACTAAATAAGTAGAGTTTTTGAACTCAAACGCTCTTAAGATTCCTATAAATACTTTTGAGTGTTAGAATTAGCTATTAGGATACAGGATTCAAAGTGTGAACAGTTTTTTTATCAGTTGGTCTGATTTGATTTTTTAAACATAACTTTATTTAATGGAATTATGTGACTGCTCTCATTCTTTCTCACCTTCCATCCCGGGGTTCCTTTCTTATCTCAAAATCTTCTCTGTTGATGTCCAGAAACTAAACAAGGAGTTGCACAAGCAATCATTCGGTCAGTTGTAGATTTTAAAAGGGATCCTTGGCCTAAGGTTTCTGATAATGCAAAAGACCTTGTGAATAAGATGCTTAACCCTGACCCAAAGTTGCGCCTTACTACTCAGGAAGTGCTAGGTACTTTACAATTTTGTTAATATGCAATTTTTCATCTATTATGTTTTAGGGCTTGCTCTTTGAAATTTTGTGAATGTAAAATACATTACATAAATCAAGATTGCTTATTGGTGACTAATTGCAGATCATCCTTGGATACAAAATGCCAAGAAGGCTCCAAATGTTTCTTTGGGTGAAACTGTGAAAGAAAGACTAAAAGTATTTTCTATGATGAATAAGCTCAAGAAAAGAGCTTTGCAAGTAATGTCTCAAATTTTTACTATATATTAAAAAAATATGTCCATATTGGTTGTTTTCTAAATTCAAGAAATTAACTTTGCACTTTTGATCGTGATGTGGTAAAAATTCTCATGTTCAGTTCATCACACATACTTAGTTATTAAAATGTTATTCAATCTCAGGTTATTGCTGAGCATTTGTCAGCTGAAGAAGTGGTAGGCATAGAGGAAGGATTCAAAGTTATGGATATTAACAACAAAGGAAATATAGACATTAATGAGCTGAGAGTTGGGTTGCAAAAGCTTGACCAGTAGATCCCTGATGCAGATCTTCAAATTCTTATGGATGCTGTAAGTATATTGTATCTAAGTAGTACCAAATGTCAAAATGTAGGGGAATAGGGAAACCTGACTTTTTCATTCCACTAATCTTTTCAGACGTTTAAAAGAAATTCAGACAATAGAAAGCCAAATTTTCAAAAGACAAAATAACTATATGATGTTTTATCTTTCTTTTGTTAATATATATATATATATATATATATATATATATATCAGAAAATTGTCCGATAGACTTGAAATTCTGAATGTTCCCTTTGAACTTATATATTAAAACAAAATCTAAATGTTCTGTTCGAATGACAGTTGGAATGACCATATCTACATTATGCATGTATATACTGTTGGAAGAATGCATATTGTGATTTGATGTTTAATGTAAATGCTCATGATTATGTGTAAAGTTCTTCGAGAAATATATGTACAAGGACTTAGTGATAAATCAAAATTGTTAGGTTGATCTTAGCCTTTAATGTTCACTTGTATAGAGAAAGAGATCAAATATTTTTGGTTGATCTATGGCTAGAAAGAAATAGATAGGTCTTGAAGAGAATCGTAGTTTATCCGGTTGATCAACAGAATGCAGAAACTAAGGCAGGATCGTAGTATATTTGCCTTGAAGGACCTCTCCAGTAATCGTAGAGTGGTCCAGACGTTTGCCGAAGCCAACTCTGAGATCGTAGTGTGCTTTCGGAAACGTAGAGTCTGCAAAACGAGCAAGTGAAGATCGTGGTATGCAAAACTATTGAAAGAAATCGTAGTGTTCTATTCAGACCAAGCACAAATATGATAAGACACCACGATATGCATCGTAGAGTATCAGTATTTGAATAGTAATGATGATGATGTTGTCATCACCTTGACAAATATTTGAATACGATGATGTCAGCACCTTGACAAATATTTGAATACGATATTAATGATGATGTCAGCACCTTGACAAATATTTGATGATGTCAGCACCTTGACAAATATTTGAATACGATACAAAGACAATATGATACCTTGACAAATATGATCTTGTGTGGCCATTAAAATTAATTCAGGACTAAAGATTTGGGCTTGATATGTTTTTTCCTTTCTTTGTCCCCTTACTTTTTGTTTGTAATATTTTGCTGACTGTCTACACAAATTTAGGTTTGTAGAGATTTTTCTTTCTTGCTTTGCATCTTTAAATTTTAGACTTTAGAATAAGTTTGAAATTCTTAATTCATGCAGTAAATATACCTAGAAAAAAACAAAGAAATTACTCAAAGGCCTAAAACAATTGTTACAAAAAATATCTTGGAACAAAGCAGAAGATGTAATGCACAAACCGGTAAACTCTCAACATTACCCCCTATAATGTATATTCATTTGTTTTTCTGTGTAAAATTTGATATCGCACAACAATTTACCATTTTTTTATTATATTTTAATTTATTAATTGTACGTACACATTTATTATTAAAAAATTAAATAATTCTGCCGCAACGCGCGGGTTTATATCTAGTTTTCTACTAATTTGAACTTTAAAAATGACACAAATTGATTTTAAGAAGTAAAACTTAAATCCTTTATATTGAAAGGGAGGGAGTATAATTTGCGGAATAATGAATTACAAAATATGGAATCCAAAATATACAGGCACAATATTTACGAGTATAAAACGCATTTTTTACAAGTATAATTTAAAATTTGATATAAAAATATAGACACTAAATTTCAAGCAAGAATCGATTGGAAAAGATTTTGTTATCGTTGATAGGTCTTCAACTTCTAAGATTTTTTTGATGATAATCATAAATAGTAATTAGGCTAAGAAAAATATTAGAATCCTCTTCATAGGATTAATATTATAATTATTTTAATTATCTTATATACTTTGACCTAAAATATTTTTTAAATCTTATTGAATTGATTTTCTTGACCTTAATAATTTAATATCAAGTGTTAAAAGAAATTAGTTCATAAAGTAACATTTTTCTAAGGCAAGGAGAACTCCTATTATTTTAAAAATAATCTTCCCTCAAAAATTAACTTTCAGGGGCAAAAATATTTTTTCAAAAAATAAACCTTATGTCTCTTTGCATGCATGCACAAAAAGTTATGACTTTTAGTTCATTAGAACATCAACAAAACAGCAACAAAAACAATACCAACAAATCACAACAGTGCTATTATAACAACCACTAACAGTCCACAATTAACATTCTATGTAACAGCCCATGTTAAGCCACTTAGCCACTAATTAGTTTATCCTAACATCAAAATGGAATGAAAAATGAAAAATGGGCTGTTATAGAATGCTAGCTACTTTGCTTCTTTTCCTTCCCTTTTTCCCCAACCGAGCTCTTTCTCCCACTCCCTATATGCTACAGATCTTGGAGTTCAACAAAGTGATATACAATCTGAACTTGGGTGCAATGTGCTGCCATATATGGCTAAGGTTCATCATTGCCTCTATCCAGACCCATCATTGCTTCTACCCGGCTATGTTATGGCCTCCATTCATCCCCATGACATAACAGTCAGTTGACCTCTATTAGACTTGGCTGATACACTCTACTTGGCCTCTATATTAACCTCTAATGAGCTTCCTTACACAGCTCCTAGCTGCCTACTTGCCCCTTTTTTCTTTGGCCCCTACCAGCCACCTATATTTCATAGCTTCTAACTAAATGTCAACTAACTAATTAATTGAACTAACTGCTAACAATCTCAGCTCCCTATTCCCCCCAATGTGGACTGCCGAATTGGACATTAAGAGAGGTTGGGCATAAGGGTGTAAACGAGTCGAAGGGCCCGAGCAGAGCCTCTTCGAATTCGACTCAAAATATTAAATTCAGTACTCGAATTCGAAACTCAATTCAATTATATTTGAAAAAATCTACTCAGATTCGAATTTCGACTCGAATATTTATTACTCGAATTCGATCCGACTCGACTCGAATATTTATTCAAACTACTCATGAGCTTCAAATTCAAGCTCAATTTGAGTCTCCACATAATAACTAGTTTTATAATAAATATAATTATAAATTGAATTTGTTATTTTACTTAAAAATGAAAAATATATTTATTATTACACTTTATGTGACGCTTCAATATTAGGTATCGTCGCCACCCATCTTGGGTCGCCACTTACATGGTACGTATAAATTCAATTACAACTTACTAATATAATCTGTAGGTATACAATCTGACATAAAGCTGTGAGTTTGAATACAAATATTATCTACTAGATATTATACAAACTCAAAAAGGAGTCCTCATTACAACTATTATCACACTATTTCACGTAGAATAGTGAGGACTACTAATGCTATCCTCCGGACCATTACTCCGTTCCTCGACTCGTCTCAAATTTATGTTCTCATTTTCTCAGAAGAAACGGTGAAAAGAAAAGGTGAGCTCAACTAGCCCAAGAAGAAATATTATGACTAAGATAATGCGAATAAATTATCATTAGCCTTCAATGATGTTAAAGCGATAAAATACAATGAACAACCGGTTTAAGCTGCGGTGAATATGCAATCCATTAAAAAAATCAAGTAGAGAATAAAGTCTACTATCTTTTAGGTTTTAAAAGGTTTTCATCAATTTTTATATTTGAGACTCATCTTAATAAATAAACCACCACATCTAATCATCCCCGCACTACTGGCCATGAGGATTTTCATCAATTTATCAATGGTCGTGACTATACCGAATCACCCCTGGTCATAATCATACCAAAAACTATCCATCATTCGCATTACAGTGCCATCGAGGACTTTAGTCACATCATTTATATCAAGTCGTGATTATACCGAATGATCCTCAGTCATAATCATACTAAGTTCATCTATGCACGTAAGCAAAGATAACATAATATAACATGAGGATGATGACAATGACATAATAATTCAATGATAAAACAAGTTCAAGAATTATTTAATCCATGAATTATTAACGTCCAAATTGTCAACACGATCTTTGTTTTCGTAGAAAGTAAAATTCAAGAATGATCGGAAGAATATTTTCATGAAAAGATATGGATGGATGAAACGCAAATATCGAGGATATTCTACTAATTTCATGGAGTATAGAAGTCAAAGTTTTAACTATTTGGGTATAATAAAGAATGGAATAACAAAAGAAATCACCATGCATGCGGTACTTAGCATAGGCAGAGTTATTCCAACATAATAATAATAACGGAACGGTCGGGTGAAATTCAACACCCATGACGGGATGTTCAAACAGAATAATAAAGATGGAACCGGATCCGGTGTAAAACACACGAGATAGGATATTCAACAGAATGATAAAGAGCGAAACCAGTCCGGTGTAAAACACATGCATGGATGTTCCAATGAGAATAATAAAAGCGGAACCGGTCCGGTGTAAAACACATGAGCAGGATGTTCAATGAGAATAATAGAAGAATGTCACCAAGTATAGAGTAAGCCAAGATATCAAAGTTATTCAATGAAGAATAATAAGCAATGGAATAACATAAGGATTTCACCAAGTATAGGGTATGCAGCGTATCTGAGTTATGTATAGGGTATGCCACTTTTACGAAAGTTATTCCAACAGAATAATAGTGAATGGAATAATGAAGTTCTCTTCAAGAAGAAAGAATAACACCCCTTACTAGTAAAAGAATGAATATAGAAGTAGTGAAGTAGCGAGAATACTCTTCTTCTTTCTATAACTTTCTCTCTATAGCTTCTCTCTATAATTTCTCTCTCAGAGTTTCAATGAATTCGTAAAGAAAATAATGAAGGAATGAGCTTCTATTTATAGGAAAATGGAATGCATAGTAACTAATCCATGAACGGTCCAGATTGATTTACTTTAATCGACGGTCCATATTTAAGAAAAATCTTTTAAATAAAATATAATATATTCTATTTATATAAAAACATTTTACTATGCAAACACTATGCAATACTATGCAAAACACTTACTAAAAAAAAACACTATGCAACACTATGCATAATAAAATATAATATATTCTATTTATAGAATAACTTTAATAAAGTATTCTATTTTATATAAAAGATGTTTACATTTTATTACGTTAATAATCGAATAAAACAAAAGCGTCATTATCATTATAATAATTCATATTATTAATAAATGATAATGGAATCAAACCGGTGACTTCTCACATAAGCATCGATAATCAATACTGGTGTGCTACTTATGCAACCACACGACATTCTTGTACTTTACTACTGAAAGTAGTTCAACAAGTAACCACGGTAAAACTTCCATAGATTATTTCAATAAAATATTTTTGTCGTTTTCTCAATCAAAATAATAATTACATTTTAAGGGTCCACCAATGATTGAGTAGTTATACTGAATATTCCCGCTAAACCGAATATTCCCCACCAATCGAATATATTATAACCACTTGCATACTTTGTAAAATTTATAAATACTACCCACAACTATAATATTATCTCAAATTCACACCATAATATTAAAAATTATTTCGACAAAATTTAAATCTTTATTGATAAAATCTGGGGTCTCACACTTTACAAATATAAAATCACAATTAAAATTAAAAACAAAACAAAATAATAACTAATTATCCTAATTTGATTTAAATTTGTATATATTATAAGAGAATGTATCGAACATCTAATCGAATATGTATAAGCGGTATGTATCGAATCCTGATAAAAATTCGAGTAGTTTGAATCTTAAACGAGTTGAGTATAATCTTGCTCAGATTCTACTCATATTTTTATTCGAACTATTTTTAATGCTCAGATTTGAATCATATTATTAACGAATCCGAGTCTCGCTCGTATTTTTTCGAGTCGAGCCTGAATCGAGCCCGAACTGTGTTGGCTCGTTTACAGCCTTAGTTGGGCATAGCTTTATTTTTGGGCTCAAATTAGTCCCCTTCTACACATTATTTGGTTAGCTAGATTGGGCTAGGAAGAAAGGTTTGACAAGGTTTGGTTTGGGCTTAATGCAATAACCTATAACATTTAGGAAATTGAAAGGCTTGCATGGAAAATTAAGTTAGCCCAATTTATATAATCTTGAACCCTTATTACTTTTTTTAAGGGTTCTTTACACTACTATACAGCAACTAGAAAGTAATTACAAGATTAGTGCATTCACAAAATAATTACAAAAAGAGTACAACACAATAACCAAACATATTAAACCCTACACCTCTCATCTACCCATTCTCTCACCGCCGCCTCTCTCCTCCCCTTCATCCTCTTCCTCTGCTGCCAATGAGAACTCAAAACCGTTGTCCAAAATGCCAATGAGAAGAAGGAGAAGATTCGTCCCACAAGCAAAGAGAGCCTCTGCCAAGCAAAGAGAGCTCCGATCGGAGGAAAAAACGACGGTAAACCATCAATTATTTGTGCACAAAGACGAGATGGCCTTCTAGCTTCAGTATCCTCTCGACGACTCTTCGTTCGACCGAGACTATATTTTTTTTATGACTATTTGGTTACCCACAAAAACTAAAATGGTTACCTTTGTATGAAGGTTTGACTACCAACTGCACCTTTTTATTGATGTAAGGTAACCGAGATTGTGTTGCACAATATTGAATAATATTTTGCATTTTTTTTCTTCTTACATTAAGTAAGAGGAAAATCACACAACTACTCTCTGATTCCATCATGGTTTAATAAGATAAAGAAAACAAATACATGTAAGACTTGTAATTGTTCTGAAATTTTTTATGGCTATTTGATTACCTACAAAAATTAAAATGGTTACTTTTGTATACAGGTTTGGCTACCAACTACACCTTTTTATTGATGTAAGGTAACCAAGATTGTGTTACACAATATTGAATAATATTTTGCATTTTTTTCTTCTTACATTAAGTAATAGGAAAACCACGCGACTACTCTCTGATTTCATCATGGTTTAACAAGATAAAGAAAACAAATACATGTAACACTTGGTAACTATTCTGAATTGTTTTTATAATTATTTGGTTACCCACATAAACTAAAATGGTTACCTTTGTATGAAGGTTTGGTTACCAACTGCACCATATACCAACTGCATCAAGTTTGGCATGTAATTAAAATTGTCATAGCAGAGAGAAACAACCGGGAACAGTTACATAATTACAAAACTGATTTGTCACATCAGCAACCCATTAAAACACCCAACTAAATTAAAGAAATACCAAATACACTAATTTTATAAATAAAATATTAAAAATGTATTAATTCTATAAATATTTTCTGGATGCACTTTTGTTGTAATTTTTTCTAAAAATGTACTAGAAAGTGTAAATATCCCTTTTTTAAGTAAGGCAATGGTCCATATTATCCAAAATTAATGTGGTACACAACCAAGTATACTTAGTTAATTTAGTGTGGTCCAGTAATTGAATATGGGCTTTTAATACATAATAATATTTGAGTTTGATCTACCACATTGGGTTAGGCTAGCAAAAGAGTTATCACCTACATCATTAAAATGACGACTACGTAATTTAAATACCCATGGTAGCACACCAATTTTCTTATTTGTCACTAAATAATATTTTTTGAATGAAATTAATTATATTATAATAAAATTATTTAATTGATATCATAGGTAGATTTATGTCAAGAATATTTCTCAATTAAGATCTGTTGGCTTTCCTTTTCATTTTGAATAATAAAGGTATACATTTAATAATACCTTTAATTACTACATCTCATAAAATTTATTTAACTCCACATATTACTTTCTTTTCATTATGAATAAGTAATATTTATAATGTCTCATATCATTCTTAGTTAAAGCCTTTTATCTTAAAAGTCTCTCTTCACAATCATTTTATACTCTTTATAGCACATAGATAAAATAAAATAAAATTTTAATCCTTTTTTTTACACATTTTCTATAACAAAGTAGGATTTAATATATAAACCTTATTTAATCTTTTAATATTTCCCTTCAAAGAAATATTACTAATATTCGGGATATCATAGCTCGAGAGTCCCCCATAAAAATATTTTCTCCATTAGTCACATAATAAGGATTGCATCTCTATTTGTGCAAACGTGTTTAGTTGCACCGATATCTACTATCCATTCCGTGATATTGTCAACTAGGTTCACTTCCAAGACAACGACAACAATAATGTCATCGGATTCAATAAAGTTAGCTTGGGCATAGGCTGAAAGTTATTATTATTATTTTCTTGCCCTTGCGAAAGTGACATTTTTTAGCAATATGGTCAGGCATGCTGCACACGAAGCAAGGACCTTTAGTGAAAGGTTTCTGAATCTTGTCGGGATTATTGAACTTATTATCTTTACTTCTAGTTGATTTCTAATTTTTCCCAATGTAGTTTTTGGACTATTGTTGATTTGAAATTTTTTGGCTTGTGGCCTTTGTTCTACAAGATTAGGTATGATCAGCAACTATGTCTCCCTTATCTTTTGCCCTGTTTTGTTCTATGATATGTATGTGTGCCACTAGTTCCTACATAATAAAATATAGTTTCATGTTTAAGGTTCATCTTATACGTACTCTTTCCATGAGGATGATAATTTTTCAATATATAAGTTTAGCAGCTTGAAAGGTCTCGCACATTTTCATTCATTCCCCAATAATCTCCCTCATAATAGTCTGATATTTATGAATTCTCCTTATTACGGATTTTCCATCTTGCATATTAAAATTCAAAAATGTTCCAGCAACATATTTCTTAGTTAAGTCTATAGTTTTCAACAACATATTTAGAATTTTAGGCATCCCAAATCTTTTTTAGAACTTTCATACGGATAATAAATGTCAAACAACAAGTAGACAAGTAGTGCAAATATCTAAGACATGTACGATTATCCTTAACATGATCCCTTTTTCCAGAATTATCACCATAAGATTTTTCAAGAGTTTCAGTAGCACCATTAGCAGTTACAGTCACAACATGATCCACATATAACACATATTCCAAATTCATAATTTCCAAATAAAATAAAGTCTTCAAAGCATCTCTTAAAATTAGTACCACCAAATTAAAGCGTTCAATTTTTGCAAGATCAAAAACAGGTTGCATCTTGTTAACAAACCGAATCACTTTTTAGATCGTTGGAAAACAACGCATTAACAAGAGAAACACTAATGGAACACCTAGGCGCAACGTAAATACTGTAAAAAGTGATTCGTCCCCCACTGGTTCATGACCTTGGGTAGTGTTCACGCTCCAAGAACACTAATGAAACAACTAGGCGCAGCGTAACTACTGTAAAAAGTGATTCTGCCCCACTTGTTCATGACCTTGGGTACATAAGGGATTCGACCCTCTAGGATACCTGGGTGCGCACACGTTTGAACCAGTGGACCCGGATTTGTAGCCTCCTGTAGGCATATCGCGTGCATTAAGGTTTTCTGGCCAAAAAGTCTGTATCCCAAACTTAGCCCAACTCACGTGTGCTGACTCCTTTTATCAACAATATTACAAACCTAACAAATGAGTGTACAAATATACTCAAAGAAGTTTTATAAAGTGAGCAATGTGGGACTTCATTTTAAAGCACAACGTAAGGGTCCAAAATAAGCTGATATGGAGAACCTTGTCAACTACTACTAGAATAGCTGTAAAACACTTTGGAATTAGGAAGTTAGATTATGAATTCATTGTTAACATGTTCTCATACTCTTTTAGGAATTGATAATTTTCTTACACTATTAAAATATGCATTGTGTATATTTTGTGCACGTAGAATTATTCCACTGTGTATATATGTTGTCTACCACTGTAATTGTGTGTTCGCTTTTATGTTTTTGTTGCCTCTGATCATCAATAGGTTTAACAGTGCTTGTGAAATTTTTTTCTTGGCTCTTGTTGGTAATTGAGAAATCTGAGATTAAAAATTCATGCTATTGTGATCCCCTCAAACAAGTGGTCCACCAGGTTTTGATAAGTAAATGTTTTCATGTCTTGTTATTGAATTATGCTCATGTGACAGATAGAAAAAGTCTCATTCGCATTGATGTGAGATGGATTATGGATCGTTCAATTCCGCGTTGAGTTGCTCATTAGTACTTAATCATTAAGATGCTTTGATTATTTACCATTGTAACTATGTGTTCAATCATTGCGTTTGCTCCTATGCAATAGGGATGTGGACAATATTTTTAGTTAAGATTTTGACTCTTATTGTTACAATTAACAACAGCTACTACTGCCTTTGTATATAACTGGTTATTGTATCATTCACTTGAAACAATTTAGACATAGCAATTCATTGGTGTTGGGAATTTTATGAAAATTGTCATTAGTTACCTTTTTTCCTATTATTGTAATTGTGTGTTTGATTATTTTGTGGGACTTTAGTTTCCTTTATGTTCAACTCCTGCGTCGCTACTGCAGTCACCAAAACTTATGTATTATTCCCTATAAATTAGCAATATATATGTATAATGTGACGGCCCCAAAATAGATCCACACAACTCATTCCGGGTGGCCAGATATCACGGTACAGAATCCAAATACAAACTTTATTTATACAACTGTTAAACTGTCATGCAAAATACGACAACACATAAGCTGTGAGTTTCAATACAAATAACAGTACTCACACTCCAAATTAATGATACTCTACATAAAGGTATAGTCGATAACTGTTTTAAGAATTAAAATCTTTGGAAAATGCTCAAGAAATCCTTCATACATGGGAGGTCATGCATCTGAGTTATAATAGATATCATAAGACTTGAGCATTACCCTTGGTTGACCCAATAGACCCCAAAGAAGAACGAAAAGATTACTATCTTGTTCATTCCAATGGTGTGTATCTTCTTGCCATATAATTATCTTCATTGACTCAAACAAAGGATTATATTCCAACCATACTCCAAGATTATATAGATAATGCTCATAGATATAGTCAGCAAGTGGATGTGCACAACCATATCTTATGATAACACGAGTTGGCATGTGGTTAGACATCATGTATGATAATGGAAACACACTCTTTAAGCTCTTAGTACAATTTTGTCCTACTCATTCTAATGAGGTGAGCTTTTGACGCTTTCAAAGTCGGGTTCTCCTCACCCTATTGTTGTTCACCAAAATCAATTATTAAATGACCTATAAAATACGACACACATTTTAAGTCCTTAATACAATTATATATTGTCAAGCTGTTTTATAATGTATTGAGAAACTTTCACAGTCTCAGACCATCACACTATTCCCCTGTTATCCCCGCTCGACCCAGCTACACTCTTACTATCTGAAAGGAATTGTGAAGTAAAAGGGTGAGCACAAATAACCCAGTAAAGAATATCATGACTAAGATAATTAAATTATCATCAATAATAAATCAGATATTTAGAACATATGGTAGATAATAGAAGTTTTCAACCATAATTACAACGGAATCAATAATCCATTAGAAGAGTCAAGTAGAACATAATGTCTACTATCTCCTTCACATTAAAAGTCCATCATTAATATTTCATTCATGTAATACCCATCAATAGTTCTTTGTTATAACCAAGATAAAAAGAACTTTCATCACCTGTCTTCACCTGAACCACCAAAGATTATAGTTAAATTCACAATTCATATTTATAATATGTAAATCAATAGTTTATCTTTGCACTATGGGCCAAAGACATACAACTGTAAAACCAATAATCAATAGTCCATCTTTGCACTACGGGCCAAAGAGGACTTTCATCACATCATTTGTCTGTAACATTACAGGTCATGATTATACCAATACATAATTCTTAGTCATAATCATACCAATCAACAGTCCATCTATACACTACGGGTCAAAGATGACTTTCACCATAATAAAAACATGAGAATGATGACAATGATATAAAGAACCAATCAAGTAAGATCAAGGATAAATATTAGAGATTTATAATTTAATTTATCCCGAATTCAAGAATGTCCAAATGGTCAACATGATGATCAAAACGTGGATTCAAATTTAAGAATAAGATTCATATATCAAAGATAATTTGCTCAGAAAAGAAATCAATTTTGTCGTAAATAGTACCCCAAGTGTAAAGTACCCCGAATAAATAGATATTCATGTATCAAAAATAATTTGGATAGAAAAGAAATCACTTTTATCATGAATAGTACCCCATGAATAGTACCCGAATGAATAGTACCAAATGAATAGTATCCCGTCATGCAAAGTACCCCGAATAAATAGATATTCATGTATTAAAAATAATTTAGACAGAAAAGAAATCACTTTTGTCGTGAATAGTACCCCGTGAATAGTACCCGAGTGAATAGTATCTCGAGTGAATGGTACCCAAGTAAATAGTATCCCGTGAATAGTAAATAGTACCCCGAGTGAATCGTACCCATAAATGGAAAATACGAAAGAAAACGACATTTCTTGACTAGTACAAAAGAAATGATATCTCATACGAGTATAAAAGAATATACGAAACTGCAAATGGATTTTTACCCGCCATACGGTAATCCGCGTAGACATTATTTCCACAATTTAATAAAGAATGAATACAAAGGGTTATTCACCATGCATGCGGTAATCCGCGTAGACAAGTTACTCTCACAGATTTATAAAGAATGAATACAAAGGGTTATTCACCATGCATACGGTAATCCACGTAGACAGGTTACTCCCGCAGATTAATAAAGAATGAATACGAAAGAAATAATACCCCTTACGAATACGAAAAGTAATATCCCTTACAAATACGAACAATAACATCCCTTACTAATACGAAAGAAAATAATACCCCTTACCATATAAAAAATAACATACCTTACCTTAGGAGATTGGATACTGCAATAGTGAAGTAGCAAAATACTCTTCTTTTTTCTCTCTATAGTTTTTCTTGTGAGTCTTAGTGAATTGGTGAGAATGAAAGAAGAATAATCTTCTATTTATAGGAGAATGGACTAAATAGTAACTGATTCACGGACGGTCCATATTGATTTACTATTAAAACGAACAGTCCATATTGATTTACTATTAAAACTACAACCGACGGTCCATATTGATTTACTATTAAAACCTCAACCGACGGTCCATATTAATTTATTATTAAAACCTCAACCGACTGTCTATATTGATTTACTATTAAAACCTCAACCGACGGTCTGAAAAATTAGTACATCTTCTCATGGAATAATAAGTCAAACTTATAACAACCGCCCCATGACAAACCCCTCTATTTATATCAAAAATTAAATAAATATTTACCACAAATCACTTATCTTCAATAAACATATTTTTAATATTTCAATAATTATTCATCATTAATATTATAACTCACAATATTGACAACCAGATCATTACCAGGAAAGAGGGGGCTTTCCGATAAGGATTTCTCCTTACTGGCGCGAAATTAAATAACCAAACCCCTTTCCTCGTCAAAACTTTCTAGACATTGTCGATAATATAAATAATAATATGAATAACTGTGTTGTCTCAATTATTGATTTAATAATATAAAATATTGTGCAGATGATACTGTCACAATAATTGAATCAATAATATAAGATACTATGCAATAACTACTGTGACAATTATTGAATAAAATTGAGTGACTTCTTACGTAAGCATCAATAATCGGAGATATCTTGCATGTAATACTGGTGTGCTTAGTGTGTGCAAATGACGTCAGACATGCTTTTATCGCCAGATATTTCAACCGATTTTAACGGTAAAAAGTTTTCTTAGATTATTTTTATAAAAAGATTATTTACGCCGCTTTCTATATCAAGCGGTTATTCCGTTCATGGGGTTCACTAATGATTGTAATAAATAAATACGGATATTCTCGCACAAAAGAATATTCTATTAACCAAACGAATATTTTATGACCACTTGCTTACTTTGTAAAATTTTCACATATCACCCTTAACTTTAACTTTTTATCAATTTAACCATTTACTGAATAGAAAAATTGAATACTTTTATTTCATAAAATTCGGGGTCTTACATATAATATGGTTTAGCATTTGTTTCCATTTCCCATCCTTGTAGTAAGAACCAAAAGAACCTTTTCCATTTAAAACAGATTAAAAAAATTGTCTTTGTGAAGAGAAATTGTAAAATTTGAAGAATGTAAGATTGAACATGTTTGCGAATGCTTGGAGTTGACTATTGAAGGAAAATAAGTGATATTCGAACTTGAGATCTAAATGTCTCAATACCACTACAGTTTTAATCACTAGGCTAAAACCTCATTAACAACTCAATTAGATACGAATTTGGTTATTAAGTCGAAACTGGACAAGAAATCGTGTCTAAATTAACAAGTTGAGCTTGAACTATTCTATGTTCCACTTGAGCTCAACTCATATAAATTAGATTCCAACATGCAAAAGTATGTAAACCATGCATTATATATCCTTTTAAAATTATTGTATAATACTTTTAAGTAATATAGTAAGTATAGTTTTCGTTTATTTATTGTTATGTCAAATTGTAAACAATACTAATATACACTCGCATATTTGATTAATGGAAATATTGAATGTTAGTATGATATTGCTAAAATGTTATGGTATTTATGTCGAATAATTAAGTGTATTTACTGTCACTAACTTAAAAATTAATATTGGTATTTTTTATTTTAAACTTTATTGTGCTTGTTAAAAAATCTTGTATTTTAGATCCATATGTATGTCTTGTACATATTTTGATAATATGATATGCTATATTGGATGTCCAGTCCGACCACTTGAATAAATAACCCGTGATTAGGGGTGAGCATGGTGCGGTTTGAAGTCTAAACTGCACCCGAAACCGTTTAGGTGCGGTTTGACAAATTCAAAACCGCACACGAAACCACTTGTGATTGGTGCGGTGCGATTTTAAACTGTGCGGTGCGGTTTCAATTGATGCGATTTCGGTTCCAAAACTAATTGAAACAACAAAAAGGTCTAAGCCTTCAATAGAATTTAACATATAGCTCACATCGAGCAATTAACTTAGTGACAAAGTCGACAATGGGAATTATATCAAGCATAGAAATTGTTAACGCCAAGATCTTTCTCCACGTCCCAATCACCAAGACGCGTCCGATATCCTGCACAGTTCAACAAGTCAACACCAAAAGCAGCGGACTACCGTCGAGGGATACTCGGCGTGAGAGTCAGTATCGGCGATCACAAGGTCAACAATGGAGAGAAAAATAATGTCTAATGTCTGAGAGAGAATAATCATAATATCATTGTGTGTGTAATCTTTTGTTACCTACCTCCTTTGTGATCTTAGCCCCATACGCACTCCAATCCCGGTTTACCGTGCCACCCATCACCTCCTGACACCTTTTTCCCACTCCCGGTCACTTCGATTGAAAGTATGTAGCCTACTTCCACACTTGCTTGCTTGTTTGCCATCACGTCATCCGAGTCCCATCCTCATTAATGTAAATGCGGAAAGGTGGCGAAGACACGGTAATCAACTATCACTTGGTATAATGATTCTGTTCAAAGTTGGATTAAGTGACAATTTGTATAATGGGCGATTCGGTGACTAAACCCAAATAACGGAAATGACCCTAACGACCGGATCAACAAGAAAGGACCCAATGAAATAATCAAATGGCGGGCCCAAACCATTCGGACCAACCGGGACTAGCATAACATAATCCGAGGAGGAGCCCATTAAGTGCGCCCGATAAGGAAAAGGATTATGGGCTCAACATTACCCCCCTAGTCTTTTATTAAGCAGGTGTTTAATGAAAGACTATAAACAATATAGGCCCATGATATAACAAATTATGATAAGTCACAAGAGATCCAAAGTGAAACTCACCAAAGCCCATCAAAAATCGGTCCAAATTGATATCGGGAATAGAAATGGGAAGCCCAATGGGACGCAAGCCCACTCGGTGAAGATATTTAGACCCAAAAGCAGATGAAACCTCTTCCCATTCATCATCATTGCGATTGAATTAAATGTGCGCCCTCGACATCAGTATAAGCGTCGAATAAAAGGTAAACTTTACCAATAATTCGAGCGGTTTTACTCGCTAATTTGAAATTTGAACCTTTGAGCTTTCTTCTCTCTCGCAGAACTTCTTCCTCTGATTCACGAAATCTCAACAATGGTGACTGTGAATTCCAACCATAACTCTCCCAACCCAAACCTTAACCAAGAGGGTTCAAGTTCCAACCCCAATCAACAACCCGGGGAAATCCTTCTCTAATCCCTACACGCCTCCTCCTCGACTTCTTGAGGGCGGAGAGCAGTTCCCTCATGCCAACATCCTTCCTCCGTCACGGAATCGAAATATGTATCCTCGGGACTCGTTATCGATTCGACATATACGCTTATATAAAGGCCCTGCTCCTGAAGAGCGTATGTACCAGCGACCGGACGGTTGGGTCGCCATGAGTAATTCGCATAGACAGGATATTCCAACAAAATAATAAAGAATGGAATAACAACAAAATTCACCAAGCATGCGATAGACCACACAAACAGGTTATTCCAACAGAATAATATAGAATAGAATAATAGAAGAATTTCACCATGTATGTGGTACTTCGCATAGACAGGTTATTCCAACATAATAATAAAGAATGGAATAATAGAAGAATTTCACCATGTATGCGGTACTTCGCATAGACAGGTTATTTTAACATAATAATAAAGAATGGAATAACAGAAGAATTTCACCATGTATACGATAGTCCGCGTAGTCAGGTTATTCCAACAGAATAATAAGGAATGGAATAACAATAGCTCTCTTCATGAATACGAAAGAAATAATACCCCTTACCTTAGAAGAAAACTGGATACTGAAATAGTGAGGTAGCAGACTTCTCTTCCACTTTTAACTTAGTCATGCAAGTATTATCAATCTTGCACCAACTCCCGTAATAGTAAATGAATGTGAATCAATAGTACACACATGTGAACAAATAGTTATAATCATGTGAATTAATTGCTCATTTATCCGATTAATTACCCTTTTGGTCTGTATAACTTCTAGACATCAATTATTATCAGAATAGATGTCGATTTCCACTAACACTAATAATTCCCACACAATGGAACTATCAATTTCATCTTGAATCAATACGAACTTATTCATCATTAATATTATAACTCACAATATTTAACAACCAGGTCGTTCCCAGGAAAGAGGGGGCTTTCCGATAAGGATTTTTCCTTTTTGGCGTGCAATTAGGTGACCAAACCTCTCCTTGACAGAATTTCTAGACATTGTCAATATTGCAAATAATAATATGAATAACTTTTCCGTCTCAATTATTGATTTAATAATATTACATATTATGCAGATGATACTGTGACAATAATTGAATCAATAATATGAGAGATATGATGCAGCAATTACTGTAGCAATAATTGAGTGACTTCTCACGTAAGCATCAATAATCAATATCGTGTGCTACTATACAACCACGCGTATTACTATCACCAATTATTTATGACAACTTGCTTACTTTGCAAAATTTTCAAATATCACCCTTAACGTTAACCTTTTATCAATTTAATCATTTACTAAATAGAATAATTATAAGAAAATTGAATACCTTCATTTCATAAAATTCGGGGTCTCACAGCGACGATGGCAAGCAGATATTGCTAAGTGGCGATTGCTTTTGGTAATGTTAGAGTTTGTGCCCTAGAGACCAATTATTTGATATAATTGCTTAACATTTTGATATTATATTTGATTGAATAAATGAATGATTTTATTATGGTTTTATTTACTGTATTATATAAATGTTAACATAATAAAATCTTAGAATAGTGATAAAATACAATTATATAGTTTCAAGTATGTGACTTGAACATGAGATTATATAATTATAATTAGTATCATTATTCTTAAAAGTCCCTAGTCTAGTATCATTATTGATGGGACAACAATGATGCATTGAGACTAGTATGTGGATTGACTGATGACCAAATCTCATTGGTCATAAATATATGAGATATTAAGTCGATGCATAGAGTACGTATTGAAGAAACGATGTACTTTAATGCGGACCCACCATGAGAATTCTACATTGGAACAATATGCAAAGTGTCATTAGCGATTCTCATAATGACAATGATGTAATGGTCCTTCGACCTGAAATCACTATATTACTACACGAGAATTTATGTACTTTGATATCATCAAATGTCACCTTTAATAGGGTGGACTATAAATGTGATTATTGGGTACATCATGAATCGTGTGAGAAATATGAGTGATCTAGATGGAATTTAACCCTCCTATATATTAGGGGTGATATCCATAGGCCTCTTGATTGAGTAGGACTATGAAATGTATGGTCATGCTCAAATAGTGATTTGTTTCATATAGTTTACTCATTGATCAAGAAAACACAAATTAAATTATGAAGAGTATGACACATTCCATGACTCGAGTTTAATCTAGGATGTTAAGGTTAAAAGGATTAAATTACATTGAAACATTGATCACGAAAAGGTTGTATCGAATCATCGATTTTATTATTACTTGGGTAGCAGTGATGCATTACTAGATGCCGTTCACTGTTTATAATTTTATAATATGATTTTAAAATTATTGTCAACATAATAATAACCTATAAGGTCACACACATAGAATATAATTAAAAGAGAATTAATTTAACTTGTAAAGATTTAAATATGTCAATATGATTGATAGTATTTAAATTATGAATTTAAATTAATAGGATAATTTATATATAGGTATATTAATTAAGTAAGACTTAATTAAGATAGATATATGTATAAATATATAAATTCAGATTTTATGAAATTAGGTTTTTTGATTAATTCCTTTTAACTGCTATATATATGATATATAGCAGCTATTTAGGTGATATATCATAACCTTACAAACCCTAGCCGCTCTTAGAGAGAGACTAGAGAGAAAACTTTTGAAGAAAATCCTGATCTTTTGGTGGCTAGTACTGCAGCACCCTTTTATTGCAGAATCGTGAGACGGTTCGCGGGCGTTCATGTGGATACCGTAGAGACGTAGTTCATTCGGATTGCGTTGGAGATTCGATCGCATCAATTCCAGCTTCATAATCGGTATAATCTCTTACACCTTTGAATCAATTACTACATTTCGCATGGATCCTGTTTGGGTTTTGGATTTTGTTTTGTTTAATTTATTTTCTGCTATGCATTGCTTTGATGTGCCAAAAACCCTACAGGTAAGCACCCAGTAAAACTTTCAATTGGTAAGCACCTTTTTGATGATTGATGGAAATTTTGGCCAGTAAAACTTTTAATTGGTAAGCACCTTTTCGATGATTGATTTTTGAAATTTTGTGTTGATTCTGTTGTGCCGTAATGGTTGCTTTTTCTTCCCTCATAAGTTTTGTCAATATGTTGTCTGTATTCATCTTTTGTAAGAGAATGTTAATCAAACTTCATAATTAGATTGTGGTTGCATGTATAACTGGGTATTTTTTTAGCTTTCCCCAAATCAACGCCACAAATATCAGAAAGCCTAATTAGATATAATAACACATCAGAAAGCTCCTCACGCTATTTTTCTTCCTCTTTCCAGTCAGGCCTCTCCTTTCCACTAGAAAATCTCAGACAATTCCCTCATTTCACCCACCTGATAAACATACATACATAAAAAAAGGGAAAATGGGTATGAAAAGTAGTGACCTGACAAATGGAAAATACCCCATACCCATTTGAAGTACACTTTTTTTGTGTAAAACTGTGAAGGAAAATAAGTTTGTTTTATAGTTAAATGCAACACTGGTTTCCATGTTCTGTGTTTGCTCTTTAGTGACATTTCTCTGAATATGATGATGTTCTAATTACAGGTACTAATCAGTCTCATTTACAAGTACTAAAGATCTATTTTTGCTCCATATATGTTATTAACTCCAAAAAATATTTAGTAAAGGTAAAACTATAATGATTGCAAACTTGAGCACATTGTGTCATTTTTATACTGATAGACATTTTGTTTTATTTTTTTTATATTGATAGACATTTTGTTTTGTTTTGTTTTTTAATGAGATTTTTAGTGGAAGAGAGGGAGTACAATATTAAAAAAATGTCGTTAGCATCTTTATAGGGAGCCCTTGAAAGGTAGAAATAAAGAAAAATCAATTAAGAGCTTGCAACAGAAGGACATTCTGAGATATTCCTTGTTTTCATTTTTATTTCATTTCTAGGTTATGTCGTAATATTGTGTATAGAAAATTTCTCTGTTTTGTCAATAGTAAGGGGAAAAGAAAATAAAACTCTGAATTTCAAGTGAAGTGGTAATATCATGTCTATTGGTATGAATTTGAAAATTTATAAATTTTACCTCAGTTTCTTTAGTTTTATCAAGTTGGATTTAGCAAGTATATTGTGTTTACAGTTTGGAAAGTAGTAGAGTCAATTTTAGTACTTCTTCGCGACTCAGTTAGATCTAATAGGTTCAGTTTGAAAGAATATATTGTATTCAAGTAATCAAAATTAAATCTTTTAAATTTCTACGCAGCCAAACAAAACTTTCTACCCCAGCCCTCTTCCTATTCGGTTATTTTACAATCAATAGTACTCTAATGTTTATAATCGTAATTCAATGACCATTCCTACATTTTATCTGGTTAACTTCTTAGAAATATAAACATGGGCTATGAAATAAATTAATCTTATGAGTTTAGAGAGTTGTAGAGAACTACAGATTCTTTATTAAGACTTGAATTTCGTGTGGAGGTTGTGTTCAGGAGTGTGACTAAATTGGTGAATGTGTGGAAAAGGTTGTGTTGGTGAATGTGTGGAAAAGGTGCAAAGAAGGTCTATGCAGTTGAAGCTACTAAGATGGTTGCACATGCCCGCGAACTTGTCAAAGCAAATAAGCTTCAGGATGTGGTTGAAGTGATTGAGGGATCAATTGAAGATGTTATTCTACCAGAGAAAGGTTATTTTTTCTAACTTATAATTGCCCACTGAATTAAATCCTTTTCATAGTACCATTTTGTATTTTTTTTATATGTTAAGTTCTTTTGGATTTTGACACCATATGGGTTTTCTGACTCTAGCGGAAGAAATTGCCCAGTTGATGTAATAATCTCAGAGTGGATGGGGTATTTTCTTTTGCGTGAATCGATGTTTGATTCAGTGATTTGTGCACGTGATCGCTGGCTAAAGCCAACAGGAGTCATGTGAGTACTTCTTTAGTTTATACGATAATACTGTACGTACTGTATTTTGTGAATGTGCTTTATCATTTATCTTGTGCTCTCTTTAACTATTATCTCATATGATGGTATATTGCAAATAGAAAAGATTAGTTTGACCTTTGAACCCAATCATGTTCCCATAACTATGTAAAAATGAATAAATTATTTTACGAATTATTATTATTATTTTTATATGCAAAGTACGTAAAGGCAAAGATAAAAGTTTCCTAATTTGTTCCGGCTAAGGAATATCAAAATCATCACAACAAACCTCATTTTGTGCTATTAAGCAACAATGGTAGACAAAGCTAAAGCAAATTTCAAGCATAACAGAGGAAGCGTGTATGTGTAAAACTCGTACCACTATTTTCTATATGAAATTGAGAAAATTATGGAGAATCGAAGAAAAGTAGTTTTGGGACTAACCCAACCCAAGGAGAGAGGGAGAGAGCTAATTCCTGTAGAGTGTGCATAGGAGAAGTACTGACAAAAAAGGTAAAGAAAAAGAAAGTAGAAAACAAAAGAAAATCCTCAAACTACGTGAGCTACCCCCAGGGTCCAAGAGTAACAAAGTGGGGAAAATGAAGAGAAATAGAAAGTGTGCATGTGCTGGGTTGTGGGGTGTGTGTGTGTGAGGATATTTTTTAGAGAAGAAATCATATCCAGCTTCTTTTGCCACGTCTCTTCTTCTTTGGCAAGTATATATTTGTTCCCGAGTCATTTCACATAATTTGTACAAGTCCATATCTTCCATGTTGTGCGTCACAAACTACTATCTCAAATTCATCTAAATCTCGACATTGATCTTTCTACAACTTAACTTCAAACGAATGTCAAGTTACTCAAGTAACGCTAGAACAATAACAAATTGCATACCTTAATTAACTCCCCCTCATAGTAACCATCAAACTTTGCACTGCAGTTCATAACAAAAAATGAAGACAACCAACATAATGTAAAAATATACATGGACGAAAATAAATTTAGAAAAGGGTTAAAAGATTATGCATATTGTAATATAAAACATACACTCCAAGTTCTTTTAAACAACATAACTTTTAAATACCTTCAAAACACTACTTTTGAATACCTTCAAGTGTGGTTGGAAAGAAAAAAACTCAACATATTCTTTAAGAGACACCCAACAAAAATGCAAAAAGTCATCGATGTGTTTATCCCCTTTTTTGTATTCACATATTCTTCCAGCCAATATATGGTAAAAGGCCTAAAGGGTATCTGCCAAAATAATTGAAATTTATGTTTTTGTTTGTGGGTATTTTTATAGACAAAAAATAAAACATCACTTGCACATAAATGTATATATTACACTAATAAATCATAAACTAAATACCATAGCAGTATTTAGTTTTTGCATCGTCTTTTATTTCATTTTCGGTTACCTATTTTGTTTGCGTTCCTTTGACAGTGCCAAGGTTCAAAGGGAAGTGGTTTTGTCCAACCTGCAGGCAACTACCGCAGTAGTTACGTGCATCTATCATGTTAGTAATAGCTTCTCATCTATGTTTGTGTAACTCTGTATATATAGAAGGCAAAAAGGAAAGTAAGAAAAATTTGTCTTTGATACTATAATAGATGTCGTAACTACTTTTGGGAAGTCCTGGTTAAAATTCCTTCATTAGCCTGTACCGGATGCTGAAATGGCTCTCGAGCCGTATTGATTTTGGCATGGTGAATATATCTTTCTGTGCACGTTCAATAATTGATCGTAAGAGAGAAGATGATGAGCAAACATCTAGGTTTTCAATTTACTTAGCAATATTTTTAATGTTTTTTCTCTACTAATGTTAATTTACTTTTAATGTTAATGCATTTTAATTAATTTCTAGGATTTTCTAAGAAGCTCAACAACTTCATCAATGGCTTCTACTAGCTGCACCGATTCATGAACTCTCTCCTCGCCCGAAATGGTAAATCCCCTCAAAACCCAATTTCTCTTTTACCTCCATTTAATCAATATTTCATCTCAACCCAACATTTCTTCTGATTTTGTCTATAAATTGGATTCACTTCTTCAACTAAACATTATATGCTGATCATTTAGTGTCCTTTCATATTACCCTAAAGAAAAGAAAAAAAAAGTGATTTAAAATATTCGTAATTGGTGTTCGAAATTGGTGTCCTTTCGTATTACCCTGAAGAACAGCTCTCGGCCCTGAAAATGACCACGAAAAATAAGTGAAAATAGGAGAAAGAAACAAGGTTGCAACTTCTGTCCCAAGAGTACTATTGATAGTAACCACTTGAGCCCGAATATAGCAAGAAAATAAGAAGAAAAAAATCTTACTAAATAGACAAGAGTAAGAAGAGAGAAGTATTTCAATTTGGTTACACCTAAAGGCTGAGTTATATAATTAAAACTCCCAAAAGTCTGCTCCTTAATTAATTTTAGATCACTAGGACTTCTATTAACACCAGGACTCATTAATACAATGAAATTAGGATTTAAAATTATCTCTACCCAATATCAAAATCAAGATCTCCGAACCCGAAAAAAAAAACTAATTGGCATCACCTAATATTGTACCTGAAAAGTACCTGATCTGATTCCCTCTTAGACGCTTGGAATGGAAAACAGTCCGCAAATCCAATATTATGAGATGTCGTATTTATAACTTCTGGAGATGAGAAGGCGGTGGCGTTATTATATAATATTTTAAGCATATTGATAGTAACCACTTGAGCCCGAATCAAGTCTCAAATTTACTGTCTCAAGAATACTATTGATAGTAACCTTAAATTTTAAGGTCACATTGAGCCCAATAGTAACATTGAGTCCTTGAGCCATCTTGATTTATTGTCCCAAATTTATTGTCCCAAGAGTACCATTGGGTCATCTTGATCCATCATAAGCTCACCCAAAAGATTTTGACGGCGGTTCTATTGATAGTAACCGTAAATAGAACAGTATATAACACATGTTTCGATGTGGGACTTGAACAAATGTATGATCTATATTTTGGTTGAAATAATTACCTACTAATCATAGTATAAATTTAAAAAATGAAATAAAATGGGGGGTGTAATAAAATGGTTTGAGTCTTTCTTCAAGAGGAGCAACATAAACTCTACTGAGCTTATGCCTCAAAATGGTGATGGGCGCATCATGCTAAGTCCACAATCCAGAAGGGGTGAGGATCTCGAAAGGTGAAGATAAAGGAGGGTGTGTGTAGTAAGAGCAGTACTGGAGTCCTCGAATTGATGTCCCTCCTTTTTCTTGAATCTATAATGGCCAAGTATTGCAGTGCTTGATTTAAGGCTTTCCTGCCATTATTCTTCACTATAATTGTTGTTTCCATGCTCAGTGGATAGAGGGACACACCATAGGTTATGTTAACAGTTCCACTACTACAAAAGCTCAGTTCTACCTGCACAACACAAATGGTGCATAATTTAAAAGGCTTTTTTTTTGAAGCAATAACTTAAAATTTAAATATTTTCATAGATGAAACTGTGGTGATAATTGTAAACTAATTTTATGGAATTTACAGTTAGGCCTTTTCTTCAAGGTGATAGCTGGTTGAAGGTTGATATTGGTGTTCCTGTTCGTTTCAACTTTGTCGGCTAAATTAGGCTGGTGTTGATTGTGATTGAGTCATGTATGATTGATTGTTTCAAAGAGGTTAATAGACAAATATTTGGATTGCATGCATGTTTTCTGTGAGCATGGACATGCCTTATTTTTAGGGTTATGGATTAAAAAAAATTCTTCTTAATTAGAGTTACTTCTCTTAATCAAGTGAGGCAGTTAGAAATGAAGTTTTAATATTTATATTAATTTACTTTAAAGAAATTTGAGTTGTGTTAGTCTATATGCACACCTTTCAATCCTACTCGAGAATTTCGGTAAAAGAAAAAGAGGCATCAAAACAAAAAATATTTCACTAAACAAAATTAGATCTTGAAGGGGAAAGGATTGACTTATTTCCAATTGGCCTCACTAGATTTTGTATCCATAATCTACATTGCAGTTAAGGAAGCGTTTTAGGGTATGTTTAGTTATAGTGTTTATAGTGTTTGTTATAGTAATGTTTAGTGTGTTTGGTCACTATAAGGTGATTTTAAATTTTTAACTTTAGTTTGAACATACAATAAGTGATTTAAAGTGATTCAAAATGATTTAAAGTGATTCAAGATAAAAGTGATTTAAAAAAAATAATTTTTTTAATAAAAAGAGTTGCTATATCAAGACGTTGCTAAAAAACATGCAGACAAACTTTGTAACATGGATAGAAGAGGACCTTTTAGTGATAGACGTTCACCTTCAGGACAAAATAAACTAAATTGTATATGATTATATATGTTGATTGTTGTTTTGCTATGCAGAATTACATAGTTGCAATGGTCGGATGAGTTCGAATGCAACAGTTGCACACAGTGAAAGTATGTTAATTCATCTGCATAGTGTACTATAAATTATCCTTGATAAGATTAGATTCACTTCTTCGTTGATGTAACTTTGGCACTAGGGTGAAGCCATGTTTATACATTTCTGAAAATGTCAGAAATTTTTTTGGCATGTGATATATTTCCACTCTCATTATAAGTTTTCATCAATCAAACTCTTTAAGTTATATGATCATATATTGTCTGGTATTTTCAGGTATACACTAAAGGATACTTGGTGTAAGTTGTAAAGAATACAAAGTTGTTTCTCTATTTTCTGCATGTGTATATTTTTTATGTTTTGTCTTTTGTAAAGTTAACTAATTATACATAGTTATGATGATTTTGGGTATGTAATGATGGTTGTTTTGGTGGTTTGAATATGTATACCTGAAAATTATGGTTTTGAATATGATGATTGTGGGTATGGAATGATGATTAATTTGTAAGTTTTGTAGACAGGTTTAGATTTTTTTGGATATCTATTTTTAAAGGAAACTCTGCTGAAATTTATTGAAATTAGTAGCGACTAGCTTGATGTTTTGGTGGTTGGATATATGTTAATGATTGAGTATGTATTAATTATTGTGGTTGTATGGTGAATTATGATAATTGTTATGTCTGATTGTAAATTATTTTAAGTTGTAAAGAGTCTTTAGGTAATGTATTACTTTTCAAATTTTAATCTAATTTTTATTTCGTTGTGCCTTCAGGCACGGACAATTACTAATATATATATATATATATATATATCACACACGTGGTCAGCAACTTGATATATATGGATGGTGAATATATATACTAGTACTAGTGTATCTATCTATCTTACACGTGCATGTCATGCATGTCTGTGTAGTTTAGATTGCTTCGGTATTAAAAGGATAACAAATGTACTAATTTTGTAAATAAAATATTAAAAATGTATTAATTTTGTAAATATTTTTTAAATATACTTTTATTATAATTTTTTTAAAAAATATACTAGAAAGTGTAAATAACCCTTTTTTTTATTAAGTCCATAACATATTTTGATTTCCACGTCTTCTTGTTAGAAAATGAGATACTTGTCGCTAGCTATAGTTAGAGGATTAAAGTTTTGTTGCTAAATAACTTTATATTTTGGTCTAACTCAAACTTATTTAAAAAAAGCTCCTTTGAAAAAATAATACTTTAAGGCTGGCGTGTGAATTGACCAATTTATTTCTATAATATAGTTTAACTTAGCTATATAGGCAACTTAAATATATTTGAACTTAGCTAAATATAGTTTAAGTACAATATTTTTAAAATTTTAAGGCATACTTAACTAGCTACTAAATAAGTACAATTTAACACGAAATGTAGTCTCTATATTTTTATATCAAATTTTAAATTATACTTCTAAGAAAATGGGTTTTGAAACCCGTAAATATTGTGCCTTATATATTTTGGGTTCCACATTTTATAATCCATTATTCAGATAATTATACTCCTTCCTTTCAAAATAGAAGAATAGTTTTTACTTTTTTGAAATCAGTTTGAGTTATATTTAAATTTAAAATTAGTATAAATGAACTTAATTTTAGAAAGAAAAAAATATTTATAAAAATTTAAAATTATTTAAGAAGTAGTGGCAATTAATTATTTTTTTTATTAATATGGCATTTAAAAAGCTTATCTTCCTAACACAATCTAGACATCCGGTTGGGTGAATAAACCGTAAATTTTGGCTTGAGCGGTTCATCATAAATTCGGTTTAATTATGAAGGGTAGAGGCTGCAAACAACAGAACACTCTTATTTCCGTTGAGTTTTAATTAAAACCCAATTTGATTTAGGAAAGTAAATATCAAATAAGATCCCTTGGGATCAAGTAATTAATGTATGCGGCAGATTTTGGGTTTGTCATGATCCTCATTTACCCTAATCTATATATAAGCAACTAGGTCCTTGTATATCTCACAGATATTACTACTACTGCTGCGGTCTGCGCTAGTAAGTCATTTGATGATGTTTATGACTCAGCCTCCTTCAGTCATGAATGCCAAAACCCACCAGCACCTTCTTCTTCTTTCACCAAAACCAGAAAAACAGAGAAAACTCCTCATAGATCCCCTCCTTCTGTAAATTCTTTATCAAATTCAAAAATTCAAGGTCTTGTGCGATTCTTCCTATCAGCAATTAGCAAATGCAATGAATCAAGAAAGAGAAAAGAACGTGCAGAGAAGAAAATCAACATGGGTATGAATTTGTATGATCAGACTTGGTTTAATATCAAGAAGAATACCCGAAACAAGAAAACCAAGATTCTTGATCCTCCTCCTCCTCCTGCCGCTGCTGCTTACATGGGTAATTCTAAGCAATCTCCTGACCCTGAAGATATCCGAGTGGCTAAACAACTCAAGAGTTTTAGTGTATATGGCCATCAAGAAGAACAAGAGGAGACGTTTATGGGCGTTTCAACAAAACTGACTCTCCTTGCTCCTGCTCATTAGATTAGATATTGTTAGTTAATGCAGTGAATCAAGAAAGAGAAAAGAACTTGCTAGGCATTTAATTTTATGTATATAGTACTTGCTAGTATTTATGTTGCAGGGCATGCACATGCATTTCATGGGGACGTGGCTCGGCATTGGTTAGGTTCTGTTTCTTTTTGTAATATTTATGTTAAGATCATTCAATTATGTTGTATATTTTATATTAAATTAGTTTAATTAGATCACGTGAATGGTTTATATTACTTATTACTTGCTTGTAAATTTTAGAAATAGCAATTCATTAGTTTTAATTAGGCATATTGTGTATATCGTACTTGACGTATTGGTTCATGGGACAGGGCTCAATTCAGCCCAGAGATAGGCCATGTGTTGTAAACTGTAAAATACATGTTTTGTGTTGATGTTCATATAGTAATGTAAGTAGACTACGAATGATGCATAAGGTTATATTAGTTATTCTATGAACGCTTAAGCAAAAAAGCTTCATTTTTAATGAACTTTGAAAACAATGTGGTTTTTAAACTTATGTGTGCGCCAAAGCTTTTGAAAAATTTTCCTTTTTCCTAGAAAAGGGTAAATCTATGGCAGGAAGTTGTTTATAATCAAAAAAGGAAATTTTAGGAGCTTTGTGCTTTTGTGTATCCATTGGTCAAAAAGGTAAAATTGCTATGTGAGGTGTTCTGCAAGCTGAAAAGGGTTTCATGAAATCCAAGTAGGCATGTTAAAATGAACCAAATGATTAAGAAAATGAAATTTGCAGTTTTCAAGGAGTTAAACCAAACAGGACCAATCTGGTCCTGTGTTGAACAAGCTAGATTGAGCCCCTGTTTTGGGAAGTCTTAAATTGTGGTTTTAGTTGCCCAACTATAGAATAAAATACTATGATATGTGGTCTAATTCTTTGTTCAAACTTGGAAGCAGATGAGTTTAGCAACACAATTAACTTTGTAAGAAAAGTTTAGAACACAATTAACTTTGTAATCACTTATACATTATACAATAAATTAATTAACTCGGGTAATTATTTTGTACTCTTTTAGCAAACAAGTTAAAGTATTCAAAGTTGTTTTACTAGTGAACTTGAACTCACAATATGTATAGTGGTGCAACCTGGAAAAGAGTGGTTAAATTTTTTTAATGAATGCAATTCCAGAAGTACCATTACTGTAATCATTTAAAATTACTATATTTTCCGACAGTTCATAATTTTTTTTATTAATATAAAGTTGTTGATACACACAAGCAAATAATATATTTAGAAAATTAATATTTTTCTTGTTCATCAAATTTTATGATAAAATCATATTTGGTCCTTAAAAATAATTAAACATTATGTTTATTAAAATATAATTTTTTTGGTGTATTCAAATCCCATGGCTCAAAGGAATGTTAAGATTTCAGCTAAAACTAGCAAAAAATAAAAATTTTAATTGAAAGTTGTGGTCAAAACAAATTATTTCTTTGTCAATAATTTCAGAAAACTATTAAATTATATATTCAAAAAAAGAAAAAAGCAATTGTGTCTTATTCCCATAACTATTGTGCCTAGCTTGTATATTTTGTGTTCCATACTTTATAAACAATTGGCCTGATAATTATACACCCTACCTTTCAAGATAAAGAATTAATTTAACTTTTTCAAATTACTTTGATTTATTTTTAACATAATTTTTTTAACTTTAAAATATAATTATAAAAATTGAAAGCAAAAAATACTGGTAATTGAAAAATTATCCGTTAACTTTGAATTGAAATATTTTAAATTTACTTTAAAAGCTTATATTAAGATTAAGATTAGGAAATATTAATATATAGATTTCCTTTGCAATTTCGAACAACTTCTCTTAATTGGGGATCAAGTAATTAATAGATTTGTTTCTTGAGCAAGTGAATATCATATTACACTTTGCATTTTCCGGTGAGTTTTAGTTAAAACCCAATTTGATTCGGAAAGGTATTTCAAACAAGATCTCCAGGTAATCTAAGTAATTAATGCACTCCCTTCGATCTCTTAATTGGTAATCAAGTAACTCATTTTCCCTATATATATATATATCCCCTAGTTCTTCATATCCCACAGATTGCTACTAAAACCTTAAACCCTAACAAGAAGCAAGTTCGTTCAGGTATTGGGTTTAGTGATGAAGCTCCCTTCTTCTTCTTCCTCCTCTAATCGTTCCTCTTTTTCCACCATAACTAATCAAACAGAGAAAACCCATGAAACCCCTCCTGTAAATTCTCTGAAATTCACAACCAAACTCGATAATTCAAAGCCCTCTGTTCTTGTTTCGAGTGAGGAATGCAATAAATCAAGAAAAAGAAAGAAACCCGAGAAGAAAATTAATCTGGGGTTGAGTTTGTTTGATGAATCTTGCTTTAATTTCAAGATTCTTGATCCTCCTGCATACATGGGTTCTAAGAAATCTGCTGAAGATATTCAAGTGGCTAAAAAACTGAGGAGTTTCAGAGTTTACAGCCATCAAGAAGAAGAAGAGGAGAAGTATTTGGGCGTTTCAACAAAACTGCAGCTGTTTGATGATCCATGGAAAATCAGGAAAGTTCTGACACAAAGTGATTGCAACCATCTGTGTAGGTTGATGTTGGCTAAAGATTTGGTGCAGAAGAATATCATTGATGTTTGGAATCATGCCGGGCTTACGGATTACGTTGCGAAAATCTGGACCCCAGATGGGGTTGAGGTTGAGGTATTGGATTATGACAGGGAAATGGAGTTTCACATGACATTCAAGAACTTGCAGTCAAGTGACTGCTATATCTTTGGTTACAACTGGATCTCCAAGTTTGTCAAGGAGAGGAGACTTAAAAAAGGAGACGAGATTGGGCTGTATTGGAGCAGTACCCATTTAAGATTCATATTCTCTGTTCTTGCTCGCAATCCTCTTCTTAGTTAATCTAAATAGTTGGAACATTCTGCATATACAAGTTGTTCTGTAGCCAAGAAGTTCATGGACTAAATGTTGCTTGAAAAAATAAATGTTGATCACTGATTAAAATGTTTTGATTATTTATACGTTCCCTATCAATTCATCTGTTTCGACTGCATGTTCATTTTCCCTAGCTTCATAATCTTGAATGGTTCGTATACTGATGGTATGGTTGACAACAACGGGGAAGATAGAGTTTTGATATCATATGTAACAAGTTAAAGAACATTAAAGTTGCATAGTTTTGGGTTATGAATGTAATTTCAATACATTAATTCAAGAAATTGCCTTAATTGTTATCTTTGTGTTAGTAATTAGGTTGTGTTTATTTTTTTGGAAATTGCCTTAATTGTGTGTTAGTGTTTATATAACTGGTTTATATTGTCTTATAGTAATAGGGCTGATCAGCATTTGTTAGCTTCTGTTTATTTTTGTCATCTTTGTATTTAAAACTAAAATACCCTTTTCTTTCCTACTCTGTATCTCATACCAAAAATAGCATGGACTAAAAATAGTTTTGTAACCGGCCGGCGGTAATGGTCTTAAGTCCGAGTAATTAATAGTGCTTCATCTTAATTTATTTAAAGACTACTCCATTTTCTGGTGCATAGTTGTCAACATTTCTTCTACTGTTCTATTATGGGATGAATAAATTTCTTTTTTTATACACAACTTCAATGTTAAAATTATACTCCGTACTAATTAATTATACTCCCTCGGTTCCTATATAACTGACGCTTTAGAGAAAAAAACTGATTCCTAAATAATTGACGTTTCTATATTTCTAGGAGGTTTTTTCTCTTATTTTTCTAGATTACCCCTAAAACATCTCATCTTTTCAAGTGCAAGACTCCTATTTAATTTCAACCTTTTCTTTTACAATAGTGTGTTCCCAATTTGTTCTCTTTCTCACAATTCCCTAATTTGTTCTCTTTCTCAGAATTCTAAACGTCCCTCAATATGGCTTCAATTTTTCATACATTCTCTTCATCTGTGTATTCTCTCATGGATTCTTTATTATATGCTCTCTCTTCATCTATGTTTTCTACAAAAAATTTATGAAAAATCATGTACAACTCTATGACGTTATTGAAAAAAATAAATTTTCTTTTGATTTCAATGAGGAACCAAACTATGAGTGTGAGAAGATTGTACGAGATAATGATTTGAATTTAAACTCAATTTTTTTTTCGGAGAAGGGAGGTAAGATGATATAAAAAAGAGAGAGATTAAAGTGATTTAAAGGAAAAAAAAATCATGAAGAAGAGTAAAGGTTGTATGTTGGAATTACTGATATCAATTACTACTACTCATTAATTATAAAAAATAAAAACAGAAAAAGTGTAATTTAGACTTTACATTGACCCACCATTACTTTTCTTAAAAAGTGGATTTTGGCCTCCAACGTCAGTTATATAGAAACCGAGGGAGTACCATATAGGGTTAAAATTATCCTCTTTTTTTTAATTTTTTAAGAATAAATTCAACTGTACAATGCAAAAGCATACAAATTTTCATAATATTTGGTGATCTTAAAAATAAGCGGTTAAAATAAATTATTAATGGTGCTCCACAACCGCATACCAATTAAAATGTTTTATTCTCTAATAGTTTGATGTTCATGTCGATAGAATAACCCCCACCCATGCACCCGCTTTCAATATTTTTTGGTGTCTTATATTTTAAAATTTTACTCCAAATCTGCCACGTTACCCCATTTTTAAATTAGTATCCATATCAATCCCATTCCCATCTATTGGGATTAGGATTCCCACTATTTATAGTTTAAACTCATTGTAGCTGCCTATATTTTGGAAAATTATTTTTTAACTCGGTATCGATTTCGTTATCTAGTTAGGAGCTTCAAGAAAAAATAAATAATTTATGAAAAAAATTTAAATAAAATAAAAACAATAAGATGAATTAATTAAGTTCACAAAAAACACTATCTAGTACACATATTTTCAAGTGATAAAAGCAGGACATCTCATGCAGATATGTTTAATCAATATATTATGTTTGAAAAAATTTAATTTTAATGTTGTCTTGGTTCAAAGCGGTTGAGCACATATGTTCTATACATGTTACTGTATAATTTAAGTACAACTAAACTTAACTAAGTATTTTTAAGTGTATTTTTTTTAAAATTATTTTTTGAATTGTACTTTACTCATTATTATATAGATACAATTTAATTATTATTGAAGTACAATTTAACTTGACTAATAAGTATATTTTTAGGCTTAAATATAATTTACTATCATAAACTATATGTCATGTTCCACTTCGGTGATCCACCTTTCAATTTTGTTAATTTGAAAAAGTACTAAATATAAACACTTTAATATATCAAGAAGAGATGGGGTTTTGATGATGATTAATACAAGAAGAGTTTTTATTAGTCTGAATGTATAAAAAAAATGGTGTGACAATTTTACCCTTTAATATATCAAAAAAGTTTAATCACAAAATAAAAAATCATTTTTTTGACACACGTCAGCTGATTTATGCCCCACCCAGACAGTCACGTCAGCAATTTCTGATGTGGCAAGCTCAATTGAATGAAATTAAAAAAAGTTAATAGTTCAATCATCTAATTGACAAAATTAAAAGGTGGATCACCAAAATGGAATATGGTCTATAATTTAGGGTAATAAATTAACTAGGAGCTATATAGGCAATTTAAATATAATTTAACTTAAATAAATATAGTTTAAGTACAATATTTTTTTTTAATTTTTAAGGCATACTTAACTAGGTACTACATAGGTACAATTTAAGTGTAGTTTAGAAAGAAAGGTTCGTTCTCTTTTGTCATTTCCCTTTTTTGGATTTGGATCATTCCATTTATACATGTGACACCCCGAAATTCGGGTACTTGAAACCCATATTCAGTGTTCCACGATATTATTCATACAAACTGCTTAATATGTTAAATAATTAAAAATACTACATCAGAGTTGTCTATTCCCAGGTACGAAGACCTTTAAGTATTTTATTACGTGATAGATAATATATTATCACATTACAAAACTATAACTATTACAAGTAACGCCTTCCAACTATTCAATCAGCTTCCCTTTACCCTTATCCTTGCCGGAACCTTCTTCGATCTCACTCAGCTGAAAATATTTAATTTCAAAGCAAGAATGAGCATTCAATTGCTCAGCAAGTAATAACAGTTAATGAATATTGTATAAAAGGATTAAATGCTTTCTGTGAGTATACTTCTACAACGAATCAATAGTTGTGAAGTAACTGGAATAATTCTGAATAACATAACAATCGTTTATATTTTTGAAACGACGTATTGACTATAGATGTTGAGCGGTCGCTAGACCATGAACTTTTATTTTCTAGTTCGAAAAGGTTTAGACATAAATTCTTCATCTGCAAACCGTCTGACTTACGGGCACGGTGGGTGATCAGCCCATTATGCCCTGTGTTAATCAACACTAGCTATAGGAATGACATTTGCGTTCTTCATCACCACCTCAGTGCAAACAAAAATTTTCCAATTCAGGGATGTTCTGCTCATACTTGAGTCCAAATCAAAACAATTTAGTTTGGATGACTCTATTTAATATTTCAAGATTGAATCAAATATTTAAAACTATGTCTAGCTTTGATCAATTTAATGGCGCGCCTTTTAAGCGTGTATATACATACTAAAATTCAATAGTATGTATCAAAACTTATTATATCAAAGAATTTTGAGTTTAAGGATACTTGCTCAAATACAACAATTTATACAAGTTAGGACACTTGCATAACTAAACTTAATACACAAAGAACAGAGCAATTTTGATTATATATAAATCACATGAAAACAATATTGAGATACTTGTAATCAAAGAATTGATTGAATAAAATTCAAGAACTTGCTTGAACAAAATTTAGGAAGTTATAGATAGAATATTTGCTTACAAAGATCCATTGCATAAAGTAAATGCAAAAGTTAAGATACTTGCTCAATAAAGAACAAGATTTAGATACTTGCCTTGACTGTGAGCTATTGATAAAATTCACTTTTAACTTCTTTTCACGGATCCTATACAATCATATTCACACATACAAACATATTATCCATGTATCCACATCATATAGTTTGTATGTTTATATATTACATAATTACAGTGGCCATGTTTTTACTTTTGAGAAACTTTTATACATTTTTCAAATACCTCGTCATTTTACTACAATAACCATTTTTCTCTTTAATAGAGTTTGATACAATCCTAGTTCATGAATTCCACATACTTTTAGTTTATAATCCTTTTGTAATTTAATACATGAGAATTACATACTTCTTATGTATAACTCAAGCACACATGGTGAATACTTGATTCATTTTGTGTGTTAGCATAGTTATAACTTATATAGGTAGATCATAGATTTATTTGTTATAAACTAATGCATTAAAACTAGCATGCCTCAACCCAACGTCAAAACAGACCCCCCTTGATGCCAAAGCACGCTGGCAAATTAAGCTTTGCAGCCTGCAGATGACAAGCATAGCCTAACAAAATTCCTAACTTACTATGCCTCTCCTTGCAAATTCTATCTTTTACATTACCCATCTAATTGAGTTGTGGTTGTTACCTGTAATATTAGTAATATTTAATCTAAATATAAATAATGGAAAAAATTAAATTAAACAAAATAAGAAAACAAAAACAAAATCAGATTTTGGAAATATGTGATATAAAAATCCGAGTCCTTTGAATTCACAAAGTCTCCTTAAAGCAAATTTATTCCTTCACTGGCGCTAAGGATTAAATGAATAATTGCTTCCCAAGATAAAACGGATTTACAATTCTTAATTAGTAGCACTACAAAATTAAGAATTTAGTGAACGCAAATTCAATGTTATATACTCGAACTTTACTGTTAATAATAATGATGCATGAAAATGGTGCATGAATATACTTACTCAAAAACAGGAAACGGGAAAATATTTGCAGAACGGGAAAACACTGCAGAATGGTGGGAAGGAACAGAATCTGCAGAAACGGGATTTTTCGAAATACGAGAATGGGACTCGTTTTAAGGCTGTGGAAGCAGGATTCTTGTGGCGCCCCAAAATAGGTATACATCACCTATTACGAGTCATCAAATATATGGTACAAAATTCGATACAAACTTAAATATCTGACATAAGTCGTGAGTTTTAATACAATCATTGTCTTCTAGACCGTATAAAAACTCAAAATAAGTCCTCAATACATTTATTATCACACTATTTCACAGAATAGTGAGGACTACTAATATTATCATCTCGGACCAATCACTCCGTTCCAGACTCGTCCCGCCTATATTCTTATTTCAAGAGAAACGGTGAAAGAAAGGGTTAGCTCAACTAGCCCGGAAGAAATATTATGACTATGATAATGCGGGATAAATTATCATTAGCCTTCAACAATGTTAAAGCGATAAAATACAATAGACATCAAGTTTAAGCTGCAGCAGAACAAGCAATCCATTAAAAGAGTCAGTAGAGAATAAAATCTACTATCTTTTATAATTTAAAAGGTTTTTCATCACTTTTTATCATTTGAAACTTAGCTTAATAAATAATCCACATCATCCCGCATTACGACCAAGGATATTCATTAGGTCGCGACCACAAATTATCGTGCATTTTCTACGGGCCGAGGATATTCGTGTATTCATCAAAGGTCATGATCATGCCAAAAATTGTCCATCAATGCACTACGGGTCAATGAGGACTTTTACCATATCATTTGTAACATTACGGTCATGATTATACCGAATAATCCATGGTCATAATCATACCAAGTCCATCTATGCACTATAGGCCACAGATGACTTTCAACATAATATAAACATGAGGATGATGACAATGATTTAAGAATTCAATAAAACAAGTTCAAGAATTAATTTAACCAAGAACTAATAACGTCCAAATTGTCAAAATGATACTTCTTTGTATAATAAAATTCAAGAATGCTCAGAAGAATATTTTCATGAATAGATACTGGATGAAGCGCAAATATCAAGGATATTCCACTAATTTCATGGAGTATAGAAGTTAATACTTTAACCAACTGAGTATAATAAAGAATGAAATAACAAAAGAAATCACCAGGCATGCGATAGACCTTGACAGCAAAAGTTATTCCAATGAGAATAATAAAAAGGCGGAATCGGAATTACGTAAAACGCATGCATGAGGATATTCCAATGTAACAATAAAGAATGGAATAACAGAAGAATTTCTCCAAGTATAGGGTAGCCTGCGTATATAGGTTATTCCAACAGAATAATAAAGAATAGAATAACAGAAGTTCTCTTCATGACTACAAAAGGAATAATACCCCTTACCTCAGAAGAAACTGGATACTGGACTAGTGAGGTAGCAGGCTTCTCTTCTTCTATAGATTTTCTCTCTATAACTTCTCTCTATAATTTCTCTCTATAATAATTGCTCTATAGCTTTAGTGAATTGGTGAGAAATGAAAGAAGAATGAGCTTCTATTTATAGAAAAATATAGTTTCGATAATTGCACATTTTGGGGCTCAAAAAATTACAGTACAATACCCCTAACTTTTCTTTCATTTTTAATTTAGTCCTGCAAGTATTATCAAACTTGCACCACCTCCCCTAATAGTAAATAATGTGAATCAATAGTTCAATCATGTGAATCAATAGTTATAATCATGTGAAAATATGAATTACGGTATAGTACCTCCATCTATACCTCCATCTTTAATTTAATCATACAAGTATTATCAATCTTGGACCAACTCCCCTAATAGTATAAGAATGTGATTCAATAGTATACACATGTGAACAAATAATTATATAAGCATGTGAATTAGTAGCAATTAACTGCTCATTTATCCGATAAATTCCTTGATTTATCAATATAACCCTCAGACATCAATTATCATCGAAATAGATGTCGATTTCCACTAACACTAATAATCCCAACACAATGGAACTATCAAATTCATCTTTAATCAACACGAACTTATTCATCATTAATATTATAACTCACAATATTTAACAACCAGGTCGTTCCCAGGAAAGAGGGGGCTTTCCAATAAGGATTTCTCCCTATTGGCGCGCAATTAGGTGACCAAACCTCTCCTTTGAAGAACTTCTAGACATTGTAAATATTGCAATTTAATAATATGAATAACTTTGTCGTCTCAATTATTGATTTAATAATATATCATATAATGCAGATGATACTGTGATAATAATCGAATCAATAATATGAGAGATATGATGCAACCATTATTGTAGCAATAATTGAGTATAACCGAGTGACTTCTCACGTAAGCATCAATAATCAATACTGGTAGTATACTTATGCAAACCATACATTATTCTTGTACTTTTACTACCGAGTAGTTCAGCGGTATTAATTAGTAAAACTTCCGCCGTTATTTTCATAAAAATATTTTTGTCGTTTTCTCAATCGACAATAATTACATTGTGGGGTCCACCAATGATTCTTGTAGTTGTATGAATATTCCCCGCTAAAACGAATATTCCCAGAACCAATCGAATATAATATAACAACTTGCATACTTTGCAGAATTTATAAATACTACCCACAACTATAATATTATAACAAATTCATTCCATAATATTCAAAAATGATAATTATAGAAAAATCATCTTTATTCATAAAAACTGGGGTCTTACAACCTCCCCTTCTTATAAAATTTCGCCCTCAAAATTAGGGTACGTACCTGGTATGTCGAAGAGGTAAGGATACCTTGATTTCATTTCAGATTCTAACTCCTAGGTCATTTCATCAACATCGTGGTTTCTCCACAAAACTTTGACTTGAGGTATAACCTTGGGCGTAGAATATGTTCCTTCTTATCCAAGATTTGAACAGGGAACCTCTTCATACGTCAAATCGCCGCTATTTCGTCGGTTCTAACTCAATAATGTGGTTCGGGTCTTCCATATATTTACGTAACATGGATATGTGAAAATGTTATGAACACGAGACATAGCAGAAAGCGAGTCTATACGCCCAAAGTTCCTACTCGATCGAGGATTAAAATGGGACAATGAATCGAGGATTGAGCTTTCCTCTCTTTCCAAATCTCGTAACTCCTTTCCATGGAGCAACACGTAACAACACATGATCTCCGATATTGAATTCCACGTCTTTTCGATGAAGATCAAGATAACTCTTTTGTCGATCTTGTGAGGTTTTTATATCGTTCTTGCGGATTGTTTGAATCTTTTTCGTAGTCATACGTACCAACTCTGGTCCCAACAACATTGCTTCCCCACCTAATCCCAAAGATCTTTGGAGAACGACACTTTCTTCCATACAACGCTTCGAATGGAGCCATGCCAATACTTGCTTGATAACTGTTGTTGTATGAAAACTCCACCAACAGTAAGAACTTGTCCCAACTTCCCTTGAAGTCAAGGACACAGAGTCTTAATAAATCTTCAAGAGTTTGAATAGTCCTTTTCGATTGTCCGTCTCAAATTCGAGGATGATATGCCAAACTAAATCGTAAATCCGTGCACATAGCTTTTTACAAACTAACCCAAAATCTTGAAGTGAATCTTGGGTCTCGATCAGAAACTATGGATACTGGCATACCATGCAATCTTACAATCTCGTTTATGTACATACGAGCAAGACGTTCAAGTGTATAAGTTTCTTGTATAGGTAAGAAATGAGCAGACTTGGTCAATCTATTAACAATGACCCAAATTGCATCTATACCCTGAGAAACCCTGGGAAGACCAGTAAAGAAATCCATGGTAATGTGCTCCTACTTCTATTCTGGAATTTTAAGTGGTTGCAATGGACCTTTTGGTACTTGATGCTCCGCCTTGACTCGTTGACACGTTAGACACCTTGAGATAAATAGTGTTATCTTTCTCTTCATATTTCCCCACCAAAATGTATGTCAAAGATCATGATACATTTTAGTACTCCCAATATGGATTGCAAACGGTGTGTTGTGCGCCTCTATCGTGATTTTATACTTTAAATCGGGGTCGTTAGGAACACAAAGTCTAGAGTTGACTCGAAGTATTCCTTATTCATCAATTCTTGCTTCCGGCATAGCACCTTCTTGCACTTTCTTCTTCATACGCATCAGCTCCAGGTCTATAGCTTGAGCAGCTTTAACTTTATTGATTAAAGTTGGTTCTACTCGTATATTTGCCATCATCACGTGGGTCCCTGGAGTCTTTATCTCTATCTCCATCCTTTGTAAGTCATACAAATTGGGCCTTTGCGTTGACAATATCGCACTCGTACCCGCATATGATCTTCTACTTAATGCGTCAGCTACCACGTTCACTTTTCCAGGATGGTATTGGATGGTATGATCATAATCTTTTAACAGTTCAAGCCAACGTCGCTGTCGCATGTTGAGTTCCTTTTGAGTGAAGAAATATTTGAGGCTTTTATGATCCGTAAAGATCTCCACTTTTCCCCATACAAGTAATGCCTCCAAATCTTTAATGCAAAAATGACTGCTGCCAACTCTAGATCATGAGTAGGATAATTCCTCTCATATTCTTTGAGTTGTCGTGAGGCATAGGCTATGATTTTCCAATGTTGCATGAGAACACAACCTAACCCTTTTTCCGAAGCATCACTATAGATGACAAATCCCTCCGAGCCAGATGGTATTGTCAGAACAGGTGCTGAAATGAGTCTTTTCTTAAGTTCTTGAAAACTCTTCTCACATTCCTCGCTCCACCCAAATTTTGTATCTTTTCGAGTCAGCTGAGTTAATGGAGTAGCGATTCGAGAAAATCCTTCCACGAATCTCGATAATAACCCGGTTAAGCCAAGAAAGCTTCGATCTTGATCATCGATTTGGGTTGCTCCCAGCTATGAATAGCTTCAATCTTTGCTGGGTCAACAGATATTCCATGACTTGATACTACGTGCCCAAGGAATGCTACTTCCTCAAGCCATAAATCGCATTTCTTCAACTTAGCATAAAGCTTATATTCACGAAGCTTTTGGAGTATCAGCCTCAAGTGTTGCTCATGATCTTCACAACTTTTGGAATAAATAAGGATGTCATCAATAAAGACGACCACAAAGTGATCCAAATATTCCTTGAATACTCGGTTCATCATATCCATGAAGGCAGCAGGAGCATTAGTTAATCCAAAAGACATGACTAGGAATTCATAATGCCCGTACCGAGTTCTGAAAGTCGTCTTTGGAATGTCATCGGTTCTAATCTTCAATTGGTGATATCCGGAACGAAGATCAATCTTTGAAAAGAATTTGGCACCTTACAACTGGTCAAACAGGTCATCAATACGTGGCAATGGGTACCTATTTTTGATGGTGACATGGTTCAACTCCCGATAATCAATACAAAGTCGCATACTTCTATCTTTCTTTTTCACGAATAGAACAAGAGCACCACAAGGAGAAGTACTAGGACGAATGAAACCGATGTCTAACAATTCCTGCAGTTGGGTCTTTAACTCCTGAAGTTCAATAGGAGTCATTCGATATGGGGCTTTGGAAATAGGTTTTGTACCAGGTTCAAGGTTGATACAAAATTCAATTTCATGCTCTGGGGTTAGGCCAAGAAGTTCTTCAGGGAATACGTCAGGAAATTCATTAACAATAGAAATATCATTCAAAACTGACCTATTTTTATTTAGATCCATGACATGAGCTAAGAAAACTTGACATCCGTTTTTCAATAAATGAATAGCTTTATGGCTTGAGATGATAGTGATTGATTTTAATGGTTTGGTTGCTTGAATTCGCATAATAGGTTGGTTAGGAGTATGAAAGCTAACAACCTTACGAAAATAATCAATTTTTGCATGATGAGTAGTTAACCAATCAATCCCTAGAATTACGTCAAATGCAAGTATTTTCAATGAAATAAGATCGATGGTAATGTGAGGGTCTTGATTTGAACTAAACAAGACTTATAAACAAGTGGATGTAATGAAGGTTTCTCCCAATGGAGTTTCAACAGATAAGTCAAAGTCCAATTCTCTCGAGTCAAATTTAAGCGTTGGCGCAAGTAGGAGAAATAAAAGAATGGGTAGAACCGAAGATCAAATAAGGTATATACTTCGCTAGAGTTTATGATAAGCTTACCCGTGATGACCTCGTTCGGGTTCCTTGCTTTCTGGGAGGTCACGACAAACACTTTCCCTTGAACTACCGATTTTGTCTTGTCTGGGACGGCCTTTGATGCCTCCATCCCAACTGGACTTGTCTTCGGTGCACGACAAAATTGGGCCAGGTGACCTTCTCTTCCACAATTGTAACATTCTTTGGAGGGCATCGCGAAATTTGGACTGATGTGTCCCTCCCCTCCACATTTGAAGCATATGATAGGTGGTCGTTCTCCTTCCTTAATGACAGGTGCTGATGCTGACGTCTTTCCATCATTGTTAAATCTCCTCTTCTTGAAATGTCCATTCTTGTTGTTTTGGCCATGATTACCACCGAAGTGGTTACCATTTCTGGCATATTGATTCCCTCCGCGCTTATTGTCACCGCTTTGATGACTGTTTTCATTGGTATTATCATTTTGCCGGCTGCTCTCTTTTGGTTGGGTTGACTTATTTTCGCGCTCCAATAACTGAGCCCTATTAACAACATCTGAATACAAACACAGTTTATGATAGATAAGATATTGACGTATCTCCGGTTTCAAACCTCTTAGAAACATTCGCGTCATTCTCTCCTCATTATCAACCAAATGGGATGCAAACCAGGACAGCTCGGTAAACTTGGCTTCGTACTGCGACACGGTCATGTTTTTTTGTTCCAGTTTAATGAACTCTACCTCTTTCATGTGACGAATACTTTTGGGAAAGTACTTGTCGTTGAACAGTTCTTGGAACTTCTCCCAAGACATCTTCAGTGCGGTAGGTTGAGTACGCTTTATAGATTCCCACCAGTAATCTGCCTCTGCCCGCAACATGAAGGTGGCAAAGGGAACCTTTTGCTCCTCGGAGCATCCCAAGACATCAAATATCTTGTTGATCTGATTTATCCTTGTCTCCGCCTTAAGTGGCTTTGGCTCTCCAAAAAACTCCGGTGGTCCCAGCTCCTTGAACTGTTTGGCAGTGACCGTCCGAGAGTTACTAATGTTTCCACCTGCATTTTGGACAGGAGTCGCTCTCGCCTGATGTTGCATGAATTGCATGATGTCTCGGAACATTCCATCGTTCATCATTTGGTCAGTGTTGTTGTTTGCATGAGGATTATCACCTTCCTGATGCACATTATCCTGATTATTGATCTGTGGAGGCTCAACAGTCTCATGTGCTCCATTGATGTTCTCAACATTCTTGGATGCCATTTTTAAATACTACCACAAAACAAGGGTTAATTAACATATCACATATTATCCCTATACTCTGACCGACCAATTAAATACCAAATAAACTTAGGTAGGTCATACTAGGGAAGGAATTCCCCGTCTCTCCCCTCCTAGTTCTTGTCTCACATCTTAGCTAGGGATCATATCCCTAAGCTTTGATACCAACTGTGACGCCCCCAAAATAGGTATACATCACCTATTATGAGTCGTCAAATACATGGTATAAAATTTAGATACAAACTTAAATATACAACATGAGCTGTGAGTTTTAATACAATCATTGTCTTCTAGACCGTATACAAACTCAAAATAAGTCCTCAATACATTTATTATCACACTATTTCATAGAATAGTGAGGACTACTAATACTATCATACGGATGTAGTCACTCTGGTTCCCAGACTCGTTCAAACTAAATTCTCATTTCTGAAGAGAACGGTGAAAGAAAGGGTGAGCTCAACTAGCAGGATGAAGAAATATTATGACTAAGATAATGCAGGATAAATTATCATTAGCCTTCAACAATGTTAAGCGATAAAATATAATAGACATCAAGTTTTCTTTGCGGTGAACAAGAAATCCATTAAAAGAGTGAAGTAGAGAATAAAATCTACTATCTTTTATGATTTAAAAGGTTTTTCATCACTTTTTATCATCGAGACTCGACTTAATAAATAATCCACATCATCCCTGCACTACGACCAAGGATATTCATTAGGGTCACGACCACAAATTATGCATGCACTACGGGCCAAGGATATTCGTGTATTCATCAATGGTCATGATCATGCCAACAAGCGTCCATCAATGCACTAGAGCCAATGAGGACTTTTACCACATCATTTGTAACATTATGGTCATGATTATACCGAATAATCCCTGGTCATAATCATACCAAGTCCATCTATGCACTACAGACCACAGATGACTTTCAACATAATATAAACATGGGGATGATGACACTGATATAAGAATTCAATAAAACAAGTTCAAGAATTAATTTAACCAAGAACTAATAACGTCCAAATTGTCAACATGATACTTCTTTGTAGAGTAAAATTCAAGAATGCTCGGAAGAATATTTCCATGAAAAGATCTTTGGATGAAGCGCAAATATCGAGGATATTCAACTAATTTCATGGAGTATAGAAGTTAAAACTTTAACCATTTGAGTATAATAAAGAATGGAATAACAAAAGAAATCATTAGGCATGCGATAGTATCAAGCATGCAGACGAGTTATTCCAGCGAGAATAATAAAAAGAGAACTAGGTCCCAGGTGAAACGCGCATACGAGACATGATATTCCAAAGAATAATAATAAAGAAGGAACCGGTCCCACGTAAAAAGCATGCATGAGACATGATATTCAAATGAATAATAAAAAATGGAATAATGAAGAATTTCACCAAGTATAGGGGTAGTCAGCGTATATAGGTTATTCCAATGGAATAATAAAGAATGGAATAATGAAGTTCTCTTCATGACTACAAAAGGAATAATACCCTTACCTCGGAAGAAAGCTGGATCTTTGGAATAGTGAGGTAACAGCTTCTTCTTCTATATAAATTTTCTCTATAGCTTCTCTCTATAATTTCTCTCTATAATAATTGCTCTATAGCTTTAGTGAATTGGTGAGAAATGAAGGAAGAATGAGCTTCTATTTATAGAAAAATATAGTTTCGATAATTGCACGTTTTGGGGTTCAAAAAATTACAGTACAATACCCCCAAATTTTCTTTCATTTTTAATTTAGTCCTGCAAGTATTATCAAACTTACACCACATCCCCTAATAGTAAATAATGTGAATCAATAGTTCAATCATGTGAATCAATAGTTATAATCATGTGAAAATATAAATTACGGTATAGTACACCGTAACATTCCGAAATTTTATAAATTGTTATATTAAATATTTATTGAATTATTTAAGTATTTAATGGATGTGGTTATTGTTAATTGGATAATTGTTCAAATTTGATTCAATTTGGTTAACTATGTGTTAAATAAATAATTAAGGAAAGTAATTATTTTTACTAATTTAATTTAATTATTAAGTTTGAGAGTTTTGATTAATTGAATTACTATTCTTTTTATTGGAATTTGTAATTAAAAAGGATGTGTTAAATAAAGTTATAATTATATAGAAAATTATAATTTTGTGGTATTGATTTATGTGAGGTAGTAATTTAATAAATTGTTGTTAAGATTAATTTAATTTAGTAAAGTGTGACAAATAACCTTTTATAAAGGAGTTATTAAAATAACTTAAAAGAATTTTAATTGGTTTTTGCCAAACAAGGCTTAATGCCTATTAAGTCTTTAATCTATTTATGTTTTACCAAACAAGGCATAAAGATTAATTGATTTTTTTAGTGGTTAATGAAAACAAGCCTTATGGCTTTTGATTTCAAAAAAATTTTAATCGACATCGGTTATGTGTTTTATATTTATATTATATAATCAATATATATTATATCTTATATACGTTATTTGTTAAGGCGTAAGAATAGAGAGAGAGGTTAGAGAAGAAAGAAAACTTGAGGAAGAAGAAAAAGAAGAAGAAAAGAAGAGAGGAAGAAAGGCTAGAGATTGGAGAATAGAAAGGAATAGCCATATCATCTTCTTCAAGGTATTCTCCTATTTCTTTTAGTTTTAAAAGTTTTAGCTTTCTCCTATTTCTCTGTAAAATTCTTGTGATAAGATAATTGTTGATTTTATGTGTGTTCATGTGATAAACTAGTGTTGTAAGGTTATTTTCATAGGATATATATGATTATAATCAATGTATTGTGGTTATGTATGTAGTTGTGAAGAAAACCTTTTTACAGAGAGTTTTTGTGAATATATATTGTTTAGCTAAAAGTAGAAATTGAGGGTTAATTAGTTGTTTAGTTGTTAAATTGACCATTTAATTTGATAGAGTATGTATATACTTTGATAAAATGCTTTAAATTAATGGTTTTGGTTGAAAAACAAAATTTCTGATGTTGATTTTCATTGAAATATATCAAAAGTAAGTTTTTAGCCAAAAACGGTGAAATTGGATGTGTTAATTTTGTTGTTTATGTTGTTGTATGGGTAGAAACATGTTAGGAATTCTTGAATTATGTTTACATGAAGTTTTTGTATGAATTTTATGTGATTTAGTCTATTAGAAACGAGCTTGTAGGCCAAAATTGTCTTTTTCTTTCGATTCTTCATTGTCTGTCAATCAATGAAATGATTTTATTGTGCAGCTGACCAAGAAGATGTTAGTTTAAATGTCATAAATATCGGCACCACTCACAACAATGGCTTTGTAGTTTTGTTTCATGTACCTTATGCCTCGCCTCAGCATGCACTCCATGACCATGATGTACTTTTTGTACATGAAATTTTAAGAAAAGTTATGTGATGATAGTAGGACTGTAAAATGTTGATTTTGGTATTTTTATACTGTGAATAATTATGTTATTAAGGAATAACTTGTATTATAACTTGATTATGTGATTAAAAATCTAATTTTTTTAAATGATGAACGTACTTAGTTATGGTTGTAAAATGGTAATGGCTAACTATGTCATGATGACATATGTTTATAGGATATTGTGATTCGTATTGATTTGGTTTAGCCTACGAGCAAGGCAAGTTCTCTAACTCTACTTTTATAATTGTGCAAGCGCTTAAATTTTCTTTGAGCAAGTTTTCTAAACTTTCTTTTTACATTGAGCAAGTTTTTTAATCTATTATCTTGTTAATCAAACTACTATTTTCAATTCGATTATGATATAATGATGTAAGTTATTCTTGAGCAAGTTATTCTTGTATTTAACTTGTTGTTTAGCATGCAAAATTTATATATTCTAATGTTGAACATTTTTATCGATCAACTTGCTATGCATGCTTAGTATTCAATTCTAATTAACCTTGGCTTAGTATTGTTCAAGCAAGGTGTTATAGTTATTCAAATTATATGCTCTTAGATTATTCCTAAAGCATGACTTTAGTTTACTATGATTGATTCAATCACGATTATTCTATAGTATAATGTTATTGGTTTTATTCAACTAATCCTTAGTTGATGTTCGTTGAATTCCAAATTACCTTGAAAGCTTATCCAAACCAAACTTCCTTTGGTGCAGACTTGTACTCTAAATACTGAGATGAACAACCCTATTGTTATGATTAGGGGTTAACTTAGGCATAACGTTAAAATGTTTGTGCACAATACATTGTACGAAGGGCTGATCCCCCTAAGTACGAGGTCCTTATAGTCTTATGACTATTAAAGTTGGAGTTGAAAGATTATTTGCAACTGTGGACGTAGTTCGTGGTCTTACGACCCTCAGTGATGTATATTTTCTATATCTTGGGATTTCAGTTTCTGATTACTGTTGATAGAGTACTACTCATTGTTGATGAGCCTATTATTGGTAGTTATTATTGTTATACTCCTGTTGATTCTCTATTATATCCAGTGAGCAATTGTTTTCCTCACTCTTGCATATTTATAAACTCATTGCAGCTAAAGAGGAGAAGGTAGATAAACCTTCGACTATGAAGAAAGGAAAAATGTGCAAGTGATGAAGACTTGTAATTTTTACTTTGATTAAGATGTTAGACTTTTATTATGATGATCTTAGGCTTGGTTTTAATGAAGTTTATTTAATTTTCGCATTTAAATGATTGTATTTAAAGGTTAGATAACCTGGGAGATTTTATTATGTAACCCTTTAATGGGAAAGGTTTTATTTAACCAGTTTTATTGTGATTGGGTAGTTAGATATGAATGTTTGATTAAGTGAACACCAGATCCTGTGGGAATGAAGTACCTGGATTTGGGGGTGTTACAGTACCTCCATCTATACCTCCATCTTTAATTTAATTATGCAAGTATTATCAATCTTGCACTAACTCCCCTAATAGTATAAGAATGTGATTCAATAGTACACACATGTGAACAAATAATTATATAAGCATGTGAATTAGTAGCAATTAATTGCTCATTTATCCGATAAATTCCTTGATTTATCAATATAACCCTCAGACATCAATTATCATCGGAATAGATGTCGATTTCCACTAACACTAATAATCCCAACACAATGGAACTATCAAATTCATCTTTAATCAACACGAACTTATTCATCATTAATATTATAACTCACAATATTTAACAACCAGGTCATTCCCAGGAAAGAGGGGGCTTTCCAATAAGGATTTCTCCCTATTGGCGCACAATTAGGTGACCAAACCTCTCCTTGGCAGAACTTCTAGACATTATAAATATTATAATTTAATAATATGAATAACTTTGTCGTCTCAATTATTGATTTAATAATATATCATATAATGCAGATGATACTGTGACAATAATCGAATCAATAATATGATAGATATGATGCAATAATTAATGTAGCAATAATGGAGTATAACTGAGTGACTTCTCACATAAGCATCAATAATCAATACCGTGTCTTTCTTAAGCAACCACGCGTATTCATCAGTATTTTTAGTCCGAAGAGTAGTTCAATAGTATTAAGCGGTAAAACTTCCGCCGTTATTTTCATAAAAATATTTTGTCATTTTCTTAATCCGACAATAATTACATTGTGGGGTCCACCAATGATTCTTGTGGTTGTCTTAATATTCCCTACTAAAGCGAATATTCCCCGACCAATTGAAAATAATATAACAACTTGCATACTTTGCAGAATTTATAAATACTACCCACAACTATGACATTATAACAAATTCATTCCATAATATTCAAAAATGATAATTATAGAAAAATCATCTTTATTCATAAAAACTGGGGTCTTACAATTCTGTTTTACAAAAACGAAAAATGGGAAACATTCTGAACGGGAAAAAAGTATATATAAAATGGGATACCACATAGTGTATTTATAGAACATTTCCGCGCGGTTTATGACCGTTAGTGTTCAACTGTCGTCAAAAAGACGTAGTATCGTGATGATATTTATTAAACAAATTTTGTCTAAAAAATATATATCACGACCCACTCGAACCCGAGCCCGAACCCGGCCCGACCGTGTGGGTTTGAACCATACCTTGGCTAGGTCCTCTCCCTTCCACAAAAGTGGGTTGCCCCTTAGGGCCCTTCCCATTGAGCAAACATCTCATATATAAAGACTTCATTTTTCCCTCTAATACCCTATGTGGGACTTTGCAGTTTTCAACATTTCAAGTAAGTGACTTTGGAGTCAATTTTCTCTTTCAATTCTTAATGGATTTGAACACATAAATATACCACGTTGTACTCCTCGTTGAGGAGAACGTATTTGTGCAAAAACCCGATATTTACGGAATGTGGGTCCTACAATAAATTAAGCCTCAAAATGCTTTAATATTTATTTTGTCAAACCCATTTTCGACAATCCCCCACATGAATGTGAAATTGGCTTTACAATATGTAAAATATGTTATGAATATGCAGACACTAGTTCGAGTACATGAGAAAAGATATTTCATCAGGTTAAGTAGCCTAGTGGCTTTGAACTTGCCCTAGTAAAATCTATCGGATTTACTTGGCTAATCAATAGACTTGATGTCTTTGAACTATCAGCTTTTGTTGTAAACCAAGACAATAGAATTCACAAAATATCTCTTCAGACATAGTTGGTTCTCACGTTTGTGTTCATTTTGGCCTTGAAACACCTCTTGGTTCCGTGAATATATTAGCGAATTCAGCCTTCAAAATTCTCACAGAAGTGGCCCCCTTCTTACTCACGTAGGTGACTTCTATCAAGAGTATCCTGCAATACTCCACTTGAACTTATTTCAAGATATAAAAGTCATTAAAAGCGTAACTTATCCTGATTCTCGCGGCAGATGTGTACTGTCTCATAATAGGAATGGTTAGGAGTAAATATCTTCTCAGTGCTTTACTGAGTACTACATAGTTCAGTTTGCCCATTGAACCTAGATCTTGGGATCTCCAGTCAGCTAGGTTGGGTTGCCACTATGACGACTCTTATTTAAACAGTAGGCTTTAAACCCATTCCCTTTGATGATCTTTCCACTTGCTCTCTTGTTAAACCTTTCGTAAGCGAATCCGCAATATTATCTTTTGACTTTACATAGTCAATTGAGATAATTCTATTTGAGAGCAATTGTCTAATAGTATTATGTCTTCGTCGTATATGACGTGACTTCACAGATTATATAAATGACTCTGTGCTTTCTTCCAATCATTGATTGGCTATCATAGATAGTATATATATATATTTGGCATGTGTCTTGACCAATTTGGAATATCCTCTAAGAAATTACGAAGCCACTCAGCTTCTTCTCCAGCTTTGTCTAAAGCAATGAATTCTGATTCCATTGTAGACCTTGAAATACATGTTTGTTTTGAGGATTTCCAAAATACCACTGCACCTCCAAGGGTAAAGACATATCCACTTGTGGATTTCGAGTCTTTATTGTCAGATATCCAATTAACATCACTATATCCTTCCAATACTGCTGGATATCTTGTATAGTGCAGTCCATATTTTTGAGTATGTTTTAAATATCCCAAAACTCTCAAAATTGCTTTCTAGTGATCTTTACGGATTACTCATATACCTACTTAGCTTACTTACCAAGAATAAGCTATATTCGGTCTAGTATGATTCATGACATACATTAAAGCGCTTTATTATACTGAGAATATTCTAGTTGAGATATGATATCACCTTTATTTTTAGCTAAATGAAGATTTATATCAACTAGGGTCTTATTTAGAATTATATTATACTTGTTAAATTTTTCAAGTATTTTTTCAATGTAATGAGTTTGAGATAATATAATTCCATTAGATGTTCTAGAAATCTTGATTCCTAATATTATATCAGCAACCCCCAAGTCTTTCATATCAAATCTATTTGACAACATACGTTTTGTTGAGTTGATAACTTCATTGTTGCTACCCATGATTAACATATCATCCACATAAAGACAAACAATGACATATTCTTTTTGAGTGCTTTTGACATAAACACATTTGTCACACTCGTTGATTTTAAATCCATTTGATAACATAACATTATCAAATTTCTCATGCCATTGTTTTGGTGCTTGTTTTAATCCATACAAGGATTTAACAAGTTTGCATACTTTTCTCTCTTGTCCAGGAGCTATGAAACCCTCAGGTTGTTACATATATATTTCTTCATCTAATTCACCATTTAAGAATGCAGTCTTTACATCTATTTGATGTATATCAAGTCTATTTAAAGATGTTATTGCTATTAGCATTCGAATAGATGTAATTCTTGTAACAGGTGAATAATTGTCGAAATAATCCAATCCTTCCTTTTGTCTATAGCCTTTAACAACAAGCCTTGCTTTATATTTATCAATTGAACCATCAGCTTTCATCTTCTTTTTGAAGATCCATTTATACCCTAAGGGTTTGGAACCAGGTGGAAGGTCCACCAATTCCCATGTATGATTTTGCATAATGGACTCAATTTCACTATTAATTGCTTCTTTCCAATGAGAAGCATCTGGAGAGGATATTGCTTCCTTGTACGTTTGAGGATCGTTTTCTAACAAGAATGTTAGAAAATCCGGACCAAAAGACTTTGAAGTCCTTGCCCTTTTGCTACGTCTAGGTTCATCCAATACAAACTCTTTGTCTATATTTTCAAGATTATTACTAGTAGCATCCAAAGGTCTTTTGTTTGAATTTGAATCATTATTTAAATTATATGGAAACATATTTTCAAAAAATGATGCATCTCTTGATTCAATAAAAGTATTAACATGAATATCAGAAATTTTAGATTTATGAACAAGAAAGCGATAAGCACTGCTGTTATTTGCATAACCAATGAATACACAGTCAATTGTTTTTGGTCTTATCTTAACCTTTTTAGGTTTAGGAACCATTACCTTTGCTAGACACCCCCACACTCTTAAGTATTTATAGCAAGGTCTATGACCTTTCCATAATTCATAAGGTGTTTTATGAGTTTTCTTATGAGGCACTTTATTAAGAATATAATTGGCAGAAAGCAAAGCTTCCCCACAAAATTGCAGGGGTGCTCGAGGCCATTTAACATATAGCATTCAACATTTCTTTCAATGTTCGGTTCTTGCGTTCAGCAATACCATTAGATTGAGGTGAATAAGGAGCGGTAGTTTGGTGAATAATACCATGAGTAGAGCATATCTCTTCAAATGGTGATTCATATTCACCACCTCTATCGCTTCTTATTGCTTTAATCTTTTTTGCTAAGTTGATTTTCAACTTCATTTTTATAAAGTTGAAACATTTCTGACCTCATCTTTGCTTCTTAGCAAATATGCATAACAATATCTTGTGCAATCATCAATAAAGGTAATGAAATATTTTTTCCCACCTCTTATTTGAACAAACTTTAAATCACATATATCAGTGTGAATTAAATCTAGAGGTTCAGTTTTCCTTTCAACAGAATGAAAATCTTGTTATTTTTGATTCCACACAAATTTCACATTTATGTTTTTGATTAATATCAAATTTAGGCAAGAATTCGAAATTAATTAATCTACGCAAAGTATTATAATTAACATGTCCTAATCTGGCATACCATATATTTGAATATTCTAACAAGTAAGTAGAAGAATTAATTGTATTATTATCAATAGACTTCGGTACAACAGTCATAACATTCATCTTAAAGAGCCCATCAGTCATGTAGCCCTTTCCTACAAACATATCATTTTTAGTAAGTACAAATTTATCAGACACAAACACCAACTTGAAGCCATTCTTGCTAAGTAGTGACCCAGAAACTAGATTTTTGCGAATATCTGGCACATGAAGCACTTCGTTCAAAGTCAGTTCTTTGCTAGATGTCACTTTCAGTACAATCTTTCCACGTCCTTCAACCTTTAAACTTGAGGAGTTTCCCATAAATAGTTGATCATCATTTTCTACTGGTTTGTATGTAGAAAACATCCATTTGTTCGAACAAATGTGGCTAGTAGCCCCAGTGTCCACGTACCATTCTTTGGGGTTTTCTACCAAATTACATTCAGATACAACTGCAGAAAGATTAATGTCTGAAACATTTTCAGAAAGCTTTTCCAGTTCTGTCACATTTGCTTGAGGCTTTTGTTCTTTCTTGAACTTCTTTGGCTTACGACATTCACTTGATTTATGTCATTGGATGCCATAGTTGAAGCACTTGCCTTTGAATTTCTTCTTGGCCTTGAAAGCATCTTTGCCTTCACGCTTCCTTTTGTTGTTGTTTGGCCTTTATTCTACCACATTTGCCTTTGCTTCAATGAAGTTTTTTCCACTCTTCTTCTCAGATCCTCGATTGTCCTCTTCAATCCTAAGTCGCACAATCAATTCTTCAAGATTCATCTATTTGCGTTAATGCTTCAGATAATTCTTGAAGTCTTTACATGATGGTGGAAGTTTTTCAATCATTGCAGCAACTTGGAATGAATCACTTAATGGCATTCCTTCAAAATGAATGTCATGTAGAATTACTTGTAATTCCTGAACCTGAGTGATAACTGCTTTAGAATCTACCATTTTATAGTCAAGAAATCTACCAACAATAATTTTTTTCATGCCAGCCTCTTCAGTTTTATATTTCTTGTCTAAAGATTCTCAAAGTTCTTTTGCAGTTTGAATTGTACAATAAACATTATATAATGTATTATCTAAACCATTCATCACATAGTTCCTGCAAAGGAAATCTGCATCTTTCCATGCATCAACAGCAGCCACTTTTTCCTTGTCAGTTTCCCCTTCAACAAGAGTAGGACAGTCCTCTTGTAGAAACCTTGCCAAGTTCAGTGTTGTGAGATAGAAGAGCATCTTTTGTTACCAACGCTTGAAATCAGTTCCATTGAATTTTTCAGGCTTTTCTCCATGAGAGATACTCACGGCAGGAATGGTACTAGTAGATGCCATTTCTACTATAAAAAAAATAATTATTAATAAACAGAAACAAATTTCTATTGTACAAAATTTTAACAGAATTTAATAACAAATTTTATTTGCAGAAATCAAACAACAATTTTTGTTTATAAAATTTCTATTGTAGAAAATTTGTTTACAAACTCTGTTAATAATTTATTTCATAGAAAATTCTATTTATAAATTTACATTTTCCAAATTGTGTTTACAACTTTTAGTTTACAAATTTACATTTATGATTTGTATTCTATATTTGGACAAAGTTTTGTTAAAATCCAATTCATGTAACAAAATACAAAATAACATGGAACATAATATAAAACTCGGTTTATATGTAATATATATATATATATATATATATATATATATATAATATTTCGCACATATAAAATAAATGTAATTAGCATGCAAACAATTAATACATATAATATGCCTGTAATTCAAAGTCAAAGTGACATTAATTTGTATAAAAAAAATTAATGTAATATTGATATATAAATAATGAACCTTAAAGAATGGAAATAACTATATCTGAATCGTGATATATAGCTATTCATTACTCAGTAGTACATCGTGTGTAATATATCCTAGTTCAAAGTATATTAATATAAATAATGAACCTAATATATATATTAATATATATAATAATGAATAGTATCTATTAATATACAAACAATTTCAGAATATTATGATTAAATAATACTACAATTACGTAATTTAAATTTGGTTTAAGATTGTTACCTGTAATATTAGTAATATTTAATCTAAATATAAATAATGGAAAAAATTAAACTAAACAAAATAAGAAAATAAAAATAAAATCAGATTTTGGAAATATGTGATATAAAAATCCAAGTCCTTTGAATTCACAAAGTCTCCTTAAAGCAAATTTATTCCCTCACTGGTGCTAAGGATTAAATGAATAATTGCTTCCCAAGATAAAACGGATTTATAATTCTTAATTAGTAGCACTACAAAATTAAGAATTCAGTGAACGCAAATTCTATGTTATATACTCGAACTTTACTGTTAATAATAATGATGCATGAAAATGGTGCATGAATATACTTACTCAAAAACAGGAAACAGGAAAATATTTATAGAATGGGAAAACATTGCAGAACGGAGGGAAGGAACAGAATCTGCAGAAACGGGATTTTCCAGAACACAGAATGGGACTCTATTTTAAGACTGGGGAACGGGATTTTGTTTTATAAAAATGAAAAACGGGAAACGTTCTGAATGGAAAAAAAACTATATATAAAATGGGATACCACAGTGTATTTATAGAACATTTCCGCGTGGTTTATGACCGTTAGTGTTCAACTGTCGTCAAAACGACGTAGTATCGTGATGATATTTATTAAACAAATTCTGTCTAAAAAATATATATCCCAAACTTGGCTCGAGCAACCAGATAGTAACGCGCGCGTGTGAGTTTGAACCATGTCTTGGCTAGGTCCTCTTCCTTCCACAAAAGTGGGGTGCCCCTTGGGGCCCTTCCCATTGAGCAAAAATCCCATATATAAAGACTTCATTTTTCCCTCTAATGCCCTATGTGGGACTTTGCAGTTTTCAACATTTCATGTAAGTGACTTTGGAGTCAATTTTCTCATTCAATTCTTAATGGATTTGAACACATAAATATACCACGTTATACTCCTCGTTGAGGAGAACGTATTTGTGCAAAAACCCGACATTTACGGAATGTGGGTCCTACAATAAATTAAGCCTCAAAATGCTTTAATATTTATTTTGTCAAACCCATTTCCAACAGTGGTTTTGCTATATATTCTACATACTTGCTTATTTAGGAGTTGGACATTAAACTTTATGGGTAAAATTTTAAACTAAGCCATAAAACCAAAATTGATTGGCCCAAAGCTGCTATAGCAGCTCTCTGCTGCTACCTACTGCTGTCATTTAGGCAGCAGTCCCTGCTCCTTATCTTGCATACTTTCATCTCCTTATTTACTAATTCGGTTGCAAAGGACTTTTGGTAATTGGAAATGATATAACCACATATTAGAATAACCCATAAACTGCAGAGAATACATAATCTACATGAACCAAAATGTTTGCCAAAACAGCCTCTGCTGTTGCGAATTGAAGACTGCTGCTGCCAATGGCAGCAGCTCCTTTCTCTTATCTTCCATGTCTCTAATTTTTATCTTACAATCTAATCACTTTAATATGCTAAATTTTTGGAGAGAATATATTTAATATACTCACCTATTTTAAAAAAATACTAACCAAGTTATTTGAACTACTTAGCTTTGTCGACTAAGAGCTCAAAAATCCCCCAAAATTAACCCACTTTGTTATTATTGTCATTGTAAGACCTCAACTTATTATTAATGAAATTTAATTTTCTATTTATTATTTTGAAATAGTAAGGGTTGATGTGATTAATGTGGATAGTTTATGGGTAAAAAATATAAATATTTCAAAATAAGCAAGTGGTTATAAAATATTCATTGTTGTCGGGGAATATTCGTTTGGTCGTGGAATATTAAATGCTGTCGGGAATATTAAATGACTGCCAAGTATGCCCATTTATGGGCCCCATAAACTGAAAAGCGATAGGATGTAAAAAAAACGACAAATATAAGTTGTTTAAAAATAATAACAGTAGTTATTCATCAATTAATCTTTGTTAAAATACTTTCGGTGGTTAAAACACAAGAAGACACCAGTATTGCACCAATTATTGATACTTACGTAAGAAGGCACTACTCAATAATGGTTCACAGTAATTATCTCGCTCAAAGATTTTATTGATTCAATAATTCTTTGCGTTGATATTTTATATTCTTTGTTGTTTCAATAATTGTCATTACACAAGATTTTCCATTATCAGAGCAATATATCATATTATCTCGAATAATATTATTTGATAACATTATTGGCAATGTCTAGAAAGTTACATACAGGAGAGGTTTGGTTTACACTAATCATGCGCCAAAGAAAGAGAAATCTTTATTGGAAAGCCCCTCTTTCTTGAGGCGCTAGTTGTCAATATTGTGATTCTCGTAATATTATTTGTGAATAATTAATTATTGATTCATATGATGAGGAAAATATTGATTTTATGTGGATATAGATGGAGAAAAATTTTAATGTGACAATTGTTGAAAATTGAAATTTTATCTTTTTTCGATAAGATAACGTATTATTATATTTTAATAATATAATAATGGTGATATTTTTACAACGAATGTTAATATATGAGTATACGAGGAGGAAGAGTATTTTTATTGTAATAAATGTTTAAAACATGTTAAACATGCTCGATTGGACCCCATTTATCGATCGAAATTTGATTATAACTTTATAAAATCTCCCGTTTGTGGATTTCGGTCAATTTTTGTTTGGAATTTGGAAAAACTTTCTTCTGTAAAGTTGTAGAGAATTGAATTTCCTATAAAAACTCGCGAGATTCAAATTTTCTGATAAAAGGGCTATTTATTGTGAATTATTGAAGTTTCGAAGCTCCGAAATAATTGATTTTTGGAAGTTTTAATTATTATTTTAAAGAAAAACGTTTTTTTGCATTGAAGTGGGCTAACATGTGATATTAATTGCTGAAATCAGATCTTCAAAGATGGGCTAAGGAAATTTATAATATATATTAATATTTTATTAAATTTTCTGCTTTGGTGTTCTAAGCATTTTCCTATAAATAGGGTGCTTAGGTTAGAATTGAAAATCACACCGTAATCAAAGTTTTCTCTATATTATCGAGAGTATTCTTGTGAGTATTTTGAATATACTTTGAGTATTGTTAGATGGTGCAAGTTCCCTTCGTAACTATACCCGATATTCCATTAAGTACTTAATCTTTCGAGGTAAGGGATGTTATTTTCTTCTCAAATGATATTATTTCTTCAATATCATTATGTGAAATATTGGTTGGAACTTTTTATCAAATTTGGAACTTTTTCATGTGGGGTTACTATTATTCATGAGTTACTATTCACGAGTTACTATTCATGAGTTACTATTCACGAGTACTATTAAGTAGAAGCGTGAAGAGATTTTTTTGAGAAATTTCTATCTTTTGGTGTTTGAGTTACTATTCACGATATCAAGACTATTCACGATATCTGACCACTATTCAATTCGAAAAATGAAAATTCTTCTTTTTGTCCAAAATATCTATTCGGATACTAGCTTTGATTGTATCCATGTTTTGATCATTCTTGAATTTTACACCACTATGATTATTTTTGAGGTATTTTTGAACATGGATAAAACAAAGTACGAATCCTTAATCCTTAATCCTTGTCATTTTGTTTCAATTGGATTCGTTTCTTTAAAAATATTTTTCATCATCTTCATCTTAAATGATGATATTATGGAATATCTTTGGCACAGTAGTGCAAAGATGAATGATTTCGAAGAATATCTTTGGTAGTAGAGTAAAGATGAGCAGTGTTTAGATGAACATGACCAATCGATGAATATCTTTGGCTGTAGTGCAAAGATGAATATTTGATTCCGTATATATATTGATTGATGTTACAGGATAAAAGATAGAGCGATGAACTTTTAAATTCATACATAGAAGATAGTAGTTTGCATTCTCTACTTAACTCTTCTAATGAATTATTATTTCATTGCGAATATTGATTTAAAATTTGTTGTCTATTGTATTCTATTAGATTTTTCCTGTTGAAGACTAACGGTAATTTGTTGTATATTATCTTAGTCATAATATTCTTTCTCGAGCTAGTTGAGCTCACCCTTTTCCTTTTTGTTCCATTTTTCTCGGGGAGGCGAGAATATAGCAGTGCAGAGTCGGGGTATGGAATGAAGGTTCTAGAGAGAGTTGTTTAGTAGTCCTCACCATTTTTGTAAAATAATGTATCAATAAATGTAATGAGGATTTATTTGAGTATAGATATTGTCTAGAAGATAATATTTGTATTTAAACTCACAGCTTTCTTGTTGTAATAATAAAGTTGTAGTTGTTTACATACATGTATTGACAACTCGAATGGGTGATGTATACCTATTTTGGGGCGCCATAATTTTGCCATAAAGTGAGAAATTCTCGCACCTATTATGGCTAATTCTCTATTTTCTACTTCTAATTCATATAACGGTTTACATCTATTTTTAAATATGTTGTACCTAGCATCGTGAGTATTTTTAAAATTATAAAGCCTCCCTTTTAGACTCATTAAGTTTGCCCAACACGAGAGCTCAAAAATAGCTCGACATACTAATTTCTAACTTTTCGTTTTAGCTCAAAATTATTTTTCGTTTTAATCTAACATGCCCAAACTCTTTAATTATCATTATATGTAATATATAAATCTATCCCAAGCCTTGTTTCTATCTAATATTTGATTTTTAGTCCAAACAGTCCATATAGGACTTTTATCGAGCAAGTTGTGAGCACTATTTTGAAATCTTCTTGTTGGGAACTTGTGACTCATAATATAGATGCCACTGGAAAAGTCTAGTCAAGGAGAACTAGCGAGCTTCAGTAGAAAGGTCCCAAGCGAGTGAGCGGAAGCGTCCGAGAGTTGCCAGTGTTTCCCCCTGCATTTCGGACTTTTGCTTGATGTTGCATGAATTGCAAAAAGCCTCTGAACATTTCATCATTCGTCATTTGGTCAGTATTGTTGTTTGCATGAGGATTGTCGCCTTCCTGATGCACATTATCCTGATTATTGATCTGTGGAGACTCAACATTCTCGTGTGCTCCATTGCTATTCTCAGCATTCTCGGATATCATTTTTAAATACTGCCACAAAATATGGGTTAATTGACATGTCACATATTATCCCTATACCCTGACCGACCAATTAAATACCAAATAAACTTAGGTAGGTCATACTAGCGAAGGAATTCTCCGTCTCTCCCCTCCTAGTTCTTGTCTCACATCTCAGCCAGGGATTATATGCCTAAGCTTTGATATCAACTGTGATACCCCCGAAATTGGTATACATCACCCATCTTGAGTCGCTAAATACATGGTACAAAATTCAAATAAAACTTAATAATACAACTGTCGTGTAAAATATGACAAAACGTAAACTGAGAGTTTTAAAACGAATATTGTCTTCTAAACAGTATTCAACTCAAATGGAGTCCTCAATACATTTATTATCACACTATTTCCTAAAATAGTGAGGACTACTAATGTTATCATCTGGACCGTCACTCCGTTCCCCGACTAGTCTCGACTACGTTCTCATTTCCTGAAGAGGATGATGAAAGCAAAAGGGTGAGCTCAACTAGCCCAGTAAGAAATATTATGACTAAGATAATGCAGAATAATTTATCGTTAGCCTTCAACAGTGTTAAACAGAAAAAATATAATAAACATCAAGTTTAACTGCACATTAGAAGAGTCAAGTGGAGCATAAAATCTACCATCTTCTATGATTTAAAAGGTTTTTCATCACTTTTATCGTTGAGACTCAGCTTAATAAATAATCCACATCATCGAATCACCCCTGCACTACGGCCAAGGATAATCTTTAGTATCACGACCATAAATTATCCATGCACTACGGGCCAAGGATATTCGTGTATTCATCAATGGTCATGATCATGCCAACAACTGTCCATCAATGCACTACGGGCCAATGAGGACTTTTACCACATCATTTGTAACATTACGGTCACGATTATACCGAATAATCCCTGGTCATAACATACCAAGTCCATCTATGCACTACAGGCCACAGATGACTTTCAATATAATATAAACATGAGGATGATGACAATGATATAAGAATTCAATAAAACAAGTTCAAGGATAAATTTTTAAAGATTTATAATTTAATTTATCCAAAAATCAATAACGTCGAAATTGTCAACATGATACTGCTTTGTGGAGTAAAATTCAAGAATAATATTGTACCAAAAATAATTTGGACCGAAAACGAATCAATTTTTATCATGAATAGTACTCTGGGTGAATAGTACCCCGTGAATAATACTTCAGGAATAATAACCCCGTGAATAGTACTCCAGCATAAAAAAGTTAAAACTTATCAAGAATGCTTAGAATAATATTTTTATGAAAAGATACTGGATAAAGCGCAAATATCAAGGATATTCTACTAATTTCATGGAGTATAGAAGCCAAAATTTTAACAAAACGAGTATAGAATTCGAAATCGAAATGAAATAATATTACTTACATACTACGTAGTATGGAAGAAAATATTATTTCAAGCTTAATATGAACAAAAATAACATCCCTTACCTTGAAAAGAAGAGTATTCCAACTGGTATAATGGGGATATTCTTGAAGAAAACTTTATTATTTTCTATGCTCAAAGCTTTCTAAAACTCAAAAGAAATACGCCAAGATTATAGAAGAAGAATTTCTAAATCGGTGTGATTTTCAATTCTAACTTAATGCTTTATTTATAGGAAAATCTAGAAGAACGCATATATGAGACTAAAATAATAAAATAATATTATTATTTTTTTCAATCTTTACATCCACCCACCAAATGAGCAGCCAACTTGGAACAAAAATTTCAGCCCACAAGTTTGAAAAACAAAAGTGGGTCCCAAAACATTTTATTTTCCAAAACTTCAGTAATTCATAATAAATAGCCCTTTTATCAGAAAAATACGAATTTTATATCCATTCCACACGAAATCGAATTCTCTACAACTTTGCAGAAGAAAGTTTTTCCAAATTCCAAACAAAAAATATTCGAATTCCACAAACGGATAATTTTCAACACCTCTTAAAATTCATAACAAATCATACGCTAATTTTTAACAGTTCAAAATTTGTGGATATATACTCAACTTATATATGTATAACATATCCAAAAATCACAACGATCCAACGGTCGAATCAAAATTATAACTCACGCAATAGAGCTTTAAGAACACTTATTTGATTTTTTAATACCTCCATTCCGACAAAACACCTCAACATTAAATTCCTTCATTTATATCCACATAAAAATTTATATTTCCTTATCATATAAATCAATAATTAATTATTCACAAATAATATAAATCACAATTATGACAACCAGGCCATTCCCAGGAAAGTGGGGGCTTTCCAATAAGGATTTCTCCTTACTGGCGCGCAATTAGGTGACCAAACCTCTCCTTGACAGAACTTTCTAGACATTGCCAATAATGCTATCTAATAATATTATTCAAATAATATGAATTATTGATCTGATAATGGGAAATACTGTACAGTGACAATTATTGAAACAATAAAAATATAAAATATCAACGCAATAATTATTGAATCAAAAAAATAAAATATTGAACAGTAATTACTTTAACAATTATATACATGCACTATTTTTCATGAACAGTAATTACTTGAACTATTTTTCCCGTTTCTGTGTAAGTATATCCATGCACTATTTTTCATGCATCATTACTGTAATTACTGTAAGTTCAGTACATAACATATAATTTGGTTCGAAGTGTTCTTAATTTTGAAGTGCTTCTAATTAAGAACTGAAAATCCGTTTTATCTTAAGAAATAATTATTCAATTAATCCATAGCACCAGTGAGGGAATAAATTTGCTTTAAGGAGACTTTGTGAATTCAAAGGACTCGGATTTATATGTTTTTCATTTTACTATATGTTTCAGTTTTGCTTAACTTTTTATTATTATATCTATATATATATTAAATAATACTATATATTACGGATTACATTTATAACATTAGAAGTTGTAGCTTCTTGTTTCAAAGTTTTTGAGTTTGCTATTGTCTACCACCGTATTTGTGTGTGTTAGTAGTGTGTGTTTTTTCGTGTCCAATAGATTGGATAAATTGTGATTAGGCTGTTGTTGGTACAATTAATACTAAACTTTATACATATTGTGCCTTCATATTCTATAGATATAAATGGTTTATATAATCAGTCAATTTTACATTTCAGAAATAGCAATTATTAGTGCTAGGCATTTTATGTATATCGTACTTACTAGTATGTATGTTGCAGCAGGGGCGGAGGGGGGGGGGTCCCGGGGGGTTCACTGTTATGAGAAATTTTTTATGTACTAGGGAGGGTCTAGCTTGAAATTCGGGAAGTCAAAATCCAGGGTGTATTTGAGAAGAAGAAGGAAGGGAAAAAAAAGTAATTTTTTTATAACTTAGAGATCGGGTTGTTTGACTTGTTTTAATCCAAGCCCACATAAAAGAAAAATATTTCTCATGTAGTCATGTTCGTATGTATTTTTTCTAAAAGTCATGATGGTCCATTAAGCCACTAAAGTCAACATATTATATATGTGATATTACCAAATAACAAAATTGCCACCACAAGTCCACACTGAAACAGAAACAGAGCCACGGAGGACGGAGGAATTGTTCATTCTTTGCATGGTCTTTCGCTTTTCTTTGGAGAGTGGAGACTAAAGCGCCCGCCTTTTCTGTGCTCAGTCTGCTTTTCTTTGTCTGTCAGCAGTGCCGCTTGGGGCGCCAATCGACTCTATCACTCCAACTTTTAATGTTAGGTTCCAACATTTTTTCTTCAGAATATATATGAAGATGGACAGGAATCCAAAAGTAAAGGCATTGTTGTGGGCTTGATCGATAAGATAGAAACATATGAGTTTGTATTCATTGCTCACTTGATGAAGGTAGTGTTGGGGTTGACAAATATTTTGTCACAGTTTTTGCAACAAAAAGATCAGAATATTGTAGAGGCCATGAATTTGGTTGTTACTACCAAGAGACAATTGCAACATCTCAGGGAGAATGGATGGGATGATCTATTAGGAGATGTGAACAGTTTTTGTTTTGAACATAATATTAGCATCCCTAATATGGAAGGTAATGTTCCAGGTCGCCTTCGTTGCAAACACACATACTTTCACCACTATATATATCCCCTAGTTCTTCATATCCCACAGATTGCTACTAAAACCTTAAACCCTAACAAGAAGCAAGTTCGTTCAGGTATTGGGTTTAGTGATGAAGCTCCCTTCTTCTTCTTCCTCCTCTAATCGTTCCTCTTTTTCCACCATAACTAATCAAACAGAGAAAACCCATTAAACCCCTCCTGTAAATTCTCTGAAATTCACAACCAAACTCGATAATTCAAAGCCCCCTGTTCTTGTTTCGAGTGAGGAATGCAATAAATCAAGAAAAAGAAAGAAACCCGAAAAGAAAATTAATCTGGGGTTGAGTTTGTTTGATGAATCTTGCTTTAATTTCAAGATTCTTGATCCTCCTGTATACATGGGTTCTAAGAAATCTGCTGAAGATATTCAAGTGGCTAAAAAACTGAGGAGTTTCAGAGTTTACAGCCATCAAGAAGAAGAAGAGGAGAAGTATTGGGGCGTTTCAACAAAACTACAGCTGTTTGATGATCCATGGAAAATCAGGAAAGCTCTGACACAAAGTGATTGCAACCATCTGTGTAGGTTGATGTTGGCTAAAGATTTGGTGCAGAAGAATATCATTGATGTTTGGAATCATGCCGGGCTTACGGATTACGTTGCGAAAATCTGGACCCCAGATGGGGTTGATGTTGAGGTATTGGATTATGACAGGAAAATGGAGTTTCACATGACATTCAAGAACTTGCAGTCAAGTGACTGCTATATCTTTGGTTCCAACTGGATCCCCAAGTTTGTCAAGAAGAGGAGACTTAAAAGAGGAGACGAGATTGGGCTGTATTGGAGCAGTACCCATTTAAGATTCATATTCTCTGTTCTTGCTCGCAATCCTGCTTCTTAGTTAATCTAAATAATTGGAACATTATGTAGCCGAGAAGTTCATGGACTAAAAATAGTTTTGTACCCTTTTGTGGTGAAGTTAAAAACATTAATTTGCAGCTTTTTTTTAAGGTTTAGATGTTGATTATTGATTAAATATATCATGTCTAAGTTTTGGGTTATGAATGTAATTTCAATACAATAATTCAAGAAATTGCCTTAATTGTTATCTTTGTGTTAGTTAGGTTCTGTTTATATAGTCCATGGGGACAGTGCTGATCAGCATTTGTTAGCTTCTGTTTATTTTTGTCATCTTTGTATTTAAAACTAAAATACCCTTTTCTTTCCTACTCTGTATCTCATACCAAAAATAGCATGGACTAAAATTTTAAAAAATTTTGGTGTCTTATATTTTAAAATTTTACTCCAAATCTGCCACGTTACCCCATTTTTAAATTAGTATCCATATCAATCCCATTCCCATCTATAATGAGGTGTTGGGATTAAGATTCCCTCTATTTATGGTTTAAACTCAATGCAGCTGCCTATATTTTGGAAAATTATTTTTTAACTCGGTATCGATTTCGTTAACTAGTTAGGAGCTTCAAGAAAAAGTAAATAATTTATGGAAAAATTTTAAATAAAATAAAAACAATAAGATGAATTAATTAAGTTCACAAAAAACACTATCTAGTACACATATTTTCAAGTGATAAAACAGACATCTCGCATATATGTTTAATCAATATATTATGTTTGAAATTTTTTAATATTAATGTTGTCTTAATTCAAGCGGTTGAGCACATATGTTCTATACATGTTTTGTATAATTTAAGTACAACTAAACTTAACTAAGTATTTTAAGTGTATTTTTTAAATTATTTTTGAATTGTACTTTACTCGGTATTATATAGATACAATTTAATTATTATTGAAGTACAATTTAACTTGACTAATAAGTATATTTTTTTAGGCTTAAATATAATTTACTATCAAAACTATACGCTATATTCCACTTTTGATCCACCTTTCAATTTTGTTAATTTGAAAAAATACTAAATATAAACACTTTAATATGTCAAGAAGATATGGGGTTTTGATGATGATTAATACAAGAAGAGTTTTTATTAGTCCTGAATGTATTAAAAAATGGTGTGACAATTTTACCCTTTAATATATCAAAAAAGTTTAATCACAAAATAAATAATTGTTTTTTTTTGACACGCACAAATTTGATTTATGCTTGCATACAGTCCACGTCAGCAATTTCTGACATGGCAAGCTCAATTGAATGGAATTGGAAAAAGTTAATAGTTCAATCATCTAATTGACAAAATTAAAAAGTGGATCACCAAAATAGAATATGGCCTATAGTTTAGGGTAATAAATTATATTTAAACCTATTCTTTAATATATTTTTAACTAGGAGCAATATAGGCAATTTAAATATAATTTAACTTAAATAAATATAGTTTAAGTACAATATTTTTTTTTATTTTTTAAGGCATACTTAACTAGGTACTACATAGGTACAATTTAAGTGTAGTTTAGAAAGAAAGGTTCGTTCTCTTTTGTCATTTCCCTTTATGGATTTGGATCATTCCATTTATATCCGTGACGCCCCAAAATCCGGGTACTTGAAACCCATATTCGGTGTCCCACGATACTATTCATACAAACTGCTTAATATATTAAATAATTAAAAATACTACATCAGAGTTGTCTATTCCCAGGTACGAAGACCTTTAAGTACTTTATTACGTGATAGATAATATATTATCACATTACAAAACTATAACTATTACAAGTAACGCCTTCCAACTATCCAATCAGCTTCCCTTTACCCTTATCCTTACCGGAACCTTCTTCGATCTCACTCAGTTGAAAACATTTAATTCTTGAAACGACGTATTGACTATAGATGTTGAGCGGTCATTAGACCATGAACTTTTATTTTCTAGTTCGAAAAGGTTTAGACATAAATTCTTCATCTCAGAAACCGAAATCGACTTACGGAGCACTTGGGTGATCATTAGATTATGCCTGTGATGATCAACACTAGCTATAGGAACGACATTTGCGTTTGTCATCACCACCTCAGTGCAAACAAAAATGTTCCAATTCAGGGATGTTCTGGTCATACTTGAGTCCAAATCAAAACAATTTAGTTTGGATGACTCTATTTAATATTTCAAGATTGAATCAAATATTTAAAACTATGTCTAGCCAGATCAAATTAATGGCTTACTGCCTTTAAACTGTGTATATACATACTAAAATTCAATAGTATGAATCAAAACTTGTTATATCAAAGAATTTTGAGTTTAAGGATACTTGCTCAAATACACAAATTTATACAAGTTAGGACACTTGCATAACCAAACTTAATACACAAAGAACAGAGCAATTTTGATTATATATAAATCACATGAAAACAATATTGAGATACTTGTAATCAAAGAATTGATTGAATAAAATTCAAGAACTTGCTTGTACAAAATTTAGGAAGTTATAGATAGAATATTTGCTTACAAAGATCCATTGCATAAAGTAAATGCAAAAGTAAAGATACTTGCTCAATAAAGAACAAGATTTAGATACTTGCCTTGACTGTGAGCTAATGATAAAAATTCAGCTTAACTTCTTTTCACAGATCCTATACAATCATATTCACACATACAAACATATTATCCATGTATCCACATCATATAGTTTGTATGTTTATATATTACATAATTACAGTGGACATGTTTTTACTTTTGAGAAACTTTTATACATTTTTTCAAATACCTCATCATTTTACTATAATAACCATTTTTCTCTTTAATAGAGTTTGATACAATCCCAGTTCATGAATTCCACATACTTTTAGTTTATAATCCTTTTGTAATTTAATACATGAGAATTACATACTTCTTATGTATAACTTAAGCACACATGGTGAATACTTGATTCATTTTGTGTGTTAGCATAGTTATAACTTGTATAGGTAGATCATAGATTTATTTGTTATAAACTAATGCATTAAAACTAGCATGCCTCAACCCAACGTCAAAACAGCATTTCTGATGCCAAAGCACGCCAATAACGATTAAGCTTTGCTTGGCCTTGCAGCCCCAAGCATAGCCTAACAGCCCCTAACTTACTATGCCTCTCCTTGCAAATTCTATCTTTTACATTACCCATCTAATTGAGTTGTGGTTGTTACCTGTAATATTAGTAATATTTAATCTAAATATAAATAATGGAAAAAATTAAACTAAACAAAATAAGAAAACAAAAACAAAATAAGATTTTGGAAATATGTGATATAAAAATCCGAGTCCTTTGAATTCACAAAGTCTCCTTAAAGCAAATTTATTCCCTCACTGGTGCTAAGGATTAAATGAATAATTGCTTCCCAAGATAAAACGGATTTACAATTCTTAATTAGTAGCACTACAAAATTAAGAATTTAGTGAACGCAAATTCTATGTTATATACTCGAACTTTACTGTTAATAATAATGATGCATGAAAATGGTGCATGAATATACTTACTCAAAAACAGGAAATGGGAAAATATTTGCAGAACGGGAAAACACTGCAGAATGGTGGGAAGGAACGGAATCTGCAGAAACGGGATTTTCCAGAACACAGAATGGGACTCTATTTTAAGACTGTGGAACGAGATTCTTGTGACGCCCCCAAAATAGGTATACATCACCTATTCTGAGTCGTCAAATATATGGTACAAAATTCAGATACAAACTTAAATATACAACATAAGCTGTGAGTTTTAATACAATCATTGTCTTCTAGACCGTATACAAACTCAAAATAAGTCCTCAATACATTTATTATCACACTATTTCACGAGAATAGTGAGGACTACTAATATTATCATACGGGACCGTCCTCACTCCGGTTCCTCGACTCGCTCCAGCTTATATTCTTATTTCCTGAAGAGAACAGTGAAAGAAAGGGTTAGCTCAACTAGCCCAAAGAAGAAATATTATGACTAAGATAATGCAGGATAAATTATCATTAGCCTTCAACAATGTTAAACTGATAAAATACAATAGACATCAAGTTTAATCTGCAGTTATAACAAGCAATCCATTAAAAGAGTCAAGTAGAGAATAAAATCTACTATCTTTTATGATTTAAAAGGTTTTTCATCACTTTTTATCATTTGAAACTCAATTTTAATAAATAATCCACATCATCCCTGCATTACGGCCAAGGATATTCATTAGGGTTACGACCACAAATTATGCATGCACTACGGGCCAAGGATATTCGTGTATTCATCAAAGGTCATGATCATGCCAACAATTGTCCATCAATGCACTACGGGCCAATGAGGACTTTTACCATATCATTTGTAACATTACGGTCATGATTATACCGAATAATCCATGGTCATAATCATACCAAGTCCATCTATGCACTACAGGCCATAGATGACTTTCAACATAATATAAACATGAGGATGATGACAATGATATAAGAATTCAATAAAACAAGTTCAAGAATTAATTTAACCAAGAACTAATAACGTCCAAATTGTCAACATGATACTTCTTTGTATAGTAAAATTCAAGAATGCTCAGAAGAATATTTTCATGAATAGATAATGGATGAAGCGCAAATATCAAGGATATTCCACTAATTTCATGGAGTATAGAAGTTAATACTTTAACCAACTGAGTATAATAAAGAATGGAATAACAAAAGAAATCACCGTGCATGCGATAGACCATACGCAGACGAGTTATTCCAATGAGAATAATAAAGACGGAACCAGTCCCAAGCGTAAAATGCACTGAGTATGTGATATTCCAACAGAATAATAAAGAGCGGAATCAGTCCGTACAGTAAACGCATGTAGATCGGATATTCCAATGTAACAATAAAGAATGGAATAACAGAAGAATTTCACCAAGTATAGGGTAGCCTACGTATATAGGTTATTCCAACAGAATAATAAAGAATAGAATAACTGAAGTTCTCTTCATGACTACAAAAGGAATAATACCCTTACCTCGTAAGAAACCGGATCTTTGGAATAGTGAGGTAGCGAGCTTCTTCTTCTTCTATAGATTTTCTCTCTATAGCTTCTCTCTATAATTTCTCTCTATAATAATTGCTCTATAGCTTTAGTGAATTGGTGAGAAATGAAGGAAGAATGAGCTTCTTATTTATATAAAAAATATAGTTTCGATAATTGCACGCGTTTTGGGGTTCAAAAATTACAAGACAATACCCTAACTTTTCTTTCATTTTTAATTTAGTCCTGCAAGTATTATCAAACTTGCACCACCTCCCCTAATAGTAAATAATGTGAATCAATAGTTCAATCATGTGAATCAATAGTTATAATCATGTGAAAATATGAATTACGGTATAGTACCTCCATCTATACCTCCATCTTTAATTTAATCATGCAAGTATTATCAATCTTGCACCAACTCCCCTAATAGTATAAGAATGTGATTCAATAGTACACACATGTGAACAAATAATTATATAAGCATGTGAATTAGTAGCAATAATTGCTCATTTATCCGATAAATTCCTTGATTTATCAATATAACTCTCAGACATCAATTATCATCGGAATAGATGTCGATTTCCACTAACACTAATAATTCCAACACAATGGAACTATCAAATTCATCTTTAATCAACACGAACTTATTCATCATTAATATTATAACTCACAATATTTAACAACCAGGTCGTTCCCTGTGAAAGAGGGGCTTTCAATAAGGATTTCTCCCTATCAAGCGTATAATAAGGTGACCAAACCTCTCCTTGGAAGAACTTCTAGACACTGTAAATATTGCAATTTAATAATATGAATAACTTTGTCGTCTCAATTTGATTTAATAATATATCATATAATGCAGATGATACTGTGATAATAATCGAATCAATAATATGAGAGATATGATGCAACCATTATTGTAGCAATAATTGAGTATAACTGAGTGACTTCTCACGTAAGCATCAATAATCAATACCGTGTGTTACTATGCAACCACGCCATTATCGTACTTTTACTACCGAGTAGTTCAACAAGATAACTGTAAAACTTCCGCCGTTATTTGCATAAATATTTTTGTCGTTTTTCTCAATCGACAATAATTACATTGTAGGGTCCACCAATGATTCTTGGCGTTATCACGAATATTCCCCGCTAAAATGAATATTCCCCACCAATCGAATATAATATAACAACTTGCATACTTTTTGAGAATTTATAAATACTACCCACAACTATAATATTATAACAAATTCATTCCATAATATTCAAAAATGATAATTATAGAAAAATCATCTTTATTCATAAAAACTGGGGTCTTACAACCTCCCATTCTTATGAAATTTCGCCCTCGAAATTAGGGTACATACCTGGTATGTTGAAGAGGTAAAGATACCTTGATTTCATTTCAGATTCTAACTCCTAGGTCATTTCATCAACATCGTGGTTTCTCCACAAAACTTTGACTTGAGGTATAACCTTGGAGCGTAGAATATGTTCCTTCTTATCCAAGATTTGAACAGGAACCTCTTCATACGTCAAATCTGCCTCTATTTCGTCTGGTTCTAACTCAATAATGTGGTTCGGGTCTTCCACATATTTACGTAACATGGATATGTGAAAAATGTTATGAGCACGAGACATACTTCGCGGTAAAGCGAGTCTATACGCCACAGTTCCTACTCGATCGAGGATTAAAAATGGGACAATGAATCGACGATTTATCTTTCCTCTCTTTCCAAATCTCGTAACTCCTTTCCATGGAGCAACATGTAACAACACATGATCTCCAATATCGAATTCCACGTCTTTTCGATGAAGATCAGCATAACTCTTTTGTCGATCTTGTGAGGTTTTAATAGGTTGCCGGATTGTTTGAATCTTTTCCGTAGTCATACGTACCAACTCTGGTCCCAACAACGTTACTTCACCCACCTCATCCCAGCATACTGGAGAACGACACTTTCTTCCATACAACGCTTCGAATGGAGCCATGCCAATACTTGTTTGATAACTGTTGTTGTATGAAAACTCCACCAACGGTAAGAACTTGTCCTAACTTCCCTTGAAGTCAAGGACCTAGAGTCTAAATAAATCTTCAAGAGTTTGAATAGTCCTTTCTGATTGTCCGTCCGTCTGAGGATGATATGCCAAACTAAATCGTAAATCCGTGCACATAGCTTTTTACAAACTAACCCAAAATCTTGAAGTGAATCTTGGGTCTCAATCAGAAACTATGGATACTGGCATACCATGCAATCTTACAATCTCGTTTATGTACATACGAGCAAGACGTTCAAGTGTATAAGTTTCTTGTATAGGTAAGAAATGAGCAGACTTGGTCAATCTATTAACAATGACCCAAATTGAATTTATACCCTGAGAAACCCTGGGAAGACCAGTAACGAAATCCATGGTAATGTGCTCCTACTTCTATTTTGGAATTTCAAGTGGTTGCAATGGACCTTTTGGTACTTGATGCTCCGCCTTGACTCGTTGACACGTTAGACACCTTGAGATAAATAGTGTTATCTCTCTCTTCATATTTCCCCACCAAAATGTATGTCAAAGATCATGATACATTTTAGTACTCCCAATATGGATTGCAAACGGTGTGTTGTGCGCCTCCATCGTGATTTTATACTTTAAATCGGGGTCGTTATGAACACAAAGTCTAGAGTTGACTCGAAGTATTCCTTATTCATCAATTCTTGCTTCCGGCATAGCACCTTCTTGCACTTTCTTCTTCATACGCATCAGCTCCAGGTCTATAGCTTGAGCAGCTTTAACTTTATCGATTAAAGTTGGTTCTACTCGTATATTTGCCATCATCACGTGGGTCCCTGGAGCCTTTATCTCTATCTCCATCCTTTGCAAGTCATACAAAATAGGCCTTTGCGTTGGCAATATCGCACTCGTACCCGCATATGATCTTCTACTTAATGCGTCAGCTACCACGTTCGCTTTTCCAGGATGGTATTGGATGGTTTGATCATAATCTTTTAACGATTCAAGCCAACGTCATTGTCGTGATGTTGAGTTCCTTTTGAGTGAAGAAATATTTGAGGCTTTTATGATCCGTAAAGATCTCCACTTTTCCCCATACAAGTAATGCCTCCAAATCTTTAATGCAAAAACGACTGTTGCCAACTCTAGATCATAAGTAGGATAATTCCTCTCATATTCTTTGAGTTGTCGTGAGGCATAGGCTATGATTTTCCAATGTTGCATGAGAACACAACCTAACCCTTTTCCCGAAGCATCACTGTAGATGACAAATCCCTCCGAGCCAGATGGTATTGTCAGAACAGGTGCTGAAATGAGTCTTTTCTTAAGTTCTTGAAAATTCTTCTCACATTCCTCGCTCCACCCAAATTTTGTATCTTTTCGAGTCAGCTGAGTTAATGGAGTAGCGATTCGAGAAAATCCTTCCACGAATCTCCGATAATAACCAGCTAAGCCAAGAAAGCTACGTACTTCGGTCACTGATTTGGGTTGCTCCCAGCTATGAATAGCTTCAATCTTTGCTAGGTCAACAGATATTCCATGACTTGATACTACGTGCCCAAGGAATGCTACTTCCTCAAGCCATAACTCGCATTTCTTTAACTTAGCATAAAGCTTATATTCACGAAGCTTTTGGAGTATCAGCCTCAAGTGTTGCTCATGATCTTCACGACTTTTGGAATAAATAAGGATGTCATCAATAAAGACGACCACAAAGGATCCAAATATTCCTTGAATACTCGGTTCATCATATCCATGAAGGCGGTAGGAGCATTAGTTAATCCAAAAGACATGACTAGGAATTCATAATGCCGTCGCATCGAGTTCGAAAGTCGCGTCTTTGGAATGTCATCTGGTTCTAATCTTCAATTGGTGATATCCTAACGAAGATCAATCTTTGAAAAGAATTTGGCACCTTACAACCGTCAAACATGTCATCAATACGTGGCAATGAGTACTATTTTTGATGGTGACATGGTTCAACTCCCGATAATCAATACAAAGTCGCATACTACATCTTTCTTTTTCACGAATAGTAACAAGAGCACCACAAGGAGAAGTACTGGGGATTTAATGAAACCGATGTCTAACAATTCCTCGCAGTTGGTCTTTAACTCCCGAAGTTCAATAGAGTCATTCGACATGGGGCTTTGGAAATAGGTTTTGTACCTGAGTTCAAGGTCGATACAAAATTCAATTTCACGCCTGGGTGTAGGCAAGAAGTTCTTCGAGGAATACGTCGGAAATTCATTAACAATAGAAATATCATTCAAAACCGATGTATTTTATTTAGATCCATGACATGAGCTAAGAAAACTTGACATCCGTTTTTTCAATAAATGAATAGCTTTATGGCTTGAGATGATAGTGATTGATTTTAATGGTTTGGTTGCTTGAATCGCATAATAGGTTGGTTAGGAGTATGAAAGCTAACAACCTTACGAAAATAATTAATTTTTTGCATGATGAGTAGTTAACCAATCAATCCACAGAATTACGCCAAATGCAAGTATTTTCAATGAAATAAGATCGACAGGTAATGTGAGGGTACCGATTTGAACTAAACAAGACTTATAAACAGTGGATGTAATGAAGGTTTCTCCCAATGGAGTTTCAACAGATAAGTCAAAGTCCAATTTCTCCGGAGTCAAATTTAAACGTTGAGCGCAAGTAGGAGAAATAAAAGAATGGGTAGAACCAGTATCAAATAAGGTATATACTTCGCTAGAGTTTATGATAAGCTTACCCGTGATGACCTCGTTCGGGTTCCTTGCTTTCTGGGAGGTCACGACAAACACTCTCCCTTGAACTACCGATTTTGTCTTGTCTAGGACGGCCTTTGATGCCTCCATCCCAACTGGACTTATCTTCGGTGCACGACAAAATCAGGCCAAGTGACCTTCTCTTCCACAATTATAACATTCTTTGGAGGGCATCGCACAATTTGGACTGATGTGTCCCTCCCCTCCACATTTGAAGCACATTATAGGTGGTTGTTCTCCTTCCTTAATGACAGGTGCTGATGCTGACGTCTTTCTATCATTGTTAAATCTCCTATTCTTGAAATGTCCATTCATGTTGTTTTGGCCATGATTACCACCAAAGTGGTTACCACCGAAGTGGTTACCATTTCTGGCATATTGATTCCCTCCACGCTTATTGTCACCGCTTTGATGACTGTTTTCACTGGTATTATCATTTTGCCGGCTGCTCTCTTTTGGTTGGGTTGACTCATTATTACGCCCAATAATCGAGCCCTATTAACAACATCCGAATACAAACACGTTTATGTCGATAAGATATTGACGTATCTCGGTTTCAAACCTCTTAGAAACATTCGCATCATTCTCTCCTCATTATCAACCAAATGGGACGCAAACCGGGATGTATTTCGGTAAACTTGGCTTCGTCATCGCGACACACGGCCATTTTTTTGTTCCAGTTTAATGAACTCTACCTCTTTCATGTGACGAATACTTTTTGGAAAGTACTTGTCGTTGAACAGTTCTTGGAACTTCTCGCAAGACATCTTTAGTGCGGCAGGTTGAGTACGCTTTACTGATTCCCACCAAGAATCTTCCTCGCGCCGCATGAACATGAAGGTGGCAAAGGAACCTTTTGCTCCTCGGAGCATCCCAAGACATCAAATATCTTGTTGATCCGATTTATCCATGTCTCCGCCTTTAAGTGGCTTTGGCTCTCTAAAAACTCCGGTGGTCCCAGCTCCTTGACTGCTTCGGGCGTGTGACCGTCCGAGAGTTTCGGTGTTTTCCACCGCATTTTGGATGAGGCTGCTCTCTACTTTGATGTTGCATGAATTGCATGAAGTCTCGAACATTCCATCGCTCATCATTTGGTCAAGTGTTGTTGTTTGCATGAGGATTATCGCCTCACGATGCACATTATCACGATTATTGATCTGTGGAGACTCAGCGGTCTCTCGTGCTCCATTGATGTTCTCAACATTCTTGGATGCCATTTTCAAATACTGCCACAAAACAAGGGTTAATTAACATATCACATATTATCCCTATACTCTGACCGACCAATTAAATACCAAATAAACTAAGGTAGGTCATACTAGGGAAGGAATTCCCCGTCTCTCCCCTCCTAGTTCTTGTCTCACATCTTAGCTAGGGATCATATCCCTAAGCTTTGATACCAACTGTGACGCCCCCAAAATAGGTATACATCACCTATTCTGAGTCGTCAAATACATGGTATAAAATTTAGATACAAACTTAAATATACAACATGAGCTGTGAGTTTTAATACAATCATTGTCTTCATCAGTATACAAACTCAAAATAAGTCCTCAATACATTTATTATCACACTATTTCATAGAATAGTGAGGACTACTAATACTATCATCTCGGACCGTCACTCCGGTTCCCCGACTGCTCCGCTTAAATTCTCATTTCCTGAAGAGAACAGTGAAAGAAAGGGTGAGCTCAACTAGCCCAGTAAGAAATATTATGACTAAGATAATGCAGGATAAATTATCATTAGCCTTCAACAATGTTAAACTGATAAAATATAATAGACATCAAGTTTAACTGCAGCGGAACAAGAAATCCATTAAAAGAGTCAAGTAGAGAATAAAGTCTAATATCTTTTATGATTTAAAAAGGTTTTTCATCACTTTTTATCGCTGAGACTCAGCTTAATAAATAATCCACATCATCCCTGCACTACGGCCAAGGATATTCATTAGGGTCACGACCACAAATTATGCATGCACTACGGGCCAAGGATATTCGTGTATTCATCAATTGTCATGATCATGCCAAAAACTGTCCATCAATGCACTACAGGCCAATGAGGACTTTTACCACATCATTTGTAACATTACGGTCATGATTATACCGAATAATCCCTGGTCATAATCATACCAAGTCCATCTATGCACTACAGACCACAGATGACTTTCAACATAATATAAACATGAGGATGATGACAATGATATAAGAATTCAATAAAACAAGTTCAAGAATTAATTTAACCAAGAACTAATAACGTCCAAATTGTCAACATGATACTTCTTTGTAGAGTAAAATTCAAGAATGCTCAGAAGAATATTTCCATGAAAAGATACTGGATGAAGCGCAAATATCAAGGATATTCAACTAATTTCATGGAGTATAGAAGTTAATACTTTAACCAACTGAGTATAATAAAGAATGGAATAACAAAAGAAATCACTAGGCACGCGAAAGACCGCACAGTAAAAGTTATTCCAATGTAATAATAAAGATGTAACTAGGTCCCGCTTTAAAACGCGCATGCATGAGGATATTCCAATGTAATAATAAAGAGCGGAACCGTGTCTCGGCGTAAAACGCGATGCATACATGATATTCCAATGTAACAATAAAAATGGAATAATGAAGAATTTCACCAAGTATAGGGTAGCCCACGTATACAAAAGTTATTCTAATGTAATAATAAAGAATGGAATAATGTAAGTTCTCTTCATGACTACAAAAGGAATAATACCCTTACCTCAGAAGAAACTGGATATTGGAATAGTGAGGTAGCAGGCTTCTCTTCTTCTATAGATTTTCTCTCTATAGCTTCTCTCTATAATTTCTCTCTATAATAATTGTTCTATAGCTTTAGTGAATTGGTGAGAAATGAAGGAAGAATAAGCTTCTATTTATAGAAAAATATAGTTTCGATAATTGCACGTTTTGGGGTTCAAAAAATTACAGTACAATACCCCCAACTTTTCTTTCATTTCTAATTTACTCCTGCAAGTATTATCAAACTTACACCACCTCCCCTAATAGTAAATAATGTGAATCAATAGTTCAATCATGTGAATCAATAGTTATAATCATGTGAAAATACAAATTACGGTATAGTACCTGTAACATTTCAGAATTTTATAAATTGTTATATTGAATATTTATTGAATTATTTAAGTATTTAATGGATGTGGTTATTGTTAATTGGATAATTGTTCAAATTTGATTCAATTTGGTTAACTATGTGTTAAATAAATAATTAAGGAAAGTAATTATTTTTACTAATTTAATTTAATTTAATTATTAAGTTATAGAGTTTTGATTAATTGAATTACTATTCTTTTATTGGAATTTGTAATTAAAAGGGATGTGTTAAATATAGTTATAATTATATAGAAAATTATAATTTTGTGGTATTGATTTATGTGAGGTAGTAATTTAATAAATTGTTATTAAGATTAATTTAATTTAGTAAAATGTGACAAATAACCTTTTATAAAGGAGTTATTAAAATAACTTAAAAGAATTTTAATTGAGCTTTTTTTGAAACAAGGCCTAATGCCTATTAAGTCTTTAATCTATTTGTGTTTTACCAAACAAGGCATAAAGATTAATTGATTTTTTTTAGTGGTTAGCCAAACAAGCCTTATGGCTTTTGATTTCAAAAATTTTAACTGACATCAGTTATGTGTTTTATATTTATATTATATAATCAATATATATTATATCATATATACGTTATTTGTTAAGACGTAAGAATAGAGGAGAGAGGTTAGAGAGAAGAAAGAAAACTCGGAGGAAGAAGAAGAGAAGAAGAAAAGAAGAGAGGCAGAAAGGCTAGAGATTGGAGAATGGAAAGGAATAGCCATATCATCTTCTTCAAGGTATTCTCCTATTTCTTTTAGTTTTAAAAGTTTTAGCTTTCTCCTATTTCTCTGTAAAATTCTTGTGATAAGATAATTGTTGATTTTATGTGTGTTCATGTGATAAACTAGTGTTGTAAGGTTATTTTCATAGGATATATATGATTATAATCAATGTATTGTGGTTATGTATGTAGTTGTGAAGAAAACCTTTTTACAGAGAGTTTTTGTGAATATATATTGTTTAGCTAAAAGTAGAAATTGAGGGTTAATTAGTTGTTTAGTTGTTAAATTGACCATTTAATTTGATAGAGTATGTATATACTTTGATAAAATGCTTTAAATTAATGGTTTTGGTTGAAAAACAAAATTTATAGTGTTGATTTTCATTGAAATATCAAAAAGTGAGTTTTTAGCCAAAAACGGTGAAATTGGATGTGTTAATTTTGTTGTTTATGTTGTTGTATGGGTAGAAACATGTTAGGAATTCTTGAATTATGTTTACATGAAGTTTTTGTATGAATTGTATGTGATTTAGTCTATTTAGAACGAGCTTCAGAGGCCAAAATTGGCTTTTTCCTTGAAGATTGTTGTCGGTTGTCACCAAAAATCGCAGCTTTAAAGTAAGCGTCAAACCCAGTGATGTTACAAATAAGACAGTAGTTTTGTTCTCGTCATAAGTCACCATGCTCACGCCAGAAATGTAAGCACGACCAAAGTATACTTTTTTGTACATTAAATTTTAAGAAAAGTTATATGATGATAGTAGGACTGTAAAATGTTGATTTTGGTATTTTTATACTATGAATAATTATGTTATTAAGGAATAACTTGTATTATAACTTGATTATGTGATTAAAAATCTAATTTTTTTAAATGATGAACGTACTTAGTTATGGTTGTAAAATGGTAATGGCTAACTATGTCATGATGACATATGTTTATAGGATATTGTGATTCGTATTGATTTGGTTTAGCCTACGAGAAAGGCAAGTTCTCTAACTCTACTTTTATAATTGTGCAAGCGCTTAAATTTTCTTTGAGCAAGTTTTCAAAACTTTCTTTTTACATTGAGCAAGTTTTCTAATCTATTATCTTGTTAATCAAACCATCTGCTTTTCAATTCGATTATGATATAATGATGTAAGTTATTCTTGAGCAAGTTATTCTTGTATTTAACTTGTTGTTTAGCATGCAAAATTTATATATTCTAATGTTGAACATTTTTTATCGATCAACTTGCTATGCATGCTTAGTATTCAATTCTAATTAACCTTGGCTTAGTATTGTTCAAGCAAGGTGTTATAGTTATTCAAATTGTATGCTCTTAGATTATTCCTAAAGCATGACTTTAGTTTACTATGATTGATTCAATCACGATTATTCTATAGTATAATGTTATTGGTTTTATTCAACTAATTCTTAGTTGATGTTCGTTGAATTCAAATTACCTTGAAAGCTTATCCAAACCAAACTTCCTTTCAAAGTGCGGACTTGTACTCTAAATAATCGAGATGAACAACCCTATTGTTATGATTGGGGTTAACTTACGACATAAGCGTTAAAATGTTTTGTGCACAATACATTATATTTAAAAAGGGTTGATCCCCCAAGATACGAGGTCCTTATAGTCTTATGACTGTTAAAGTTGGAGTTGAAAGATTACTTGCAACTATGGACGTAGTTCGTGGTCTTACGACCCTCAGTGATGTATATTTTCCATATCTTGGGATTTCAGTTTCTGATTACTGTTGATAGAGTACTATTCATTGTTGATGAGCCTATTATTGGTAGTTATTATTGTTATACTCCTGTTGATTCTCTATTATATTCAGTGAGTAATTGTTTTGCTCGCTCTTTCATATTTATAAACTCATTCCAGCTAAAGAGGAGAATGTAGATGAACCTTCGACTAGCAAAGGAAAGGGAAAAATGTGCAAGTGATGAAGACTTGTAATTTTTACTTTGATTAAGATGTTAGACTTTTATTATGATGATCTTAGGCTTGGTTTTAATGAAGTTTATTTAATTTTCGCATTTGAATGATTGTATTTAAAGGTTAGATAACCTGGGAGATTTTATTATGTAACCCTTTAATGGGAAAGGTTTTATTTATCCAGTTTTATTATGATTGGGTAGTTAGATATGAATGTTTGATTAAGTGAACACCAGATCCTGTGGGAATGAAGTACCTGGATTTGGGGGTGTCACAGTACCTCCATCTATACCTCCATCTTTAATTTAATCATGCAAGTATTATCAATCTTGCACCAACTCCCCTAATAGTATAAGAATGTGATTCAATAGTACACACATATGAACAAATAATTATATAAGCATGTGAATTAGTAGCAATTAATTGCTCATTTATCCGATAAATTCCTTGATTTATCAATATAACCCTCAGACATCAATTATCATCGGAATAGATGTCGATTTCCACTAACACTAATAATCCCAACACAATGGAACTATCAAATTCATCTTTAATCAACACGAACTTATTCATCATTAATATTATAACTCACAATATTTAACAACCAGGTCATTCCCAGGAAAGAGGGGGCTTTCCAATAAGGATTTCTCCCTATTGGCGCACAATTAGGTGACCAAACCTCTCCTTGGCAGAACTTCTAGACATTATAAATATTGTAATTTAATAATATGAATAACTTTGTCGTCTCAATTATTGATTTAATAATATATCATATAATGCAGATGATACTGTGACAATAATCGAATCAATAATATGAGAGATATGATGCAATAATTATTGTAGCAATAATGGAGTATAACTGAGTGACTTCTCACGTAAACATCAATAATCAATACCGTGTGCTACTATGCAACCAAGCATATTACTGTATTTTTACTACTTAAAGTAGTTCAATCAAAGATAATTCAGAAACCGTTATTTTCATAAAAATATTTTTGTCGTTTTCTCAATCCGACAATAATTCTGTTGTGGGGTCCACCAATGATTGCGCCGTTGTACGAATATTTCCTACTAAAACGAATATTCCCCGACCAATTGAATATAATTTAACAACTTGCATACTTTGTAGAATTTATAAATACTACCCACAACTATAACATTATAACAAATTCATTCCATAATATTCAAAAATGATAATTATAGAAAAATCATCTTTATTCATAAAAACTGGGGTCTTACAATTCTGTTTTACAAAAACGAAAAATGGGAAACATTCTGAACGGGAAAAAACTATATATAAAATGGGATACCACATAGTGTATTTATAGAACATTTCCGCGCGGTTTATGACCGTTAGTGTTCAACTGTCGTCAAAACGACGTAGTATCGTGATGATATTTATTAAACAAATTTTGTCTAAAAAATATATATCACGACCCACTCGAAACCCGAGCCCGAACCCCGCCCGACTGTGTGGGTTTTGAACCATACCTGCTAGGTCCTCTCCTTCCACAAAAGTGGGTTGCCCTTAGGGCCCTTCCCATTGAAAGCAAACATCTAATATATAAAGACTTCATTTTCCCTCTAATACCCTATGTGGGACTTTGCAGTTTTCAACATTTCAAGTAAGTGACTTTGGAGTCAATTTTCTCATTCAATTCTTAATGGATTTGAACACATAAATATACCACGTTGTACTCCTCGTTGAGGAGAACGATTTGTGCAAAAAACCCGACATTTACTTTAATGTGGGTCCTACAATAAATTAAGCCTCAAAATGCTTTAATATTTATTTTGTCAAACCCATTTTCAACAATCCCCCACATGAATGTGAAATTGGCTTTACAATATGTAAAATATGTTATGAATATGCAGACACTAGTTCGAGTACATGAGAAAAGATATTTCATCAGGTTAAGTAGCCTAGTGGCTTTGAACTTGCCCTAGTAAAATCTATCGGATTTACTTGGCTAATCAATAGACTTGATGTCTTTGAACTATCAGCTTTTGTTGTAAACCAAGACAATAGAATTCACAAAATATCTCTTCAGACATAGTTGGTTCTCACGTTTGTGTTCATTTTGGCCTTGAAACACCTCTTGGTTCTGTGAATATATTAGCTTAATTTAGCCTTCAAAATTCTCTCGTAAGTGGCCCCTTCTTACTCACGTGAGGTGACTTCTATCAAGAGTATCTGCAATACTCCACTTGAACTTATTTCAAGATATAAAAGTCATTAAAAGCATAACTTATCACGATTCTCGCATGGCGGATGTGCATTTGTCTCATAATAGGAATGGTAGGGAGTAAATATCTCCTCGATTGCTTTCATGAAAGTACTACATAGTTCGGTTTGCCCATTGAACCTAGATCTTGGGATCTCCAATTCACCTAGGTTGGGTTGCCACTATGACGACTCTTATTTAAACATAGGGCTTTAAACCCATTCCTTTGATGATTTTTCCACTTGCTCTCTTGTTAAACCTTTCGTAAGCGAATCCGCAATATTATCTTTTGACTTTACATAGTCAATTGAGATAATTCTATTTGAGAGCAATTGTCTAATAGTATTATGTCTTCGTCGTATATGGCGTGACTTACCGTTATATAAATGACTCTGTGCTCTTCCAATCGTTGATTGGCTATCATAGTGTATACATATAGCTGGCACAGGTCTTGACCAATTTGGAATATCCTCTAAGAAATTACGAAGCCACTCAGCTTCTTCTCCAGCTTTGTCTAAAGCAATGAATTCTGATTCCATTCTAGACCTTGAAATACATGTTTGTTTTGAGGATTTCCAAAATACCGCTGCACCTCCAAGGGTAAAGACATATCCACTTGTGGATTTTGAGTCTTTATTGTCAGATATCCAATTAACATCACTATATCCTTCCAATACTGTTGGATATCTTGTATAGTGCAGTCCATATTTTTGAGTATGTTTTAAATATCCCAAAACTCTCAAAATTGCTTTCCAGTGATCTTTACCTGGATTACTCGTATACCTACTTAGCTTACTTACCGAATAAGCTATATCTGGTGTAGTACAGTTCATGACATACATTAAACTGCCTATTATATGAGAATATTCTAGTTGAGATATGATATCACCTTTATTTTTAGCTAAATGAAGATTTATATCAACTGGGGTCTTATTTAGAATTATATTATACTTGTTAAATTTTTCAAGTATTTTTTCAATGTAATGAGTTTGAGATAATATAATTCCATTAGATGTTCTAGAAATCTTGATTCCTAATATTATATCAGCAACCCCCAAGTCTTTCATATCAAATCTATTTGACAACATACGTTTTGTTGAGTTGATAACTTCATTGTTGCTACCCATGATTAACATATTATCCACATAAAGACAAACAATGACATATTCTTTTTGAGTGCTTTTGACATAAACACATTTGTCACACTCGTTGATTTTAAATCCATTTGATAACATAACATTATCAAATTTCTCATGCCATTGTTTTGGTGTTTGTTTTAATCCATACAAGGATTTAACAAGTTTGCATACTTTTCTCTCTTGTCCAGGAGCTATGAAACCCTCAGGTTGTTACATATATATTTCTTCATCTAATTCACCATTTAAGAATGCAGTCTTTACATCTATTTGATGTATTTCAAGTCTATTTTAAGATGTTATTGCTATTAGCATTCGAATAGATGTAATTCTTGTAACAGGTGAATAAGTGTCGAAATAATCCAATCCTTCCTTTTGTCTATAGCCTTTAACAACAAGCCTTGCTTTATATTTATCAATTGAACCATCAGCTTTCATCTTCTTTTTGAAGATCCATTTATACCCTAAGGGTTTGGAACCAGGTGGAAGGTCCACCAATTCCCATGTATGATTTTGCATAGTGGACTCAATTTCACTATTAATTGCTTCTTTCCAATGAGAAGCATCTAGAGAGGATATTGCTTCCTTGTACATTTGAGGATCGTTTTCTAACAAGAATGTTAGAAAATCCGGACCAAAAGACTTTGAAGTCCTTGCCATTTTGCTACGTCTAGGTTCATCCAATACAGATTCTTTGTCTATATTTTCAAGATTATTACTAGTAGCATCCAAAGGTCTTTTGTTTGAATTTGAATCATTATTTAAATTATATGGAAACATATTTTCAAAAATGATGCATCTCTTGATTCAATAAAAGTATTAACATGAATATCGTAAATTTTAGATTTATGAACAAGAAAGCGATAAGACTGCTTGTTATTTGCATAACCAATGAATATACATGACCAATTGTTTTTGGTCTTATCTTAACCTTTTTAGGTTTAGGAACCATTACCCTTAGACACCCCCACACTCTTAAGTATTTATAGCAAGGTCTATGACCTTTCCATAATTCATAAGGTGTTTTATGAGTTTTCTTATGAAGCACTTTATTAAGAATATAATTGGCGAAAAGCAAAGCTTCCCCCACAAATTTCGGGGTGCTCGAACCTGCTTAACATATAGCATTCAACATTTCTTTCAATGTTCGGGTTCTTGCGTCAAAGAATACCATTAGATCTTGCAGTGAATAAGGAGCGGTAGTTTGGTGAATAATACCATGAGTAGAGCATATCTCTTCAAATGGTGATTCATATTCACCACCTCTATCGCTTCTTATTGCTTTAATCTTTTTGCTAAGTTGATTTTCAACTTCATTTTTATAAAGTTGAAACATTTCTACAGCCTCATCTTTGCTTCTTAGCAAATATACATAACAATATCTTGTGCAATCATCAATAAAGGTAATGAAATATTTTTTCCCACCTCTTATTTGAACAAACTTTAAATCACATATATCAGTGTGAATTAAATCTAGAGGTTCAGTTTTCCTTTCAACATAATGAAAATCTTGTCATTTTTGATTCCACACAAATTTCACATTTATGTTTTTGATTAATATCAAATTTAGGCAAGAATTCGAAATTAATTAATCTACGCAAAGTATTATAATTAACATGTCCTAATCTGGCATGCCATATATTTGAAGATTCTAACAAGTAAGCAGAAGAATTAATTTTATTATTATCAATAGACTTTGGTACAACAATCATAACATTCATCTTAAAGAGCCCTTCACCATGAAATTCTTTCCTACAAACATATCATTTTTAGTAAGAACAAATTTATCGTATTACCTAAACACCAACTTGAAGCCATTCTTGCTAAGTAGTGACCCGAAACTAGATTTTTGCGAATATCTAGCACACATAAGCACTTCGCTCAAAGTCAGTTCTTTGCCAGATGTCACTTTCAGTACAATCTTTCCACGTCCTTCAACCTTTAAACTTGAGGAGTTTCCCATGAATAGTTGATCATCATTTTCTACTGGTTTGTATGTAGAAAACATCCATTTATTCGAACAAATGTGGCGAGTAGCCCCAGTGTCCACGTACCATTCTTTGGGGTTTCCTACCAAATTACATTCAGATACAACTGCAGAAAGATTAATGTCTGAAACATTTTCAGAAAGCTTTTCCAGTTCTGTCACATTTGCTTGAGGCTTTTGTTCTTTCTTGAACTTCTTTGGCTTACGACATTCACTTGATTTATGTCCTTGGATGCCATAGTTGAAGCACTTGCCTTTAAATTTCTTTTTGGCCTTGAAAGCATCTTTGCCTTCACGCTTCCTTTTGTTGTTGTTTGGCCTTTATTCTACCACATTTGCCTTTGCTTCAATGAAGTTTTTTCCACTCTTCTTCTCAGATCCTCGATTGTCCTCTTTAATCCTAAGTCGCACAATCAATTCTTCAAGATTCATCTATTTGCGTTTATGTTTCAGATAATTCTTGAAGTCTTTCCATGATGGTGGAAGTTTCTCAATCATTGCAGCAACTTGGAATGAATCACTTAATGGCATTCCTTCAAAATGAATGTCATGTAGAATTACTTGTAATTCCTGAACCTAAGTGATAACTGCTTTAGAATCTACCATTTTATAGTCAAGAAATCTACCAACAATAATTTTTTTCATGCCAGCATCTTCAATTTTATATTTCTTGTCTAAAGATTCCCAAAGTTCTTTTGCAGTTTGAATTGTACAATAAACATTATATAATGTATTATCTAAACCATTCATCACATAGTTCCTGCAAAGGAAATCTGCATGTTTCCATGCATCAACAGCAGCCACTTTTTCCTTGTCAGTTTCCTCTTCAACAAGAGTAGGACAGTCCTCTTGTAGAAACCTTGCCAAGTTCAGTGTTGTGAGATAGAAGAGCATCTTTTGTTGCCAACGCTTGAAATCAGTTCCATTGAATTTTTCAGGCTTTTCTCCATTAGACATACTCACGGCAAGAATGGTACTAGTGGATGCCATTTCTGTTATAAAAAAAATAATTATTAATAAACAGAAACAAATTTCTATTGTACAAAATTTTAACAGAATTTAATAACAAATTTTATTTGCAGAAATCAACCAACAATTTTTGTTTATAAAATTTCTATTGTAGAAAATTTGTTTACAAACTCTGTTAATAATTTATTTCATAGAAAATTCTATTTATAGAATTTCTGTTTTCCAAATTGTGTTTACAACTTTTAGTTTACAAATTTACATTTAATGATTTGTATTCTATATTTGGACGAGTTTTGTTAAAATCCAATTCATGTAAATAAAATACAAAATAACATGGAACATAATATAAAACACAGCTTTTATATGTAATATATATATATATATATATATAATATTCGCACATATAAAATAATGTAATTAGCATGCAAACAATTAATACATATAATATGCTTGTAATTCAAAGTCATTGACATTAATTTGTATAAAACAAATTAATGTAATATTGATATATAATTAATGAACCTTAAAGAATGGAAATAACTATATCTCCGAATCGTGATATATAGCTATTCATTACTCGTAGTACATCAGGTGTAATATATCCTAGTTCAAAGATATTAATATAAATAATGAACCCTAAATATATATTAATATATATAATAATGTAATAGTATCTATTAATATACAAATAATTTCCAGAATATTAACAGATTAAATAATACTACAATTACAGAATTTAAATTTGCTTTAAGATTGTTACCTGTAATATTAGTAATATTTAATCTAAATATAAATAATGGAAAAAATTAAACAAAACAAAATAAGAAAACAAAAACAAAATCAGATTTTGGAAATATGTGATATAAAAATCCGAGTCCTTTGAATTCACAAAGTCTCCTTAAAGCAAATTTATTCCCTCACTGGTGCTAAGGATTAAATGAATAATTGCTTCTCAAGATAAAACGGATTTACAATTCTTAATTAGTAGCACTACAAAATTAAGAATTCAGTGAACGCAAATTCTATGTTATATACTCGAACTTTACTGTTAATAATAATGATGCATGAAAATGGTGCATGAATATACTTACTCAAAAACAAGAAACGGGAAAATATTTATAGAATGGGAAAACACTGTAGAACGGTGGGAAGGAACAGAATCTGCAGAAACGGGATTTTCTAGAACACTGAATGGGACTCTGTTTTAAGACTGTGGAACGAGATTTTGTTTTATAAAAATGAAAAACGGGAAACGTTCTGAACGGGAAAAAACTATATATAAAATGGGATTCCACAGTGTATTTATAGAACATTTCCGCGTGGTTTATGACCGTTAGTGTTCAACTGTCGTCAAAACGACGTAGTATCGTGATGATATTTATTAAACAAATTTTGTCTAAAAAATATATATCCCAAACCTAGCTCGAGAAACCAGATAGTAACGCTCGCGTGTGAGTTTGAACCATGTCTTGGCTAGGTCCTCTTCCTTCCATTAAAAGTGGGGTGCCCTTGGGGCCCTTCCCATTAAAAGCAAAAAATCCCATATATAAAGACTTCATTTTTTCCTCTAACGCCCCATGTGGGACTTTCATAGCTTTTCAACATTTCATGTAAGTGACTTTGGAGTCAATTTTCTCATTCAATTCTTAATGGATTTGAACACATAAATATACCACGTTATACTCCTCGTTGAGGAGAACGTATTTGTGCAAAAACCCGACATTTACGGAATGTGGGTCCTACAATAAATTAAGCCTCGAAATGCTTTAATATTTATTTTATCAAACCCATTTCCAACAGTGGTTTTGCTATATATTCTACATACTTGCTTATTTAGGAGTTGGACATTAAACTTTATGGGTAAAATTTTAAACTATGCCATAAAACCAAAATTGGTTGGCCCAAAGCTGCTGTGGCAGCTCTCTGCTGCTACCTACTGCTGTCATTTAGGCAGCAGTCCCTGCTCCCTATCTTGCATACTTTCATCTCCTTATTTACTAATTCGGTTGCAAAGGACTTTTGGTAATTGGAAATGATATAACCACATATTAGAATAACCCATAAACTGCAGAGAATACATAATCTACATGAACCAAAATGTTTGCCAAAACAGCCTCTGCTGTTGCGAATTGAAGACTGCTGCTGCCAATGGCAGCAGCTCCTTTCTCTTATCTTCCATGTCTCTAATTTTTATCTTACAATCTAATCACTTTAATATGCTAAATTTTTGGAGAGAATATATTTAATATACTCACCTATTATAAAAAAATACTAACCAAGTTATTTGAACTACTTAGCTTTGTCGACTCAGAGCTCAAAAAAATCCCCCAGCCCAGCCAACCCGCTGTTATTACTGCTGTCATAGGCAGCAACCCTGCACCTATTATGGCTAATTCTCTATTTTCCTACTTCTAATTCATATAACGGTTTACATCTATTTTTAAATATGTTGTACCTAGCATCTGTGAGTATTTTTAAAAATTATAAAGCCTCCCTTTCAGACTCATTAAGCTGCCCAACACAGAGCTCAAAAATAGCTCGACATACTAATTTCTAACTTTTCGTTTTAGCTTAAAATTATTTTTCGTTTTAATCTAACATGCCCAAACTCTTTAATTATCATTATATGTAATATATAAATCTATCCCAAGCCTTTTTTCTATCTAATATTTGATTTTTAGTCCAAACAGTCCATATAGGACTTTTATCGAGCAAGTTGTGAGCACTATTTTGAAATCTTCTTGTTGGGAACTTGTGACTCATAATATAGAAGCCACTGAAAAAGGCTAGTGCGGAGCGAGGCGGAGCTCAGGCCGAAGGTCCCAAGCGTAGCGGAGCGGAGCGTCCGAGAGTTGCCAGTGTTTCCCCCTGCATTTCGGACTTTTGCTTGATGTTGCATGAATTGCAGAAAGCCTCTGAACATTTCATCGTTCGTCATTTGGTCAGTGTTGTTGTTTGCATGAGGATTGTCACCTTCCTGATGCACATTATCTTGATTATTGATCTGTGGAGACTCAACGGTCTCGTGTGCTCCATTGCTATTCTCAACATTCTCGGATGTCATTTTTAAATACTGCCACAAAATATGGGTTAATTGACATGTCACATATTTTCCCTATACCTTGACCGACCAATTAAATACCAAATAAACTTAGGTAGGTCATACTAATGAAGAAGGAATTTCCGTCTCTCCCTCCTAGTTCTTGTCTCACATCTCACCTGGGGATCATATGCCTAAGCTTTTGATACCAACTGTGATGCCCCAAAATAGTATACATCACCCATCTCGAAGTCGCTAAATACATGGTACAAAATTCAAATAAAACTTAATAATACAACCGTCGCAGTAAAATATGACAAAACGTAAATCGAGAGTTTTAAAATGAATATTGTCTTCAGATGAAGATTCAACTCAAATGGAGTCCTCAATATATTTATTATCACACTATTTCCTAAAATAATGAGGACTACTAATGTTATCATCTGACCGATCACCCGCTCTCCCGACTAGTCTCGACCACGTTCTTATTTCTCAAGAGGACGATGAAAGCAAAAGGGTGAGCTCAACTAGCCAAAGAAGAAATATTATGACTAAGATAATGCGAGAATAATTTATCGTTAGCCTTCAACAAATGTTAAATGATAAAATATAACAAACATCAAGTTTAACTGCACATTAGAAGAGTCAAGTAGAGCATAAAATCTACCATCTTCTATGATTTAAAAGGTTTTTCATCACTTTTATCGTTGAGACTCAGCTTAATAAATAATCCACATCATCGAATCACCCCGCACTACTTGACGGCCAAGGATATTCTTTAAGTATCACGACCACAAATTATCCATGACTATGGGCCAAGGATATTTTGTATTCATTCATCAATGGTCATGATCATGCCAACAACTGTTCATCAATGCACTATGGGCCAAAGAGGACTTTTACCACATCATTTGTAACATTACTACCACGATTATACCGAATAATCCTCGGTCATAACATACCAAGTCCATCTACGCACTACATGTGCCATGTAGATGACTTTCAACATAATATAAACATGAGGATGATGACAATGATATAAGAATTCAATAAAACAAGTTCAAGGATAAATTTTTAAAGATTTATAATTTAATTTATCCGTAAATCAATAACGTCCAAATTGTCAACACGACATCGCTTTGTGGAGTAAAATTCAAGAATAATATTGTACCAAAAATAATTTGGATGAAAAACGAATCAATTTTTATCATGAATAAGTACTTTCGAGTGAATAGTACTCGTGAATAATACTTCAGTGAATAGTAACCGCGTGAATAGTACTCAAAGATAAAAAGTTAAAACTTATCAAGATTGCTTAGAATAATATTTTTATGAAAGATCTTTGGATAAAGCTTAAATATCAAGGATATTCTACTAATTTCATGGAGTATAGAAGCCAAAATTTTAACAAAACGAGTATAGAATTGAATCGAAATGAAATAATATTACTTACATACTACAGAGTATGGAAGAAAATATTATTTCAAGCGAATATTGAACAAAAATAACATCCCTTACCTTGAAAAGAAAAGTATTCCAACTGGTATAGCGGGGATATTCTTGAAGAAAACTTTTATTATTTTCTATGCTCAAAGCTTTCTAAAACTCAAAAGAAATACGCTCAAGATTATAGAAGAAGAATTCTCTGAATCTGGTTTGATTTTCAATTCTAACTTAAGCTCTTATTTATAGGAAAATGCTAGAACACCATATGAGACTAAAATAATAAAATAATATTATTATTTTTTTTCAATCTTTACGTCCACCCACCAAATGAGCAGCCAACTTGGAACAAAAATTTCAGCCCACAAGTTTGAAAAACAAAAGTGGGTCCCAAAACATTTTATTTTCCAAAACTTCAGTAATTCATAATAAATAGCCCTTTTATCAGAAAAATACGAATTTTATATCCATTCCACACGAAATCGAATTCTCTACAACTTTGCAGAAGAAAGCTTTTCCAAATTCCAAACAAAAAATATTCGAATTCCACAAACAGATAATTTTCAACACCTCTTAAAATTCATAACAAATCATACGCTAATTTTTAACAGTTCAAAATTTGTGGATATATACTCAACTTATATATGTATAACATATCCAAAAATCACAACGATCCAACGGTCGAATCAAAATTATAACTCACGCAATAGAGCTTTAAGAACACTTATTTGATTTTTAATACCTCCATTCCGAATAAAACACCTCAACATTAAATTCCTTCATTTATATCCACATAAAATTTATATTTCCTTATCATATAAATCAATAATTAATTATTCACAAATAATATTACAAAATCACAATTATTTCAATCAGCCATTCCTGTGAAAGAGGGCTTTCAATAAGGATTTCTCTCATCTTGGCAGCGTAATTGAAAGGTGACCAAACCCTCTCATTGACAAAACTTTCAGACATTACCAATAATGCTATCTAATAATATTATTCAAATAATATGAATTATTGATCCGATAATGGGAAATATCAGACGGTGACAATTATTGAAACAATAAAAATATAAAATATCAACGCAACAATTATTAAATCAAAAAAATAAAATATTGAACAGTAATTACTTTAACAATTATATCCATGCACTATTTTTCATGAACAGTAATTACTTTAACTATTTTTCCCGTTTCTGTGTAAGTATATCCATGCACTATTTTTCATGCATCATTACTGTAATTACTGTAAGTTCAGTACATAACATATAATTTGGTTCGAAGTGTTCTTAATTTTGAAGTGCTTCTAATTAAGAACTGAAAATCCGTTTTATCTTAAGAAATAATTATTCAATTAATCCATAGCACTTGTGAGGGAATAAATTTGCTTTAAGGAGACTTTGTGAATTCAAAGGACTCGGATTTATATGTTTTTCATTTTACTATATGTTTCAGTTTTGCTTAACTTTTTATTATTATATCTATATATATTAAATAATACTATATATTACGGATTACATTTATAACATTAGAAGTTGTAGCTTCTTGTTTCAAAGTTTTTGAGTTTGCTATTGTCTACCACCGTATTTGTGTGTGTTAGTAGTGTGTGTTTTTTCGTGTCCAACAGATTGGATAAATTGTGATTAGGCTGTTGTTGGTACAATTAGTACTAAACTTTATACATATTGTGCCTTCATGTTCTATAGATATAAATGGTTTATATAATCAGTCAATTTTACATTTCAGAAATAGCAATTATATGTATATCGTACTTGCTAGTATGTATGTTGCAGCAGGGACGGAAGGGGGGGTCCCGGGGTCCACGGCCCCTCATCATGAGAAATTTTTTATGTAGTAGGGAGGGTCTAGCTTGAAATTGGAAGTCAGGGGTCCGAGTGTATACCGAGAAGAAGAAGGAAGGGAAGAAGAAAAAATAATTTTTTTTATAACTTAGGATTGGGTAGTTTGATTTGTTTTAATCCAAAGCCCACACAAGTGAAAAAAAATATTTCTCATGTAGTCGTGTTCGTATGTATTTTTTTCTAAAAGTCATGATGGCCCATTGCTACACTAAAGTCAACATATTACATATGTGATATTACCAAATAACAAAACCGCCACCACAAGTCCACAATCAAAATGTAAACAGAGCCACTTGAGCACGGAGGAATTGTTCATCGTCTTTGCTTGGTCTTGTCGTTTCAGAGAGTGGAGATCAGAAGGCCATGTGGCCGTCACTGGCGTTGTTGTTATCTGTCATGCAGTTGCGCCAGACGCCAATCGACTCCATCACTCCAACTTCTAAGGTTAGGTTCCAACATTTTTTCTTCAGAATATATATGAAGATGGACAGGAATCCAAAAATAAAGGCATTGTTGTGGGCTTGATCGATAAGATGGAAACATATGAGTTTGTATTCATTGCTAACTTGATGAAGGTAGTGTTGGGGTTGACAAATATTTTGTCACAGCTTTTTGCAACAAAAAGATCGAATATCAGAGGCCATGAATTTGGTTGTTACTACCAAGAGACAATTACAACATCTCGTGGAGAATGGATGGGATGATCTATTAGGAGATGTGAAGCAGCTTTTTGTTCGAACATAATATTAGCATCCCTAATATGGAAGATAATGTTCCAGTGCCTTCGTTGTAAAAACACACATACTTTCACCACTTTCGAAGTTGAGATATTTTATCGTATTCAATTGTTTTTCTCTATTTATACTTCTAATTATGTTTTTGAATATAGAAGTAGTTTTATTTTATATTTTTTAGGTTGTTGATCGTATTAGTCAAGAGATGGTTAATCGTTTCACTGAGACGAACATGGAATTGCTCTTGTGCATAGCATGTCTTGATCCTAAGAATCTGTTCTCCAATTTTTGTTTTTCAAAGTTAGTTCGACTTGCAGAACTATATCCACAAGACTTTTCAATGGATGATCGAATGGAGCTTAAAGAACAACTAAAGATGTAGATTTCTGAAATGAGAGGAAATGCAAGATTTTCTAAACTAGAAAATGTCGGAGAACTTGCAACTAATATGGTTGAGGTGGGATATCACACTACTTTTCATTTAGTATATCTTCTTATCAAGTTGGCTTTTTTTTTGCCTTCATGCATCGCTAAGTGTGGAGCAGTATTTTCTACGATGAATATTGTTAAGACAAATTTTGCGCAACAAGATGGGAGATGACTTTCTCACCGATCGTTTGGTGTGCTTATGTCGAGAGAGATATTTTAGGCGCATTGATAATGAAGTGATTATCCAACATTTTCAGAATATGAGAACTCGCAGGTTGGATTTACCGCCTTTACGGTCCGAACTCCGAAGAGAGACTCCGTCGTTCTAGTACCGTTACCGGTTCAACAGTCAACAATGTGTTTCAATTTGTAATTGATTTTTTTTTGTTTCAATTGAATTTGAGTAACTAATTGAAATGTTGAATTACTTGTGATTTAGGATTATGATTTTGTTGAATGTTGAATTATTTGTGATTTAGGAATATGGAAAAAAAAATCAACGAACTAAGAGGCCGTCGAAAAAAAAAATTACATGCATAATCTGGACCCCCCTGTTTAAATCCTCTGGCTCCGCCACTGTGTTGCAGTGCATGCATTTCATGGGGACGGGGCACGTCGTTGGTTAGGTTCTGTTTCTTTTTATTATATTTGTGTTAAGATCATTCAATTATGTTGTATATTTTATATTAAATTAGTCTAATTATATCACGTGAATGGTTTATATTACTTATTACTCGCTTGTAAATTTTAGAAATAGCAATTCATTAGTGTTAATTAGGCATATTATGTATATCGTACTTGACGTATTGGTTTATGGGGATAGGGCTCAATTTAGCCCAGAGATGGGCCATATGTGTTGTAAACTGTAAAATACATGTTTTGTGTAGATGAAAATTCACCAAGACTGCTGCACTGCAGCAGTTGCAGCAGCTCCAACCTGGCACTTTGAGCCTCTGATTTGAAGGCTTTAACTTGATGTTTTCAAACAACTAAATAATGGATTAAATACCTTATAATATGGTCTAGATCCTTTTTCAGGTTTGAAAGCTATTGAATCAATGTAGAAAATTATAAAAACCCCCAAAGTACCCGAGAAAATCACATTTTCTGCACTTTCTAACTGTGATGGGAAATGGGATTTGACCATGGAAAATGGCATGGTTTAACTTAGGTTGCTATTTTAAGTGTAAAATGTTCCAGAAATCATGTTATGCTATGCCTAGATCAAAAAGGTGTACATTTGGGAAAGTGTATGAATTAAGTAAGAGTAATGTGTATTATGTATGCTCATACACAATCATTGTCGGAATTTTTTGAGTAAATATTGTACATACATGAGTTATAGGTTAACTCTAGTTGTATGGATGTTTTAAAACAAGTCCAAAAGGATTTTTAAGATTTTCTAGCAAGCTACCATGAAACCTAAAATCATGTTAAACACTAATTTTTGGGGCTTTGAATTCATATCCTAAAGAAACTATTTGAAGCCAAACATATTTTTATAAAATACCTTGTAGCGTGATCTTGATTGTGTCCAAAAATGAAAGCAATCAGATCATTATTGAATGAGTTAAAAATCCTCAAAGTAGGTATAAAAAATTAATTGAAAGTTAAAGGAATGTTAAGATTTCAGCTAAAACTAGCAAAAAATAAAAATTTTAATTGAAAGTTGTGGTCAAAACAAATTATTTCTTTGTCAATAATTTCAGAAAACTATTAAATTATATATTCAAAAAAAGAAAAAAGCAATTGTGTCTTATTCCCATAACTATTGTGCCTAGCTTGTATATTTTGTGTTCCATACTTTATAAACAATTGGCCTGATAATTATACACCCTACCTTTCAAGATAAAGAATTAATTTAACTTTTTCAAATTACTTTGATTTATTTTTAACATAATTTTTTTAACTTTAAAATATAATTATAAAAATTGAAAGCAAAAAATACTGGTAATTGAAAAATTATTAAAATATTTTAAATTTACTTTAAAAACTTATATTACTAAAAGAGGTGGACCACCGGCTGAAAGAATAAACTGTGAATTATGGTCTGAGCGGTTCAATTTTAATTCGGTTCAGTTATGAATTGGAGAGGCTGCCAAGAGCGGAGTAGCCGAGTAGGAAACCCAATTGGATTTAGGAAATAATAATATATAGATTTCCTTTGCAATTTTGAACAACTTCTCTTAATTGGGAATCAAGTAATTAATAGATTTGTTTCTTGAGCAAGTGAATATCGGATTACACTTTGCATTTTCCGGTGAGTTTTAGTTAAAACCCAATTTGATTCGGAAAGGTATTTCAAACAAGATCTCCAGGTAATCTAAGTAATTAATGCACTCCCTTCGATCTCTTAATTGGTAATCAAGTAACTCATTTTCCCTATATATATATATATCCCCTAGTTCTTCATATCCCACAGATTGTTACTAAAACCTTAAACCCTAACAAGAAGCAAGTTCGTTCAGGTATTGGGTTTAGTGATGAAGCTCCCTTCTTCTTCTTCCTCCTCCTCTAATCGCTCCTCTTTTTCCACCATAACTAATCAAACAGAAAAAACCCATCAAACCCCTCCGGTAAATTCTCTGAAATTTACAACCAAACTCGAAAATTCAAAGCCCTCTGTTCTTGTTTCGAGCAATGAATCAAGAAAAAGAAAGGAACCCGGGAAGGAAGAAATCAATGTGGGGCTGAGTTTGTATGATCAATCTTGGTTTGGTATCAAGAAAAATAACCAAAACAAGAAAACCAAGATTCTTGATCCTACTGCTTACATTGGTCAGAAGAAATCCCCTGAAGATATTAGAGTGGCCAAAAAGCTGAGGAGTTTCAGAGTTTATAGCCATGAAGAAGAAGACGTGGAGAAGATTATGGGTGTTTCGACAAAATTGAAACTGTTTGATGATCCATGGAAAATAAGGAAAGTTCTGACAGCAAGTGATGTGAGACCCCGAATTTTATGAAATGAAAGTATTCAATTTTCTTATAATTATTTTATTTAGTAAATGGTTAAATTGATAAAAGGTTAAAGTTAAGGGTGATATGTGAAAATTTTTTAAAGTAAACAAGTTGTCATAAAATAATCGGTGATAAAAGTATAATAATACGCGTGGTTGCATAATAAAGACTGCGATGTTATACGAAGATCTTGATTATTGACGCTTACGTGAAGAAAGTCATTCGCTTTTATTCAATTATTGTCACAATATTTTATATTATTAAATCAATAATTGAGATGACACGATTATTCATATTATTATTTGCAATATTGACGATGTCTCAGAAGTTACTGTCGAGGAGAGGTTTGGTCACCTAATTGCGCGCCAATAAGGAGAAATCTTATCTGAAAGTCCCTCTTTCCAGGACGACGCGCGATTGTTAAATATTGTGAGTTATAATATTAATGATGAATAAGTTCATGTTGATTAAAGATGAAATTGATAGTTTCATTATGTTGGAATTATTAGTGTTAGTGAAAATCGACATTTATTTTGATAATAATTGATGTGTGGAGGTTATATTGACCAATCGGGTAAATAAGCGGATAAATGAGCAATTAATTGCTATTAATTCACATGCTTATAACTATGTGTTCACATGTGTGTCTTATTGATTCACGTGATTTACTATTAGGGGAGTTAGTGCAAGATTGATAATACTTGCATGATTAAGTTAAAATTGAGGTATAGATGAAGGTACTTATACTATAATTAATTTTTCACATGTTTAGAACTATTGAGTCACATAATTTACTATTGATTCACATGATTTACTATTGGGGAGGTGGTGCGAAACTTGATAATACTTGGATGACTAAATTAAAAATGAAGGAAAAGATGAAGGTATTATACTATAATATTTCGAAAACCCAAAATGTGCAATTATAGGCTCAGATTTTCCTATAAATAGAAACTCATTCCTTCATTATTTTCACCAATTCACTAAAGCTATAGATCAATTATTATAGAGAGAAAGAAGAAGAGAAGTCTCGCTACCTCACTATTCCAAAGATCAGGTCTTCTTACGAGGTAAGTATTCCAAAGATATCGATCTTCTTACGAGGTAAAGACGGTGATGAAAATTATCTTCGTCTCCCAGGTGCGAAGAGGAATTTAGAATCACAATTATGATTATGAGTTATTCACATGATTGTGGACATGAATTATTGATTGATGTTACTGAGGATAAAACATTATTGGTGGACTTTTAACACGGAGAAGATAATAGACCTTACGGTCTATTTGACTCTTCTAATGGATCGCTAGTTCCATCGCAACTATGGTTGAAAAGTTTTACCATCTACCATATGTTCTAAATCTCCGATTTATTCTTGATGAAGGATATTGATAATTTAATTATCTTTAGTCATGATATTCTTTTATTGAGCTAGTTGTGCTCACCATTTTCTTTCACAATTCCTTTCGGGTAATAAGAGTGTTCTTAGAGATTGAGCGGGGATAACGAGGAATAGAGCGGTGGTCTATAGTCATTGAGGTTCTCCCTAAATAGTATGGAAATAATTTTATTGAGAACTTTAGATAAGTGTGTCGTATCAGTATACGTCATTTGATATTTAATTTTGGTGAACCGAATAGGGTGAGGTGAACCCAACTTTGGAAGGGTGTTTTGCCACTATCATACAAGATGTCTCAATGACATACAAACTCGTGTTATCATAAGACGGGGTTATGCGTATCCACTTTCGAGTATATCTACGAAAGCACTACCTATATGATCTTCGAGTTTGGTTGAAATATAATTTTCAATTGCAGACAGTGGAGATAGTTATATGTCAAGAGAAGACTCGTCATTGGAAAGAACATAATAGTAATCTTCTCGTTTTTCTTTGGGGTCTATTGGGTCAACCAAGGATAATTCTGTGGACATATGATATCTATCATAACCTATACACATAGCCTCCCATGTACGAAGGTTTCCTTGAGCAATTTCCAAAGATTTTAATTTCTAAAACAGTTTTTGATTGTACTTTTATGTAAAGTACCATTGTAAGGTTGTGGTCGAGGTACCATGAGAGTTACATACATTTGTATTAAAACTCACGCTTTAACTGGTATCGATTCTCGCATTTGACGATTCAACAGTTGTATAAATGAAGTTTGTATTTGATTTTTATAGTGTGATATCTGGCGACTCAGAATGGGTCGTGTGGACCTATTTTGGGGGCGTGTACAAATGACTGCAATCATCTGTGCAGGCTTATGTTGGCTAAAGATTTGGTGCAGAAGAACATCATAGATGTTTGGAATCATGTTGGGTGTACGGATGATGTTGCGAAAATCAGGAACGATGGAGTTGCTGTTAATGTATTGGACTATGATAGGGAAAAAGAGTATGAGTTGAAATTAAAGCATCTGCGTTTGAGTGACAACTATGTGTTTATTCACAATTGGAGCTCCGAGTTTGTTAAGGAGAGCAGGCTCAAGAGGGGCGATGAGATTGGGATGATTTGGAGATTAGTTTTCTCTGTTCTTGCTCGCGCTCCTGCCGTTTAGATTTGTTTGAGAGGTGTTATTTACCATTGTAATTGTGTTATTTTTGTGTTTGAAATGAGTTTAGATTTGTTTGAGATGTGTTATTTACCACTATAATGGTGTGTTAATTTTGTGTTTGAAATGAGTTTTGGCTCTTGTGAGTTCAATTAGTTGTTACTATATGGTACTGCCTTAATAGATATAACTGGTTCTTGTACATTTTAGAAATAGCAATTCATTAGTGTTTATGCATATATGTTATTATGAAGTAAAAACATTAGAAGTTGCTCATCTGTTATCATTGTAACCTAAAACTTGAAGATATTGTGTTATTTTATACTGTCTTCAAAATAAGACTTTGTTTTTGGAATTTTTGTAATTGTGATCATGTAAGCTCAAGGCATGAGTGCTAGGACTACTTATGGAAATAGGATGCCTTTTATACGAATCTATAGTAAAAGTTTCTTATTTGCATGTTGCATTTCTCTGATTGGACTTAAATCTTATAATGTATACCCAAATCTAGTCATGTATTCACCACACGAATTCATATATGGTGGTAAAAAAAATTTGGAGAGTTGTGTAATAAGAGTTACAAGCAGTTTTGGTTGAAGAAGTAGAAGTAGAAGATGAAGAGGGATATGATGCTTTCAGTCATGAAGAATGCAAAAAAGCAGCAGCACCAGCAGAAGCAGCAGCACCAGCAGCCGCCGCCTTCATCTTCTTCTTCTACTTGCTCCACCAAAACTAGAAATACAGGGGAAAGTTGCAATCATCTGTGTTGGTATGCGGATGAAGTCAGGAGCAAAGATGGTGTTGGGGTTAAGGTAATGGATTACTTTTCTAGCTTTTTTTTAAGTTCAATTTGCACTTGAATATTATATTATTTTCTACACTGCTTCATGCAGACAAGGTATAGTATTAATCAAATAAAAAAAAAATTCAAAGCCTTATGTGATTCTTCCAATCAACAAATGCAACGAATCAAGAAAAAGAAGGAAGAAATCAATCTGGGGTTGAGTTTGTTTTGTATGATTGGTCTTGGTTTAATTAATACCCAAAACAAGAAAACCAAGATTCTTGATCGTAAGCAATCTCCTGAAGATATTGAAGTGGCCAAGAAACTGAAGAATTTTAGTGTTTATGGGCGTTTCAACAAAACTTGTTGATCTTGCTTGTGCTGCTTAGATTAGATATTCAAGATAGATAACCGTTAATTTGGATTAGTTTATGGGCGCTCGTACTCCTTAGAAAATCCAAGATACAATTTCCTGTTTAACTTAGAGTAGTTGTACAAATTTGTTTGTTGATTGTTTTTAATCATTACTCAAAACAAATTAGAAGACACTAGTTTATTACATATATCGAACTAATGTTTACTTTTGTAGCTATATTTAACTTCTTCAAAAGATTATTTTTTAATCTTTCGAAGAAGTTAAAGCATTAGAAGTTGCAGCTTTGGTTTATAAGTTTGAGTTAATTGGCCATTATTTACCATTGTAATTGTGTGCTGGATTTTTTGTGTTCAATATGGGCTGGGAACTGTGTGTGATGAGGGTTGTAGTATCATTTCACTTGTAAATTTTTGAAATATCAAGTCATTAGTTCAAGGCATTTTATGTATACCATGCTTGTATATATGTTGCAGGGATGCGGGAGACACCATATATGAAAGTACTAAAGGTCAACTTATCAGATGATAGAAATGTTGCAGGACTTAAACCATTTATTACTTCTAAACCTACTGGTCTGCCTATTTCCTGCTGCCAAAGTTGGTGATTAATCATATAAACCAGTTGCTATCTAGATTCCTTTGGAAAGGTGTCTGTCTCTCTTGATAAGCACGGTGCTAAAGTGGCTTGGGCTCGTGTTACTATGCCTTTAGCTGAAGGTGGGCTGGGGATAAAAAAGGTTAAAGATTGGAACAAAGCCCAGATCTTGTTGCACCTTTGGCAGGTTATTTGTCTCTCATTCGGGCCAAACTTTCACTGCTAAAGTCAATGATATCATCCAGCAATGTTCTTGGAATCCTCCAACTTCCAACTACCTTAGCCTGGTGCAAATGAAGGAAAAACTTCTTCAGATCCCTTTGCCTTCAATTGGTCCGGATCAGATTTTCTGGGCTGGACACTCATTGTTAAAGCTTCCACTATTTGGTACTCCATCCGCGGTTAGGACAACCCTGTCCCCTGGTATAAATGGATTTGGCACTGCTTGCAGGTTCCCAGATTTCTTTCTTCCTCTAGCTAGTTATGCATAAACTACTGGTAACATGGCCTTTAGATGTATGCTCTTTGTGCAACCAGGCTCCTGAATCCTTAGATTAGTTATTGTTTAACAGTTGTTATATTTTCATTAACTGTTAGCGCACCATTGTTGTAATTAGTCAATTGTTTTGAACTCCTTAGAAAATTAAAGATATAAACAAGTTAACTAGTTCTCTGTTTCTCTAGCTATGTATTGTACTCTTTTGTGGAGAAGTCAAAACTTCCGGTATAAAATTTGAGTTGCTCATTACTTGATCATTAAGATGATTTGATTATTTACCATTGTAATTGTGTGTTCGATTTTGTTCACCTCACCTAGTATGTTGCTACTGCAGTCGTCACCAAAACTAATGTATTTCCTATAAATTAGCAATTTTGATTGTATGTTGCAGGGCTGAATTAAGGAGACACCAGCTAAGTATATGCTTCAGCATATGTTTCTTTTTGCCAATTATCCTTATACTAGGAACCCAAACAACCCTTTCCATTAAAAATAGTGAGAAGCTCATTAAAAACATGGCTTTTGTGAAGGTAAACTGTAAATTTTAAATAATGTAATATTGATCATGTACTTAGCTTAAAGCATATGAATGGTTGGAGTTGGGTAAATAGGCCCGGAAGGATTGTTATTTTTTTATTTTAGCCTTTCAGGTTATGGTTCATTAACTATTATTAGCATGTTAGTGTTGGTATTATTCAATTGTTTGCCAATTCTCATTAATGTATTATTGATGAAAACAAAATCTATAAATGATCAGTTACATTTAATATATCCTTTATGTTGTGATTTTTAGATTCTATATATAAATAAATTTATCATTCAGGTAGAAAAGCTGATATTCTCCTTGTACATTTGTGCTTTTTGTTGCTATGGATGGCAGTTTGGATACTAAAAAAAAAAAAATAAAAAAAGAGGTTTTTCTTTTATTTATACAATGTTACTATCTCCATTCCATAATAATTGACTTTTTTTAGAAGAAATAATTTATTTTAATTTATTTGTCATTTACAATTTTATAGGAGAATAAATTAATTAATTTCCTATATCACTCTTAACTTCTTTCATTATCTCAATAAATTTTATGTCTTATATTAGTAATTTTAACTTTTTATAAAGGGATAGTGATAAAATTTTATATAAATTTTAATTATTAAATAATAGTATTAAATGAAATTTTTTTAAAACGAATATTATTATTGAATGGAGATAGTAAGTTGATGGTATATGTTCATTATATGTCACATATATCATCAACTTAGGGACCAATATTCTATGAATAATTTAGCCACTTCCAATATAGTGTTACTAAGGGTCCATAATAAGCTGCTGGAGAACCTTGTGTCAACTATTACTAGAATAGGTCAGGTGAAAGAATGTCATTTGAAAATATTAATTCCATATAAATATTGAGGTAGATAACCTGCTTATATTTCCAGTCAATTAAAATTGAAAAATCTCTTCTCATTCATTCACTCATGAAACCCAGAGTCTCAAAATCACAATGCTAATTCCAATCAACAAATTACTGAAAATTCCTGTAAACCAAATAGCAAATACTAATGCAAAGATCATCAATTCTTCTATCCTAATTCCAATTCCACAACATCATCAATTTCTTCTTTTCTAGTTCCATGGATCTAGAAAAAAATACATTAATATAAGAATGAATTTGGGTTTCTAAAGAATAAATTGGAGATTAAGGTTAGGGTTTACGAAATTGAAATGGGTCTGTGAGATTTTTTTTTTTTTCTTTTTTTTTTGTACTAGTGTACGCAAGATTTAGCATTCCTGGTGCTCAAGAAGTGGGCTTAACCACTGCACCAAAGGAGGCCTGGTTGGCTGTGAGAATTGAAGCTTAATAATGTTAAATTAACATGAAATTAGTAGGATCAGAGTATTTAGACATGGAGAACATGAGAAAGAGAACTTGGGGTTGAAGATGGGCAAATGAAATTCGGGAAAAAAAGTTAATTTACTTCTTGGAGATGGAGATGCAAGAGGGTATACCATGATTATTTCCCCCCTTTTTAATCTACTTTTAATCCATTCTTTTTCTAATTAAGTTTTTACAATGTTTTAATTAAGTTTAATAAGGTTTGTAATTTGGGTTGTCTTCTTGTTAATTTGTATTTTATTTATCATCTGAGTTATGTTGTACTTGTATGAGGTTTTTATTTTATTTTTTAATTAATTAGGGATTGATTTAAGAAAAGATTATTTGTTATTTTTTTTGAAACTTTTTTAATTAATTAGTGATGGATTCTATGTCACTATTTATTGGTTAAAATTTGATTTTAGAAGCAACGTCATTTAAAATAGACGATCAGACTTGGTCAACTGACGTCTGTTTAAAAATATAAGTAAAAAAAAAAATTCTCCGTCTTGCCAGATATTTTATTGAAGAAATTTATACTTCATATTATAAATTTGTTAATTTTTAGATATTTTATATATCTTATTGATATGTATCGTATATAATTTGTGTACATAAAATTATTTCTCATTCTTTAAAAAGAAAAGGGTAAATGTTCTTTTTCTTTTTCTTGGTACTTTTGTAGCAGCTAGTAGAGCTTTCTTTGTTACTTATAGTTTGTAGTGCAAAAGGAAAAACAGAGGAACTGTCTGAGCCCGGGTTCGAACCGGGGACCTCTAGTGTGTGAGACTAGCGTGATAACCGACTACACCACCAAGACATTTGTTAAGCAAAAGCAACAGAAAAATAAAGACCTAATAATAATTTTATACATTCTCATAAATCTTGGCCACTCTATCCATTACTACTTTTTATTCTCTATTGGTTATTCACAAAAATCAACTCATTATTTTAGTCCTATAAATACGAGGCAATTAATTTTTCAGTTTAAAATACATTTTTTCAAAAAAATAAATATATATATAATTTAAAAATATAAAAATAATATGATATTCTCGATTTACCATTATTTATTTTTGTAACCTTCAACTTCAAGAAAGCTTTGTGCTTAAACATCATTGTATCTTAATTAATGGGATGAAGAGTAGTTAATCCTGCTGTCCCACAAAATAGTTTCATCACTTTGTTCCTACTTATAATTTGAGAAATTCTAAAATTTAAATTGTGAAGTTGGTACTATTTAAGATCTTAACTATCGAATAAAGTAAAATCATTTTAACATAGATTTTTTATTTAATATCAAATGGGACACTTTTTGAATTACACTGGGTAACCAGATGATTAGATTGAGAAGTCGATAACTTCCCTGCTAGCCACACACACACACACACATATATATATATATAGATATATACACACATACATACACAGAGAGAGGGGGGACAACCGCTACAACAAGCTGTTGTGCAATCTACATTAAGCTAACTATCCGACACTTTAACTAGGCTCATAATTATACAAGCATGATAACCCCTTGTAACATTGTAAGTGAAACACTAAATACACTATGATCTAGGCATGCATATATTGCAAACTGAAGTTCAAATTGACCTCTTGCAGTGCAAGAATTGTCACGAATACAAGTTCATGCTTCCAGAAGTATCGAATGACAGTAAGGATCAAAGACAAACTCACGAAGTTGGTCCTAGTTTATGGCCGCTTGTTGGGCTTGAGTAAAGAGGAGGTGCTGTTTGATTTGATCAAAGAGGAGCTGCCAGCAGCAGACTTTTTAGAACCTGGAGAGCATAAAAAGAAGAGGGGAATTGTAGAAATTAGATAGAATAAAGAAATTAATGACGCATTTGAGATAAGAATCGGTGGAAGGCAACCTATTCAATATTTATGTTCATATTGGTCGACAGGGGACACCTTGGACCAAATCTTAGTTTCATCTTAGATAGAGGTTTATAAGTGGAGTAAGGCACCTTTATACACACAAAAAAACCACCACCACCACCAGAACAACAACAACAAACACAAATACTAGTAGATGCACACAAACACAAAATATAATAAACCAACAGTTATACATACTTGACAAGACTTTTGAGGAGTTTCTAGTCGACGAGAAGCGAGAAGATCCTGCTTGCACTTGCTTTTGTGGAGGCCTTGACAGTTTAGCTGGCACACTGGACCTGAAACCAAACCACCCAGGTTAAAAGACTTGATTTCAAAACCACTGCAGCTTATTAACAACTAAATGGTGGAAAAGTTTTCAGAACACATACATGATACTAACTCAAAACTGTGGGGGAAAAGAGAGCATGAAAATTTATATGTATCAGTGTCTAGAACGCGCACAGCCAAAAAATACCAGATACAGAAAGTGTTTATTTTTTCTTTTGTGGAGACACCCGCAGCCACAACCTTTAGTCTGTGCACTAAGTAACCTGTAACCTAAAGTGCCTCATTGGAACTCAACATATCCAATGCTTGAATCAGTTTTGCTGTTCAAGGAAGTCTTCCCAAGGTACCCAAGAGAGAGATCCGCATTTACCACTCTGCCAATCTACTATCATAAGATGATTGGGAAAAGGCTACCAAAGTTATGGAATACATAAGAGATTTTAAATGACGCCACCAATGTTTATTCTGGATGTGAATACCCAACCTTTCATGTTTTCTCCGAAATATGGAAGATTTAAGAGCTCTGGATTTTAATGTTTGTTGATGGCTGTGAGAACATGAAAGCCATAGCTTTCAAGGTTAAAGAGAAGCTTGAAAAATATTGGGTCGAGTGTAACCTGCTAACAGCAATTGCATCTATCTTAGATCCAAGCTATAAGATGCAACTAATCATTTTTCCTGTTCTCCTAAAATCTATGTCGGTGAATTTCAGGCTAACATAAGCATTAGTTCTGCGAAGCGTTTATGAGCTCTAAGCCTTCTAAAACTACCATGCTCTAAGCCTCCAACTCACAGTTCACAGCATCTAGTCTAGCTAGTATGGAATAATATACTGTAAATGCTATATGTTTATAACATCTTTAGAATAAGCTCCGTAACCACCAAACATTTACATTAAGAAACAAATGCGCACGGGAAAATAAATATTAAAAGTAAGATGAAGAAGAAAAGTTGACGGAAAGAGCAAGGCCCAACAAAATTGCTACATCCGCTGAGAAATAGCATAAATCTGTCAAATTTAGGCTTCAGAGTGCAATAGTAGGACTTAAATAAGTATGGGCATGGGTAGATAAATTAAAAGAAAAAAAGTGTGAACGGACAAGAAACCATGTGAATCAAGTCATGTAGACTGTAGAGTAGTGATACACAAATACAAAACACAAACAATTAAACTTTTGAACCCAACCCTAATTACTTTCTATTATGCAACAAATGATATTAAAAGACTGCATATAAAATCAAGTAGTTCATTAACTTCGACCTTATCAATTGAATGCATATTTAGGAGTTGGACAAAAAAAAAAGTTAATGCATAAACGAAAAAATAAAAAGTAGTGAAAAATATTTCAGGCTGAAGATGTTCTGATATTTTTCAAATAATATGATGATTTGAGAGCATACCAAAAAAAAAAGAATCATTATATATCAAGAGATTAGATTAATTACATAGTTCGAATTAGAATATAATGTACTCAGTATTTGAAGATGACAGGCAATCTTTTTTGAACTGCTTTCCAATTTTAAAAGTTCAAAATGCAGAGGAAATGATACCAGAATATCTTAGGTGTACCATGTAATTATATCTAGCAATTTAGAAGCAATGAAAGCTATGAGACACTTACTTCTCTACGCTCTCAGCTGGTGGTTTCGCAGTTTCAGGGAATAGAGTGAATTCTACAATACTATTCATTGAACCATCAGTTTCAGTTCCCATGGAAAGAACACCATCTGATATGTCACTTAATCTCTCTTCAGAATCAGCATCGCCAAATCCCAGGAGTTCAAAGTCATCATTAAGATTCTGACCTTTATCTACTACAGCAAGTCTTGATTCAATGTCGTCGTTAAACCCTTGAGTACCATCTACTGCAGCAAGTCTTGGCTGTTGAAAGAATTCCTTGTGGTGTCTAAAATCATCCAGTGACTGCTGAGAACCAGTTTCAGAATGCTTATCACTGTAATCTGAGTTCTTATCAATGTCAGAAGCTGCTTTTTCAATAACTCCAGTGCTTTTGGCACCTGACAGTCTTCGGCTTGGTCGTGGAGCCCCTAAAGAAAGTCTTCTTGGAGATGAAGACCCATACCTCGGTGATGTCAAACCACGCTTGTCACCATTTGAGCTGGTTTTAGCCAGTCGCAACCAGGTAATTTCCTCATCCTTCTTTGCAACTGCATCCTTCAAGAATGCCACCTGAAAATATTAACATGAAAGATCATTAGAAGAACAATATAGAATGAGCTTCATTTGGTTGAAAAACTTAACGCAACTTTTTTGGTTACATAATTGCATATATTGTTAACATTATTCCAAACATAAACACATGAAGTCGCATCAATTGAGAGAACTTAAGGGCTTAAAATGTCATTTGACTCGAATGCTAACATGACTAGACAGAAAGCAGTCAAGAGGGTGATGTACACTTCGTGCACGAGTGAATTCACATTATTCCAAACATAAACACATGAAGTCGCATCAATTGAGAGAACTTGAGGCCTCAAAATGTCATTTGCCTCGAATGTTAACATGACTAGACAGAAAGCAGTCAAGAGGGTGATGTACACTTCGTGCATGAGTGAATTCACAAAGGACATCCTTAAGTTTCAGGCATACAATCACTTAATCACACCTAATAATACCCAGTGTAGATAAATACTGCCCTTTGTCAAGTGTCGCAAGCATCCCCTACAAATATTCTAGCTTGTGTTTGTCAATGTCTATTAAATTATTCTTGCATTGAAGGTCCAAAATAAATACATAGAAATCTCAGATTTATCTTATTGGAAATAGTTAGGAGGCCAACTTCTTGGTGGGTAACGATATGATACCACTGTGAGGAAACTTGTGTTTTTGGACATGCTTCAAGTCAAGAACTAAAGACTATACTGGTCATGTCTTGACCAGTATTCACGTTCTCTTGTGAGTTTTTTAATTAATGACTTAATGTCGGTTTCTTTCGAAGGAAGAGATTCCAAACAATACAAAAAAGAGTAAAAATTCAACCTGTTCCATAAGTTCTCTTACACCCCTTCCCTCTTTGTTGCTCTGTGCGGCACCTAACTCAACACCGGACACCCTCTCAGCAAACTTCAAGGTACTAATAGTCTCAGAGTAGGATTCAACATCAGGATTGAGCTGTACAAACATAAGAGTCTTTGCCTGGCCACCTACAAAGTACATTGGAGAAGAACTGAGTGAGAACTAAGAAGGATAAAGAAAATTTATGAACAAAATACTACAGAATTATATGTCACATTATAATTTGCAGAAGTAACAATCGGAATGAGTTACATGAATGCAGAAATGAGTGATGTGTGTAAATACCCAGAGAGCTTTGAAGAACTTGAGTTAGCTTGCTGTTTCTGTATGGAACGTGAGGACTTTTTTGTGCCAAAGCAAATATCACATCTCCTAGAGCTGATAAAGATTTATTTATATGCTGCGCCTCCCGTAGTCTATCCCCAGTTGCTTCAGAGCGATCTACTCTTTCACTGCCAGCAAGATCCACCAAATGCAGATTACCACGCAAAACAGCGTTGGTTTCCAAATCCACTCCATGAACATGAACAGTAAGAACACTGCATTATGATGCATACAAAAATCAGGAACTGGAAAATTGTCAAAAGGAAGCTATTAAAGTCACTATCCAAAAGAAACCTGTGAGATCGGCTACTTCTTTCATTTAGAGCAGTAGCACCTACAGCCCTGTTCATTAGTCCAATATTCATCAACTCCAAGACATCTGCAGTTGATTTGACAGGGTGCATGCTAGCATCAGGGACAGCTAACCCGTTGGGTTGGGTAGAATTCCAAATCCCAAGTGTGTGAAAGTAAAGGAAACTATGAAGAATGCACTGTATATCTGACTATTACAGACTGACAAATATATATATATATATATATATGTAGGGAAACACACGGAAAATATCACTTAAAAATGAACATCAGTCAGCAATTGTGGAAGGATATCTTTTTTGAGAGCTATCGTTGGATAATAAATCACGCACTTGTTCATTATATATCTCAACCATTTGAACACCAACTTCATATGTAATAGAGCGTTTCCTGCTCTGTGACATATGGAAGAGATCATTCAAGGCACGGTAGTTGACTCCCCAATCCACTTTAGATGATAAGTTCGGCCCCGTCTGGAGAGAAGCATAAAATTGAAAGATATAAATCAAGTCCCAAAAACATACTACCCACCTTGTCCCTATATGAACGTAGCCAATAAACATTAAAAATACCATGGTGTAAGTCTTCCCAGAACCGGTTTGACCGTAGGCAAAGATGCAAACATTGTATCCATCCAGAACAGACCGAATTAATTGTTGAGTGTCTAAAAACACCTCCTCTGCATATGATTTATAAGTAATACAAGTACAGAGTCAAAAAAATTCAAGCCAGAAACAACTTTTTTAAGTAGGACCAGAATCAGCTAATGCCAGCAGGCAGGCAGCGTGCTTATCTTGTGTGACAATACTACAGAGCGAGTGGCTCTTATTATATTTACTAAAGCAACTTAAATGAATACCTTGAGTTGCTGCAGGACCAAAGACCTTGTTAAATTTGAAGAGCCTGTGACTGCCCTTTCCTTGTTTGGAGGGATTTATGACAACCAACTCCCCATTCTCACCCATGTACTCTATGGTGGTCTGTTTCTCACTTTGTCCCGGAAGGAATGGTCTTATCCGACAATAAACTCTAATATTTCCTACCAAATTAGGATCAAGATATGTGAGATAAAAATCTTTGTAAGCCTAAACAGCTAGGCAATGATATCTAAAAGAAAACAATGCACCTTTCAAATCCTGAACCTCATTGTACAACTTTCTATTTTCTGCAAGGACAGTATGATAATTCTGTGCAGCGTCTACTAGGCCCTTAAGCTTCAAGCCTGGTGAAATCACGATAAAATGCAAAGAAACATAAGATTTCTGAAAGTACAATTACAAAACAATACGATTGGACTGTTGACACTACCTAAGCGATTAATTTCTTCCAAATACAATTTCTGTGTCTTCAACACCTCTTGCTTTATTGAGTTGGAACCCACCCTTAATTCCTGAGTAGTTTCACTCACTTCATGTCAAAATAAATAAACCGTGAAAACATATATATATACACACACACACACACTCACAATTCATAGAGATGACAGTTGATGCAAACCTGTAGTGATCCAGACTGAAAATCTAAGAAGCTCTTGTAGCTAAGTTCTTTATTTTTCCATCTCCGATACTTAGATTCTGAAAATGCCTGAAGTTCTTCCACCTTCTTCCTTGAATCAGTCAGAAGAAACTCTAGATCCATTATCTTCTTCTCTAGTTCAACAGTAGCTTCCTTGGCCTCTGTTTCAAGTTGGAAGCAATGCTTTTCATATGTCCCTTTAGCCAATTCTAGTTCTTTCTTTAGAGTTAAGAATTGAATATCACTATGTTCTTTCTCTTTCATTAGCCTAATTACATCTTCCTCTTCAAGTTTTTTCTTCTCCTCAATTTTGATCTTCTCAATCTGCAACAAGAAGTAGAAAACATTGGCCTTTAAGAGAGCATCAACAAATAAACAACCAAGGACTTTATTACTGCAGTAACAACAAACAGGATTACCTGGCTAGTAGATATTAAAAGATGGTTACAACCCAAACAGCTCAAGGTAAAATCCGTAATTATAAATTCTTCTTTGTTTTCTTTTTTGGTTTTAAACTTGACAAGAAACTTCTTGTGAATTGATACTTAAGTGTTTGTATCCATACCTATTTTCCCCTTAATGGAGCATATTAGTGGTTGTTTAAAATTACTGAATCATGAAAAGATGCAAGCAACCCACAATTAACTGCAAGGATCAACTAGAGTCTACAAAAGATTGTAGCAAAGCCTCTAGTACACAGTTAAAAACTTACAGACTGATAAATTCCGCAATAAAATGTTGGAACATGGAAGAATAACAAGCTTCTGAATCAACAAAATTGAAGAATTACTTGATCACATACCCTAAGGGGCAAACAGGCGTAGTAAATTTTTTAAATTAGAGAAAAGGTGAATTCACTTCTTTCGTCCGTAGGTAAAGATGCAAATCTATCTCAATCAGTCTTGAGCCATGCACCTCTCTACAAAGGGATTGCTAGAGATTCTACTCTAGTTGACAAAACTTGCAACATTAGACCTAAGCATTAGCAAATACTTTAATCAGCAGGACACAATCTTTCAATGACCATTGAAAGCTAGAGGGTTAACATTATGACTTTTGACATTGATATACGATATTTCTTTTAAATTTGGGCTATGCTATTTCATTAGTTCATACCAAGAAAGCTGCCAACATGATGCAATAAACATGCTGATGCATGATAAGAGTTTCTCCATCTAAGCAAAATTACATTCACAAGGATTCTTTATGAATCTTGAAACAGACTGGATAACTTATATGAGGTGCTAGTCATATGAGACAAGGTATGCTATGAGAATAGTGATTGAGCAATATGCTGCTTGAGATTAGTGGATAAGGTGAAGAAGAGTGAGTTACTGAGGTGGGCTTCACATTCATATATTGCCTAGTAAGTTGTAAAGGGAACGAAACAGTACAATTTTGAATTACATTAGCAATCCAAACTCACTAACCAACACAAAGGAACACTTGTTATAATAGACATAAAAATAGAGCTCAAAGATAAGAAATGCACCTTTGTCTTCTGAAGCTGGCTCATAACGACCTATAAGATGATGTCAAAAAGAGACTTATAAAATTTGTGGATAAGTATAACGAGGAAAATCTCAAATCTACAGTCACATCTACTAGTGAGAGTACCTCATTTTCTTCTGTGGTCCCTGTGGCAAGCGTTTCAAGTACTCTTATTCTTGATTGATACTTCTCCTCACGAGACTTGTAAATAGTCTTTTGCTACAGGCACATATTAATAAAGTAATCCATATTACGTATCAGAAGAAAAATGATAAACTACATAAAAGTAGCGAACAAAATATAAAAAAAATGAAAAATGAGTACGCTAATCATTTTTACCTTTCTAAAATCTTCAGCTTGTTTTGAACTCCGTTGGTCAATTTCTTGGACAACTACTTTTAACAGAGAGGCCACGCGCTGAGCAAGAAGTAATATGATCCAGTTAGGATTCAAAAAAGAAAAAAAAAAACATTCAGATTATCGGTGTATCGCTATTGAAGCATCCAATGGCAGTGTAACTTCCATACATTAGGAATATCCCCATTCTTTCTCTCGATATTTTCATCCAGAATCTTCTTCACAACACTGAAAAGTGACCGAGTAGAGGCATTCTGCACATAAAAGTGGCTGAAAAGCATAAGGTGTAATCAAACAAACAAGGATATAATATAATTGATAGAAATATCATAGGAAAAGAGCAATAGAAGTTACCTCTAAACTGTTCGATTTCAACAGATCTGAAATCTCGGTAGCAGAAAGATCAGCATAATATCCTTGCTTTAACTTGAATAAGTCATGGGACTTGTTTCCAGATTGAAACGAACCATTCAATGACCCTAAGGTAGGAAAAAACTAAAACATTTCGTTACAAAGTAAATGAAATACTCTGCTGTTAAAGCAACGCATAAATTTGGTAAACTAACAAAAGCATTAGCAACACCCATAACATCATTACCTCAACATCCTTCTCTATCTCAACTCGTACGTTTCATTGAGATATTATGCTCATAAACTACAAGTAAAGTTTTTCATTCAAACAACATTACATCAAATGCAGTATAAAAGAATTTCCATGCATGTAATTTATTTAAAAATACATAAAATTTCACCAGAAGCCATGTGATAGCTATAGTACTTTGAAGCCAATTGTCAAGTTTGGTGAGTTTGCTAGTTTTAGTGTAACAGCCTTATCAGATTGACAATTGGCAACCAAAAAAAGAAAGTATTAGAAAATATTTTTTTAAAGAAGAAAAATAACCACCCACTATCATAAAGTTACCTTCCCATAACTAAGAGCGTTTCTCGTGTCCTTTGACTAATTACAATAATACAAATGACATGAAGGACAGCATACAACAATATCAAATCACTATATTCTATTGTGGTTCAACTATCCATAATACAAATGACATGAAGGACAGCATACAACAATATCAAATCACTATATTCTATTGTGGTTCTCCTATCCATATCTGCTTGGTCACACTTTGATCCAAAACAGTGTTTGCTAGTCCATATTCCATAGTTCATGGAATGTAATAAAAATATTAAATATATTAAGATACCACAAAATTAGGGGATGTAGAAAAGATAGACTTCTATACCTTCAACAGAGCCATTAAAAGTTTTTATTCGCTCACCATCAGCACCATTAAGAGCTTCATTTAAACTGTTGGACTCCCACTTTTCACTTGCATTCACTTCTAAGTATGGATTCATGACAAACTCGACAGAAACTTCCTTCCAGATACTGACACTGCAATAAGTATATAATCATTAATTCTTTTCAGTCAAACAAACTCAAAGTAAAAGGAACTAAATCTGGAAATTCCAAACATTGACCCACATCCAAATTCATAGAAAAGGTACTTCTCTTTATTAATAAATACTAGCATGTTCTTCATGAAGCATAAGCCTTTGAATCACAGTTCAAATAATCAAAGTGGGACCCCAAAAAATGATTATTATCAACAGTAGCAGTTGAAAATAATAGAGTATTTATATCAACACATACTTTCTTAGTTTTGCATTGACCCATAACATATGGCGATGAATGTTTTATACAAAATCATCTCACAAGAAACATATAGCTCAACTAAGAAGAGGATGACATGTAAATATACGTTTTCATACTTTTTAAAATGTATACAAGTACAAATGTTATGTCTAGCTGAGGATTAAATAAAACTACTAATACTAGCCTGTGGAGGATCCTACCTAGGTGAGTATTATTTTTATTCCAGAAAGCATCTCCAATACTAGGTGTGTATTTTTCTCATTCTCAAAAACATCTTCAAGTATCTAGTAGCTCCAGTGTTCTAAAAATCCACAAATCCCTTGGCTAGGTCCGATTAATCTCCGTCTAGACACTAGGCGGTCCTCTACCGCCTAGATGGCGCCTAGGTAAAATCATATCTCTACTTTGAAACTTGACAATATTTCAAACAAATGTCTTAAAAGATTGTTTTGTTAATAATTTAAATGCAAAATTTTAGAAAATTACCTTGTATGCTTTGTATAGTATAACAACTATGTATAATAGAAAAATAAATAAATGAAACCGCCAAAGAAAACGCCTTGTCCGTCTAGGCGGCCTAGGCACTCTCTCCACCACCTAGGTCCGCCTAACGACTTTTAGAACACTAAGTAGCTCTAACAAATATAGTTACTCCTTGGGGATATAATATATTTAAATATTTATTCACTAAATTTCTTAAATAGGTAGAAATTGATGTGATTAGTTATTTTATTAAACATATGAGGATTTACAATAACTTGTAGTAAGTAGAGATTCAAAATAATTAGTTAGGAATTAGAGTTTTAATAATCCATTAAGGTTTTTATTTTCCTATTCCATCTTGGGTTTGGCTTTCGTAATATTTTGGTTTTCCTATTCCATTATGGATTAGGATTTTTGATTTTGTTTAAATAGCGATATAATTTCCACAAGTTCATAACTTTATGAAATATTCATAATTTATAAAATTAAGATTTCAACTACAAACATCTTTCTTTCTGTGAACGCTAATTTGCAAAGTGAGCTCAAAACATCCTATGAGTTAGCCAGTTCTCTGGAAAGATAGGTATCAATCTTTCTTAGTTGCAATTAAAAGATACTAGTGCTTACCTACAGAACCTATACCTTACTTTCTTGCATCAAGTGTTATATTGGCATGCATCAAGTGGTATCGTAGTTAAACTTAGTCATTCAACTAGTTCCAAATCTTATTAAATAATTAGGGATTTAGGTTAACATATAGTAAGTAGGGATTTTAATATTTAGTTTGTAATTAGTCTTTAGCCTAACCCCAACTAGTTTGGAATAAAAGGCGTAGTTTGAGTCTGTAATTAGCCTTTCCTGAAACAGTAAACTTTCGGTAATTCTATTTTATTATGGATTAGAGTTTTGTTTCTATTTACATAGGGATGTAATCCCCACTACTTCATAAGTTTATGTATTATTTAAATTTAACGGTGGCGATCAATCTTTTACATACGGACGTGGCCACATCTTTTGTCAACGAACATGAGTGATCTCTACGAAGGGAGCTCAAAACATCTTATGTGGTGGTAGTTCTCTGTGGAGATACGATCAAGAGAGCCTAGTGTTTACTATTTAGGTGCAGAGCCTAAACACTTATTACTTTTAAATTATCTTGCATCAAGTGTTATAATGTCCTGCATCATCCTTCCGAGAAAATTGCAAGTTCTGCCTTTGTATCCTCGGCCCACTTCCTCTTAAGCAAAAACAAGAAATTTTATGAGTCAGGCACTTGTTGTTTAGTATAGTATAGTTAATGGGTTCATCATTCTTTTTTTCTTCACTTTTTAGACTAAATGGATTCATCATTCACTTGCATTAAGTTCTTCCTCCAAAGTACCTATATCCAAATACAACATCCATGTAAAACAATCTGATTTGGGTCGACAACCTCCTAGATTATAAGAAAGTGCATCAGAATAACTTTTTTTTATTAATAACCAACAACAAAAGGAATTTGTCAAGGAAGTCATACAAAATTATAAATTTATAATTCCTATTATAATTTGGACAAATACGGCTGTAAATTGCATTGACTAAAGAATATTCATGCAGTTAAAAGCAAATTGCTATAGCCTAGAAAGATTTACTGATGTAATGAGTTGAATGAAATTTTGTTATATACTCCCTCAACACCAAAATATAAGATCAATGCTGACTTTTTGGAGTCCATTTGAGATCTTTTCAAATTCAAAATTGATATGATTTTTTTTTATTTTAGACAATAAAAATATAAAATATGTAAAAAATACTACTAATTACCAGGTTTATTGCTTTCAAAAGTAAATAAATCACATCAGTTTTGAATTTAAAATTGACCTTGATAAGTCAAATTTGATCTTATATTTTGGACCAGAGGAAGTATGTTTTAATTATGCAAATTTAGTCGAGTGAGACTCCATGCTTGTAATAACATCCTGGTCTAAGCTTCATACACCCTAATTGAGTTTTTTAATCAACATAAAGATGTGCAGGTCTGGGCAGTTCTTTTTAACATTACAGGTGAACCCAGTATTACAATGTGATTGTGAAATCTCAGCCATTACCTATACGCAATCTTTAGCAGAAATCTAGGATCACAATTTTTTAAAGAGGAAGAAAACGAGTGAGAAAGAAACAACAAACTGGATATGAACCCATTTAAAGACTCCATTTCCAAAATAGATGAAATGATCAAGATACCATACTTATTTAGCTTATAATTGGGAAGAATTTAGAAGTAAACGAAAAGGGAAGGTTTAATTTCAGCTAAAGTAAAACAAAAACCTAAGGCTCAAAAATTACTGACAACTCAAAATGGGAAACTACATTGTTCCCTTTTTGCACCATCAATACCATAATTCAACATTTTACCTCCTCACGGCTAAATTCAAACTGAAATCTCACTCACAAACCCCACAAAAGTTCCCAAAAAAAAACACAATTTCGGTATAAGATTATTTTACAGGCATAACACAACAGATCCGCATGAAACCCTAGAACAACCACAACAAAACCAATCGCGAACATAATGTGGGTAAAAAAACAAACCTCGGAGACAAATTCTTGCGAAAAGAAAAAATCTTGGAGGCTGTAGATCCAGAAATCTGAAGGTTTTTGCTTGTTTTCAAAATTAAATCCACCAGAAGTACGACACTTAAAAACAGTTTTCTCTGTTTTTGGAAAGCAAAAACAGAAAAAACAGCTTTTGCTTCTGGTGATGTAAGAATAGGGCGGTGAAGGACGATGTTGATGATTATGAAATGCCTAATTTTGAGGGATTGTTGGGTTGAAAAATGGAGGAAAAGACGTTCGTGTTGTCTTTCCGTTTTTTTTTTTTTCTTTCTTTCTTTCTTTCTATTTTTTTCAAAATAGTCCAACTGATAATATTATGGTTAATTATGATTTGGTACCAATATTTTTGGACTTGTATTCCCGCCTTGTAGTGTTTTGTCTTGTTTCTAGATTGTTTAGTGAAAATAAAGGTGCCCCATGGCATGGCATGGCGTGACCTTTATTGGAAAGAAAACAAATAAAATGCAATAGAGAAAATACACCGGACGTCACGACTTACTTAGTACTCCCTCCGTTTTTTAAAAATTATCATTTTTAAAAAAAAATATTTTAAAATATTTGTCATTTATAATTTTTAAAAAGAATAAATTATTTACTTTTTTATATTACCCTTACCTTCTCTTATTGTTCTAAAAAATTATTTCTCATATATTAATAATTTTCTACTTCCCATAAAGAAGTAGTGATGGAATTTCAAATAAATTTTACTTGTTAAATGATAGTACTTTCTTAATCCATGTGCAAAAATCTTAAAAGTCAATCTTTTAGGAACGGAGGTAGTAGAAAAGATGTATTAATCGGACCCCAAATTGCATTAAAAATTAACTAAATTGTATTAATTGAGCTGATTTAACGGTTTCAACGTATGTGACGGTGTTATAATTATTGATTTCGGTGCAGTCTTGGAAGTAGAATTGAGCAAAAACGGATATAACTGAATAACCGAATCAAATCAAAAAAATTTAACTGAAATTTCTTCGGTTATTTTTTATAATTTAGTTATATCTAAATTTTTATTCAGCTTTCGGGTTTAGAATTAAATTTTGTGTTATTCGGTTAATCGAATAAGAAATTTTTAAAAAAAAAAGATTTGCACCGGTGGAGGATTAAGGTTATGCACTTTATGGAGTTTGAACTTCTTCTTTTTCTGTCATATGATAATTTGTGTTTGGGTGTTTAATATTGTGATATTTGATGGATATTCACTTTTTACATCCATCTAAATTATTGGTTTATAAAACTAAACTCATTACATTTACAATTAAAAATGGGAGGAAAAGGCTCTCTTAGTTCCATGGTATACAGTATACTCGTATAAATAGTAAGTTGCTATTCTGGTACCATAAAAAAAAAGTAGTAAAAGTTATTATTACAACTTGAGAATATTGTGTTATTTTATATTATTAATATTGAAAAGTAGGCTCTTATTGTAAAATAAAATAAAAATTAACAAATGAGACTTGTTTTGTGGAATATAGAAAGTATATATTTAAAAAAATATAAATAAATCTCTTTTATGAGACGGATGAAGTAGGACTAAATACAGTTTACTACATAAAGTATCATCAAATTCATGATTAAGTCCTTAAAGAATTTGGGCTTACACTTTACTACATCAAGTGTCTAGCTTGATATAATTTAGCCCACAATTTCAGAATTCGACAAAAATTGACCAGAATACCTAATTTTTCGGCCAGATAAGAATTGTATACGGTTTGACCGTATAAAATACGGGCTAATAACACTTATGTTACATCAAGTATTTAAGACCCCAACTTTTTATGAATAAAGATTTAAATTTTTTTTCTAAATATTATTTTGAATAATAATGTGTTGATTTGATATAATGTTATAGTTATGTGTAATATGTACAAATTTTACAAAGTAAGTAAATTATCATAAAATATTCGTTTGGTCGGGAAATATTCGTATGATGGCGCAATCATTGGTGGACCCCATAATGAAATAACTATCGGATATAGAAAGCGACAAAAATAACATTTTCATAAAATAACAACAAGACTTTTACCGTTAAACCGTTAAAATACCCGGTGATAAAAATATAGTAATACGCGTTGTTCTACAGTGGTACGCGGTATTGCACAATATCTCTGATTATTGATGCTTACTTAAAAAGTCACTCGGTTTCATTCAATAATTGTCACAGTAGTTGCTGCATAGTATCTCATATTATTGATTCAATTATTGTCATAGTATCATTTGCACAATATTTTATATTATTAAATCAATAATTGAGACGACACAATTATTCATATTATTATTTATATTATTGACAATGTCTAGAAAGTTCTGTCGAGGAAAGGGGTTAGGTTATTTAATTGTGCGTCAATAAAGAGAAATCATTATCGGAAAGCCCCCTCTTTCCTGGGAACGATCTGGTTATCAATATTGTGAGTTATAATATTAATGAGGAATAATTGTTAAAATATTAAAAATGTGTTGATTGAAGATAAGTGATTTGTGGTAGATATTTATTCAATTTTTGATATAAATAGAGGGGTTTGTCATTAAGCGTTTGTTGTAAGTTTGACTTATTATTTCATAGACCCCTATGTAACAATTTGTCAAACTGTCGATAGAAAGTTATCTCAGTTTTGTTTTATTATTATTATAATAGTAATAAAACAGAAAAACTTTGTATATAAAATAGAATTTTTTTTAATATATATAAAGTTCTTTGTTTTATTAAAATAATTTAGATGAATACTGATGAATAGTGAAATCAGACGAAATTTTTGAAAATTCATTATTGAGTCCGTGATTGTTTACTATTTAAATAGTGCCCTACCATTCTTTTATAAATAATTTGCTTAGTTAAGAAATAAAAATTACACCAGAATTAGAGAATTCTTCTTCTATAATATTGTGCATATTTCTTTCTAGTATAAGGGTACTTTGAGTGTAGCTAATAATGCAAGATGTTAGTTCCCAGTAGGCACATAATAGATCTAGAAGGGGGGTTAAATAGATCTTTTTTATTTTCAAATACTTTTCATTTTTATTTTGTATTGCTAACGAATTAACATATGACAAACATAAGAATCTTTTCAAGCATAGCAAAATAAGCAAAAGATCCCCTTCATTGATATATTCGTAGAGTTAGTTAAGTTGTAAGCAGTTAATACATACATAGCATTTATAGCAGTTAGGTACATAAAGTAAATGACAGAAAGTAAATGACTGAAATGTAAAAAGACACAGGGGATTTTAAGTGGTTCAGAGACTCAAGCTCTTAGTCCACTCTTCTGCTTTAACGAGTAGGAATTCCACTAAAAAAGGGCAGCACCCTGAATCACTAATATTCCTTCAAGGCCAGCAGCCTTGGAACTTCAGTTCACTAAGAATTCTTCAAGCCCAGCAGACTTGGAACTTCTCTAGTTCCCTAGGAACTCTTTAAGCCCAGCAGACTTGGAACTTCATTTAGTCCCTCTGGACAAGAACCCCTCAGGCCCTGGCTACTTGTTGTTGGTGGTGTTGTTGTTGTTGGTGCCTTGCTGCTAAGATGTCTTGAAGCTTGAACATCTTTTGTACTTAGCAGCTTGGCGTGGTCCTATTTGCATTCTGCGTAGAGTTTGGACCACTTCTTCTCTGGTGCAGCTGATCTTCATACTTTTCATCTCATCTTCATTCGATGTCAGTTGTGCACCATCACCATTTAGGTTTGCTAAGTGTTTGAGCTTTTAGTAAACTTCGTCTGGCACTTAGCATTCCCTGAACCCTTCTTGAATGATTTGCAGACATGGTTCTGCATCTTTTCTGTTTCATCTTTTGGTTCATGGTGATTCGTAGAGTGGCTCTCTGGATCTTCTTTGTGCTCTGTCACTTTTCTGAATGCTATCTTTTTGGCCTTCTTGGCTCTTAGCTTAGCTGTCATCTTCAGTGAAATTCTCATCCTTGTTGAGTGAAGCTTTAGTCTGTTCAGGTCCTTCTTCAAATCTGCTTTACTTCCACCTTCGAAGTTTCACTGTCACTGAAACTTGTTCTGTTCAGTTCTGGTGGAACTCGTAGAGTCAACAGTATAGCATTCCAACAACTCAACGATCCTTCAACTCAGCAACTCATGATCTTTGAAGCTCTGGCTTATATATACTCCTTCCCAATCTTTCCGTTGGAATATAGGCATTGAAAGCTATTTGAATTGCTTCGTAGATCTCGAGTTATTTGGTGCAGACTGCTTGATGTGACGTGACAACTGTGATGCCCCCAAAATGGGTATACATCACCCATGTTGAGTCACCAGATACATGGTACATAACTCAACTACAAACTTAATTATACAATTGTCGTGCAAAATACGACAAAACATAGCTAAGAGTTTAAACACGAATATTGCCTTCTAGACAATATCCACACTCAATGGAGTCCTCATTACAATTATTATCACACTATTTTATAAAAATAGTGAGGACTATTATAGCCACCATCTCGGACCGTCAATCCATTCCCCAACCAGTCCCAGCTATATTCTCATTTCTTGAAGAGAACATTGAAAGAAAAGGGTGAGCTCAACTAGCCCAGTAAGAAATATTATGACTAAGATAATGCGGAATAAATTATCCTTAGCCTTCAATAGTATAACAACTGATAGAATACAATAGATAACAAGTTTTAGATCAACAACTGCAGCGGAATAAGCAATCCATTAAAAGAGTCAAGTAGAGCATAAAATTTACTATCTTCTATGATTTAAAAAGTTTTTCATCAACTTTATCGTTGAGACTCAGCTTAATAAATAAATCACATCATCGAATCATCCCTGCCCTACGGGCTTAGGATATTCATGTAATCATCAATGGTCATGACTATACCGAATAATCTCTGGTCATAATCATACCCATAACTGTCCATCAATGCACTACGGGCCAATGAGGACTTTTATCACATCATTCGTCACATTACGGTCATGATTATATCGAATAATTCCTGGTCATAATCATACCAAGTCCATCTATGCATGTAAGCCAAAGATGACTTTAACCACAATATAAGCTTGAGGATGATGACAATGACATAATAATTCAATAAAACAAGTTCAAGGATAAATTTTAAAGATTTATAATTTAATTTATCCAGAAATCAATAACGTCCAAATTGTCAACATGATCTTTTCTTGTGTAGAGTAAAATTCAAGAATAATATTCATGTACCAAAAATAATTTGGATGAGAAAAGAAATATATTTTCGGGTGAATAGTACCACAATGAATAGTACTTGAGAATAGTACCCGTGAATAGTACTCGACATGAAAAGTGTTTCGAATACCCGAGTGAATGATACTAGAGTGAATAGTAACCCGTGAATAGTAACTCGTGAATAGTATTCCGGCACAAAAAGTAACCCGAATACCCGAGTGAATAATACCAGAGTGAATAGTAACTCATAAAAAAAATACCAAAGAAAATGATATTCCATGACGAGTACAAAATAAATGATATCTCAGACGAGTATAATAGAATATACGAAACTGTAAATGGATTTTCACCCGCCATGCGGTAATCCACGTAAAATGATCATTTTCATAATTTAATAAGGAATGAATACGAAGGATCATTCACCATACATGCATGAGTCCACACGCAGATGAGTTATTCCAACAAAATAATAAAGAATGGAATAACAAAAGAATTCACCGAGCATGCGATAGGCCGCATGCAGACGAGTTATTCCAGCAGAATAATAAATAATGGAACCAGGTCATGCGTAATCCGCACAGACAGTATATTCCAACAGAATAATAAAGAATGGAACCAGGTCATGCATAATCCACATGTATAAGATGTTCCAAGAATAATAAAGAATGGAATAATAATGAATTCATCAGGCATGCGATAGAATTATATCTGAATGAGTTATTCCAGCGAATAATAAAGAATGGAATAATGAAGAATTTCACCATGTATGCGGTGCTTGATGTAGGCAAGTTATTCAACATAATAATAAAGAATGGAATAACAACTCTTACAAGTATTGAAAGAAAATAACTCTCTTCATGAATACGAAAGAATAATACCCCTTACCTCAAAAGAAGACTGGATACTGGAATAGTGAGGTAGCAGACTTTTTGTGACGCCCCCAAAATAGGTCCATTCCATCCAACCCATTCTAAGTCGCCAAATACATGGTACAGAAATAACTACAACTTTATTAATACATTTGTCGTGCAAAATACGACAACATATATACTGTGAGTTTAAATACAATTTTTGTCTTCTAGACAATATACATACCCAAATAAATCCTCATCACAATTATTTATACATTATTTTATAAAAATGGTGAGGACTACTAAACAACTCTCTCTATAACCATCATTCCATACCCCGACTCGTACTCGCTACATTCTCGCCTCCTGAGAAGAAAAATGGAACAAAAAGGAAAAGGGTGAGCTCAACTAGCCCAGTAAAGAATATTATGACTAAGATAATATACAACAAATTATCGTTAGTCTCCAACAGGGAAAAATCTAATAGAATACAATAGACAACCAGTTTTAAATCAATCTTCACAGCGGAAATAATAATTCATTAGAAGAGTTAAGTAGAGAATGCAAACTACTATCTTCTATATATGAATTTAAAAGTCCATCGTCGATATTTTATGTGACGCCCCCAAAATTAGGTATACATCACCCATCTTGGGTAGTTAGATACATGGTACAGAATTTAAATACAACTTACTAATATAACTGTCGTGTACAATATGACATAAACTGTGAGTTTGAATACAAATATTGTCTACTAGATATTATACAAACTCAAAAGGAGTCCTCATTACAATTATTATCACCTTTATTTCACAGAATAGTGAGGACTACTAATGTTATCCTCCGGACCATTACTCAGTTCCCCGACTAAGTCCCGCCTATGTTCTCATTTCCTGAAGAGAACAGTGAAAGAAAGGGTGAGCTCAACTAGCCCAGTAAGAAATATTATGACTAAGATAATGCAAAATAAATTATCAATAGCCTTCAACATTGTTAAACTGATAAAATATAATAAACATCAAGTTTAACTGCAGATGAACAAACAATCCATTAAAAGAGTCAAGTAGAAAATAAAATCTACTATCTTTTATGATTTAAAGGTTTTTCATCTTTGTTATAATTGAGACTCGACTTTAATAAATAATCCACATCATCGAATCACCCTGCATTACGCCGAGGATATTCTTTAGTATCACGACCACAATTATTCTCGCACTACGGGCCGAGAATAGTTGTGTATTCATTAATGGTCATGATCATGCCAACAATCGTCCATCAATGCACTACTACTAACCGAGGACTTTTACCACATCATTTGTAACATTACGGCCATGATTACAAGAATAATCACTCATCGTCATAATCATACCAAGTCCATCCATGCTCTACGAAAGCCACAGATGACTTTAAAAAAATATAAACATGAGGATGATGACAATGATATAAGAATTCAATAAAACAAGTTCAAGAATTAAGTTATTCAGAACTAATAACATCAAGCTGTCAACATGATCTTTGCTTTGTAGAGTAAAATTCAAGAATGATCGGAAGAATATTTCCATGAAAAGATCTTTGGATGAAACGCAAATATCAAGGATATTCTACTAATTTCATGGAGTATAGAAGTCAAAGTTTTAACCATTTGGGTATAATAAAGAATGGAATAACAAAAGAAATCACCATGCATGCGGTGCCAGCATAGGCAAGTTATTCAGCAAGAATAATAATAACGGAACCAAAGTCGGTGAAATTCACTGCAAGCGAGGATGTTCCAACAAAATAATAAAGATGGAACCGGATCCGGTGTAAAACACATGATAGGATATTCCAACAGAATGATAAAGCGGAACCGGTCCGGTGTAAAACACATGAGCAGGATGTTCCAACAGAATAATAAAGATGGAACCTGTCAGGTGTAAAACACACGCATGCAGGATGTTCCCAATGAATAATAATAAAAAGGCGGAACCGGTCGGTGTAAAACACACAGACAGGATGTTCCAACAAGAATAATAGAAGAATGGAATAAAAGAAGAAGATCACCAAGTATAGGGGATTCCGCGTATACAGGTTAATCCAACAGAATAAATAAGAATGGAATAACAAAAGAAGTTCTCTTCATGAATACAAAGAATAACACTCCTTATGGGTACAACAAATAATATTCCCTACCTTAGAAGAACCGATTATTGGCAAAGTAAAGAAGTAGCAGAATACTTTTCTTCTTTCTCTATAGTTTCTCTCTCAGAGTTCAAATTGAATTCGTAAGAAAATAATGAAGGAATGAGCTTCATTTATAGGAAAATAGAATGCATAGTAATTAATCCATGAAGCGGTCCAGATTGATTTACTTTAATCGACGGTCCATATTTAAAGTAAAATCTTTTAAATAAAATATAATATATTCTATTTATATAAAAACATTTTACTATGCAAACACTATGCAACACTTATGCAAAAACACTATGCAAACACTATGCATAATAAAATATAATATATTTTATTTATAGAATAACTTTAATAAAGTATTACATTTTATATAAAAAGATGTTTACATTTTATTACGTTAATAATACTGAATAAAACAAAACGTCATTATCGCTATAATAATTCATATTATTAATCGATAATAATGGAATCAAACCGAGTGACTTCTCACATAAGCATCGATAATCAATACCGTGGTGTCTTTATGCACGCTGACCACACGACATCGTATTTTTTACTAAAGAGTAGTTCAACAAGATCAAGCAGTAAAACTTCCGCCGTTATTTCAATAAAATATTTTTGTCGTTTTCTCGATAAATAATAATTACATTATGGGGTCCACCAATGATTGAGTAGTTATGCGAATATTCCCGCTAAAACCGAATATTTCCCGACTAATCGAATATAATATAACCACTTGCATACTTTGCAAAATTTATAAATATTACCCACAACTATAACATCATATCAAATTATTCCATAATATTCAAAAATAATATTTATAGAAAATTCATCTTTATTTATAAAAGTTGGGGTCTTACATTTTATCCCTGTAACATCAATCAATATATATCTGGAATCAAATATTCATCTTTACACTACAGGCCAAAGATATTCATCAGTTGGTCATGCTCATCTAAACACCTGCTCATCTTTTGCACTACAGGCCAAAGATATTAATCGATCGGTCATGTTCATCTCAACTGTTGCTCATCTTTGCACCACGCCAAAGATATTCATCAAGAAATCATTCATCTTTGCACTACTGGGCCAAAGATATTCAATAATATCATCATTTAGGGTGAGGATGATGAAAAATATTTCAAAGAAAACGAATCCAATGAAACAAAAGAACAAATATTAAGGATTCAGATTTTAAACAATCCAAGTTCAAAAATACTTCATAAGTAATCAGAGTGGAGTAAAATTCAAGAATGATCAAAACATGGATATAATCAAAGCTAGTATCCGAATAGATATTTTGGACAAAAAGAAGAAATTTCATTTTTTGATGAATAGTGGTCGTGATTCGTGAATAGGTCAGATATCGTGAATAGTCTTGATATCGTGAATAGTAACTCGACACCAAAAGATAGAAATTTCACAAAAAATATCTTCACGCTTCGTGAATAGTACTCATGAATAGTAACTCGTGAATAGTAACTCATGAATAGTAACTCCGACATGAAAAAGTTTTAAATTTGATAAAAAGTTCCAACCAATATTTCAGCATAATGATATTGAAGAAATAATATCATTTGAGAAGAAAATAACATCCCTTACCTCGAAAGATCAAGACTTCTAAATAAAAACAGGATATAGGCTATGACTTGAACTTGCACCGTATAACAATACTCAAAATACTCACAAGAATACGCTCGATAATATAGAAAGAGAAAACTTCAGTTTCTGGTGTGATTTTCAATTCTAACCTAAGCACCCTATTTATAGGAAAATGCTTAGAACACCAAAGCAGAAAATTTAATATAATAATATTATTATTATTTCCACAACTTCCTACGCACCAAGAATCTGAATTCAGCTATTAAAACACATGCAAGAACCACACTCAAATCACCAAAAACGTTTTTCCTATTTTAAATATTTTAAACTTCCAAAAATCAATTATTTCGGAGCTTTGGAACTTCAATAATTCATAATAAATAGCCCTTTTATCAGAAAATTCAAATCTCACTACTTATTATAGGAAATTCAATTCTCTACAACTTTCCAGAAGAAAGTTTTTCCAAATTCCAAACAAAAATTGACCGAAATTCATAAACGGGCGATTTTACATGCTATAATCAAATTTCGGTCAATAATTGTGTCCACCAACACACAAAATATGTGTTAAACATTTAATGCCACAAAAATACTCTTCATCCTCATATACTCATATATCCCACATTCATTATAAAAATATCACCATTAATATATTATTAAAATAATATATTTAAATAAATTATTTTATCGGAAAAAGATAAAATATTAATTTTCAACAATTGTCATTTTAAAAATTTCTCCATCTATATCCACATAAAATCAATATTTTCCTCATCATATAAATCAATAATTAATTATTCACAATTAATATTACAGAATCACAAGATCTTGGCAACCGGTAGTTCCTGTGAAAGAGGGGCTTTTCAATAAGAATTTCTCCTTCTTCTGCCGCAATTAGGTGACCAAACCTCTCCTTAGATAGAACTTTCTAGACATTACCAATAATGTTATCTAATAATATTATTCAGATAATATGAATTATTGCTTCGATAATGGAAAATCTTTGTGTAATGACAATTTATTGAAACAACAAAGTAATATAAAATATCAATGCAAAGAATTATTGAATCAATAAAATAAAATACTGAATAGTAATTACTGTAACAATTATTGAGTAGTGTCTTCTTACGTAAGAATCAATAATTGGTGCAATACCGTGTGCTACTGTTCAACAACGCGTATTAGTGTGTTTTAACCACCGGGTATTCCATGAAGATAACTTGGTAATAACTACGTGTTATTTATAAAAAAAACTTATATTTGTCGTTTTCTTCATCCAATCGCTTTCCATTATGGGGCCCATAAAAGACGCGCACCGTCGCATGCGAATATTCCCCGACGGTCATTTAATATTTCACGACCAAACGAATATTCCCTAATAATAATGAATATTTTATAACCACTTGCTTATTCGAAATATTTGCGTATTTTACCCATAACTATCCACATTAATCAAATCAACCCTTACTATTTCAAAATAATAAATAGAGGAAAATAAATTTCATTTATTAATAATTTGGGGTCTTACAACCTCCCTCTTTATGAAATTTAATCCTCGAAATTAACGTGACGCACGGTGTGTTTCAAAAGATGAGAATACCTCGCTTTCATTTCCGTTTCCAACTCCAAGGTCATTTCCTCAATAGCATGGTTTCTTCACAAAACTTTAACTTGTGGTATAACCTCAAGTACATAGGACATGTTCTTTCTATCCAAGATTTTGGTGGTGCCTCCTCGTATGTTAAGTTTTCAAATTTATCTCAAATGGGTTCTAACTCAATGACGTGGTTCGGGTCGTCCACATATTTACGTAACATCGACACGTGAAAAACGTTATGAACACGTCGTCATACTGGCGATAGAAACAAGTCTATAGGCCACGGTTCCTATTCGATCGAGAATTTCAAATGGATTAATAAATCGAAGGTTTGAGCTTTCCTCACCTCACCGATTCTCGCTTTTGAAATAACAACTTCTTGCACCTCCTTCTTCAAATTCATCAGCTCTGGTGTGTAGCTTGAACAGCTTTAACTTTATCGATTTAAAGTCGATTATACTCGTATATCATCACGTGGGTACCTAGAGTTTTTATCTCCATCTATATTATTTGTAAATTATACTAAATGAGTCTTTGACAATATCGTACTCGTACTTGTATACGATCTTCTACTCAACACGTCAGCTATCACATTCGTTTTTCCAGGATGGCATAGTCAAAACATGTGCTGAAATGGGTCTCCTCTTGAGTTCTTCGAAGCTCTTCCCACATTCCTTGCTCCATTCGAATTTTGTATCTCTACGAGTCAGCTGCGTTAATGGAATAGCGATTCGAGAATATCCTTCAACGAATCTCCGATAATAACCAACTAAGCCTCAGAAAGCTACGTATTTCGATTACCGACTTAGGTTGTTCTCAATCGTGACTCATATCCCAACCTTGGATAAGACGTTACAATGACACCTATCGGTTTTACTATCGCACGAATATGGTGTCCCCTACGGAGAGTCCGCTTTGATTGCATTCCACAAAGGAAGTCACCGGATAAAGGCTCGGTACCAAATTCTATAGTTGAATTTTAACTCCTCGAAGTTCAATAGAGCCATTCGATATGAGATTTTAGAAATGAGTTTTGTACCGGGTTCAAAGTCGATACAAAATTTAATATCAGGCTTTGGGAGTAAGCCAAGAAATTCTTCAGGAAATACGTCAGGAAAAATCAATAACAATAGGAATATTATTCAAAGTCGACAATGATTTCTGCCTTTGATATGATCAGTAGACTCTACGACTTTAAGTGTGATCTACAATTCTTAACTTGGCTTAGGCAAATGCTCGGTCGGCTTTTAAATAGGTTGCCTCTACGATTCTGAATATGACTTCCTCAACAGACTACAACTTTGAGGAAGTTCTTCTCGACACACTACGATCCTTCCTCGTCTCTCCTGGAAGTCTACGAGCTCCGAGATCTACTATCCTGCAGACTACGATTCTGCCTTGATAGTTCTCCAGCTTTCCTCGACTCTCCTGGTAGACAATGATTTCTGGTACAGTTCTCGACGATTAGACATGCCTATCTATTACATTATAAGATCAACCTAACAAGCTTGATCTTTCTATATTTATAGTTCTTGTATATCATTTCTTTTTAAGGACTTTACAAAGCTGTTTTGCTTATGTAGGATCAACCTAACACATTTGATCAATTCATTCTAAGTCCTTCTACATATGTTCCTATTATCTATCAAAGGACTTTACATCTTTTCTTGATACAAGCATATTTGCATATTCATTCATTTATATCATAATCAAATCATATAGAAATAGGAATATCATTCCCATGCTTATTCCTAACACAAGATTTTCTCAAGATAATATCTGCTATACCAGTCAGATTTAGTCTCCTACTAAGGTAAAGGATGTTATTTTCTTCATACTCATAAGGGTTGTCATTTTATTTCTTATTAATCTGTGGAAATAACTTGTCTACGTAGATTACCGCATGCTTGGTGAATAACCCTTCGTATTCATTCTTTATTAAGTTATGGAAATGATCTGTCTACCCGGATTACCGCATGACGGGTGAAAATCCATTTGCAGTTTCGTATATTCTTTCATACTCGTATGAGATATCATTTCTTTTGTACTCGTTAAGGGATATCTTTTTATTTCATATTTTTCTCCATTTATGATACAAAATTATTGTTTGTTTCCATAACCTTATTGTTAAATGGTGAAAATCTCTGAAATTAGTAGATTATCCTTAATGGTTTGTGCTTCATCTAATACTATTCCATTGGAATATTGGTCTGAACTTTCTTATTAAATTTTAATCTATTCATCTGGAGTACTATTCATGTCGGGGTACTATTCACGGGGTACTATTCACTCATGGTACTATTCACGACGAAATTAGTTTCTTTTATATCCAAATTATTTTTGATATATGAATATCATTCTTGAATTTTACTCCACAATTAGTTATCATGTTGACAATTTGGACATTCTTCAACTTTAGATAAATTAAATTATAAATCTTTAATATTTATCATTGATCTCACTTGATTCATTCTCTATATTATTATCATCATCCTCGTACTTATATTGTGATGAAAGTCATCTTTGGCCCGTAGTGCAAAGATGGACTGATTGGTGCGATTATAACAAGGAATTGTGTATTGGTATAATCATGACCTTTAATGTTAGAGATAAAGATTTGTGGTGAAAGTCATCTTTGGCCCGTAGTGCATAGATGGACAGGTGTTTGGCATGATCTTGATCACTGGTGATACAAACAAATATCTTTGGCCTATAGTGCATAGATAATTCGTTGGTTTGAAACAATTATTGATTGGTGTTACATGAATAATAATATTGATGATAGACTTTTAAATCATAGAAGATAGTAGACATCATGCTCTACTTGACTCTTCTAATGGATTGTTATTTCCGCTGCAGTTGTTGATCTAAAACTTGGTGTCCTTTATATTTTATCTGATTTATCATTGTTGAAGGCTAAAGATAATTTATTCTTCATTATCTTAGTTATAATATTCTTTACTGGGCTAGTTAAATTCACCCTTTTCCTTTTTGTTCCATTGTTCTTCTCAGGAAATGAAAGTGTAGTTAGGACTAGTCGGGGAGTGGAGTAATTGTCCAAGATACTTACTATAAAAGTCTTCACTATGTTGTGAAATAGTGTAATAATAATTGTAATGAAGACTTAATTTGAGCATGAATATTATCGTATTATGTACGATACAATATTTGTATTCAAACTCACAGTTTATATGTTGTCGTATTTTGCACGACAGTTGTATTAATGAAGTTTGTATTTGAATTCTGTACTATGTATTTGGTGACTCAGAATGGGTTGTGTGGACTTATTTTGGGGGCGTCACAAAGTACCACTAAATTCACAATTTACTACATTAAGTACCTAATTCGTATAAAATTTGTATATATACTTATTTTGAAGTATTAAATCTGTATAAATCCTTATAAATAATTATTATATGTTAAATTATTAAAATTAAATATTAATACAAAGATTATCAAATATAATTTTTTTTATTTTAAAATTTTAAAAAAGATTTAATTACCAAAAAAATTCAATAAACTTTTAAACATACAAATTATATTTTTAACACGAATAACATTAAACTTTTAAATAATTAACAAAAGTTTCCAAAATTTAATTAATTACATAATACCCTTTTTATATTAGAAGAGCATACAAAAGGAGGAGGAACAAATTGAAAAAAAAAAAACGACTCATTTGCTCTCTCTCCTTTCTCCCTCTTCCCTAATCCTTTAAATTATTTTGTTCCTTTAAATTTAGAAATTTCAGCGCCTTAAATTCTGCCCAGTAGGTGTGATCGATTTAAGCAGAAAATAAAATAAAATTTTATGTTTATTAAAAGATTTTTTTGATAGAAAAAAGCTGATTATCACCATTGAAGGAGGTGGAAAGAGGAGATAGTGTGCAAAAAGTAAGTTGCAAAGAGAGAAGGTACATAAGGCGACATAGGTAATGAATTTTGGATTTGAAAAGCGAGTTATTTTTATTTAGTTAAAAGATTCTTTAAACAAATAATAGTTAATTAGTTTATCCAACAACACTTTCTTTCCATCTATTTTTCGTTTTATTCTTCAAACAAACATTAGTTAATACATATATTGTATTTATAAAAAAAATAATTTTAAAATTGTACCTATAATTTAACAAATTGTATGTATAAATTTTACAACTTAAATCTTGCAAATTATAAATTATATCATAAATTATAAATTTTACGTATTAAATTTTAAAATTATATCACAACTTAAATCTTACAAATTATATTTATAATTATTTATAATTTTATATCGTATTTCTATGATATTAGTTACTTTTTTAAAGGGCAAAAAATTATTATATTTATAATTTTAATTTTTTTTCTTTCGGGGTTGAATCATGAATATGGTGGTACTTGATTTACCGGAACTGTAAATAGCCCTTTTTTAAAATTAAATCAAACCGTATATTTATACAGTCAACTGATTTTAAATACACAAATTTCGATCGGATTCTTGGGTGGGTTGGATATTCCGGTTAATTTTGGACGGATTCAAAAATTGGGGACTAAATTGTATCAAATTAGGTACTTAATGTAGTAAATTATAAGTACAAATTCGTTAGAGTCAAATTATGAATTTGATGGTACTTCATGTAACAAAAATATAATTAGCCCGATAAAGTAATTGTAATTATGTTGCACATAAAATAATTAATATGATTTAATCTTCTATTTTCTCTTATGTTTGTATTTGTTTACCTGTTTTAATGTATGCTTAGTCTTGACAAAATCGCGTCCACTTCTGGATTATTTCAAATAATAATAATAATAATAATAATAATAATAAATGGATAAGTGGTTCACTTAACAAATAGAGCCTTAACGTAAGTATTTTTTTTTATAAATTTTTGCCTCTTATTTTTTCAGACCACCGATGGCTATAGTCCTTTGTTTTTTCAATTTGTTGAATGCTAACATAGATCATAATGGCAGCAACCCTTTTGTTTTTTTTATTCAATAATGGCTAACATAAATTGTCAATTTGAAATGATTTTCTTTTTTGATAAAATGGAACATAGTTTCGGTTATTAACCGAAATAACCAAATTAATTAATCGGTAATTCGATTATCTCTAAATTCGGTAATTCGGTTATCTCTAAATTCGGTTAGTAGTTCGGATAGTGAAATAAGGAATATTTCAGTACTCAGTTATAATCGAATAAACTGTTCGATTCGGTTATAACCAAATTGTTCACCCCTACTTGGGAGGCTCCCGCACCGCACCGCACTGCTCTAATATATTATATTATTTTTTAAATAAAAAAAATTTGTGATATGTATACATTTTGAATCATAGTTTCTCATTTTTATTTTGGTGTGGTCATGTGTGTATTGCGTTCTTGCCAATGGTATAGGTTCCATTTAGTATTGTTCATTGTTTCACCGTTTCTTTATGATTTTTTAATTTTTTATCTCTGTTGGGTCTCTAACTTTTGAGTTTATTTTGGTGCTAACAATAATTAGTAGATAGATTAATTGAAAGGATAGAATCCTCTCTATAGAATTTATATTATAATTGTTTTAATTATTTTATTTACTTTGACCAAAATTATTTTTAAATCTAATTAAATTTATTTTTCTTGAACTTAATCATTTAAATATCAAGTATTAATGAAATTGATTCATATAGTAACATTTTATAAGGCAAAGAGATCTTCTATTATTTTTCAAAAACAAATTTTATAGAAAATGGGGCAAAATGATTTTTTTTTTTTAAAAACAAAATTGCATGCATGAATACTATATATCCGTATATATGTATAATTATATAAAGAGCATTAAATGAAGTATTAAAACCTTTGACTAAACCTTTGCATATGCTGGGAACTAAAAGAGACAATCAAGTTGGGACAAAGTTTTTTGTTCATTTCGTGAATGTGATGAGATGTCTAGGAATTATGCATTAAATGTTTGAGTAAATCTACATGTACATCACATTTATTCTCTGCTTGTCAAAACGCGGGGAATAAAGTCGTTTTGGAATATAATTTTTTTCGACAATTCAAGTTGCTTTTGCTTCTCCTCTTTCATCGCTCAAATATTTCTCTCTTCTCTTGAATTCACTACTTGCCGAAACCCATATGCAAACAACCATCCAAAACCGTGTGCCCCCAAAGTCAAAAGTCAGGAGCAGTGCAAAGCTAATCAATCAGTTTTAACCCGTTCAATATTTTGAAAATTTTAACTAAGCAATCCTTTCCTCTTGATTGATAATTTAAGTTTAAACTCTTCATCCAGCAAGATTGTATCTACATCATAAAATGACATGTGGTATCTAATAAATTTTGTATCTAATCAATGATGTGATCTGTTGTAGCTACGTTTGGTGGCTATATATTGGTCTATGTATCCATAATTAAACCATATTTGCTTTTAATTCTTATCTTGATTGATGATCTGATTTGATGATGGGTGTTTTGAGAATCCTCTTTTTTGCTGAGCATTGGATTTCTCCAACGATCCATCGTTTAGCCGATTTGGCTTCTCGGCTCCAGCTACTCGTGGGGTCTATCCAACAACCTTGGGTATCTGATTTCTGGGTTGTGCTTTTGGTCTTGCCGGTATTCATGGCCTCCGTCATGTTTTCCAGCTAATTTGGTTTTTCCTAATTTCCGGGGCCCCTTTCTTTGCATTTTGAAGCTTTATTATGGGCGAATCTGCTTTGTGCTGCAAGTAGGGAAATCAAGAGGAGAGAGAAATATTTGGGCGACCAAAGAGGAGAAGCGAAAGCAACTTGAATTGTAGGGGAAAAAAATTCAAAACGACTTTATTCTCTGCGTTTGGGCAAGCAAGAAGTAAATGTGATGTACATGTAGATTTACTCTAAATGTTTTGATCGAATTAAATGAGCACATTTTGTCTTTGGAAGCTAACAATTTTTGTGCGCTAAACCTTCTATAAATTTGGAAGCTGCAAAATTGATTGGACAAATTCTTGGTTGGCAATCCATGTACTTTATTTCCCATTCGGACCATTGATTTTAAATCTAAGCAATTCTAGCCATTAAATTTCAAATTTACTATTTTGCCCCAAATCTTGAAAATCTATAAATAGGAGGCACTTTCATTCATTTTATTTTGCCAATTCACAAGAAAAGAAAAGCTCATTCCTTGCCTACATATTTTCTCTAAGAAGCTTTCTCTATCTTCTTATTAAAGTTCTGATTATTTGAGAAGAGGAAATTCGTCTAAGTAATTGTGATAAGTTATTTGATTTAGTTTATTTGAATTATCTCTTACTTATTTAAATTTATAGATATACGAATATAAATTGTTATACATAATTATATATATCTATATTTTATTTATTTATCAAATAAAAAGTCATACTTAGACACCGAGGCTACGAATATATTCCTCTTAAGTGAGGGAATCGGACCGTACGATTCCTTAAAGTCCTAAGTGGCATTTTATTGATATTATTTATATAAATATCATAAAGTAGATCTACACTTGATAGTTCAAAACAACACTGAGATATTCCTCTACAAAAAATGAATCATTTGAACCGGATTTAAAAATCTAAGTGATCTATCGAAAGTATTTATATAAATATCAATTGTGAAACTATAAATTTTGTCATATTTAGACACCGAGGCTATGGAGATATTCCTTTTAAGTGAGGGAATCGGACCGTACGATTTCTCAAAGTACTAAGTGACTTTATTTATAACCAGTCACATAATAGAAAAAATATTATTATATATTCTCTGAGTTAAATAAATATATTTGTTAAATCAAGTATTGTTTAACTGATTAAATTATTATAATTGAAAATTATTGGTTAAATTGATTTATTCATTTACTCACAAGTATTTGAATATAAATTCATTCATACAATACTTGTTAGAAATATCTTAAATTAAATTTGTTTAAAATCATAGAAACACATTCTTTATTATAAAGAATAAATAATTCTTTATAAAGTTGCATTAAATTATATATCTACTTATATAGAAAAATGATTTTTAACTTATGCTTAAATTAATTTATTTGCTTATTCAAGAAGCACTTTTTCACACAAAATATAAAAGTTATTTAAATTTTTATAACTTTGCATAATTTACATATCTCGCTTATATAGAAGCATTATTTGATCAAAACATAAATTACTATCTAATTACAAAGAAGCATATTTTATTAAAATATTAAAGTCTTTGAACTTTAATAAATATATCTGCTCCTTAACTGATATTTACTTATTTGAGAAGCCTTAAATATAACTAAATTTCTATCCACTTATTTTAGAAGCATATCTGTATCAAAAACTTCTGTAAAAAGAAAAAGGTAGAGTTAGTTTATTTTATGTACCTGTGAGAAAGACGAGTAATGTAAGACCCCAACTTATTATTAATGAAATTAAATTTCCTCTATTTATTATTTTGAAATAGTAAGGGTTGATTTGATTAATGTGGTTAGTTATGGGTAAAATGCACAAATATTTCAAATAAACAAGTGATTATAAAATATTCATTGTTGTCGAGGAATATTCGATTGGTCGTGGAATATTCTTACTGTCGGGGAATATTCGTACGACGGCGCAGCCTTGTGTGAGCACCATAACGGAAAGCGATTGGATGAAGAAAACGACAAGTATAATTGTTTATAAATAACGGCGTAGTTGTTACCGTTAATACTGTTGGAACACTCGGTGGTTAAAATACAGTAGAACACGGTATTACATCAATTATTGATTCTTACATAAGAAGGCACTACTCAATAATTGTTACAGTAATTACTGTTCAATATTTTATTTTATTGATTCAATAATTGCTGCGTTGATATTTTATATTATTGTTGTTTCAATAATTGTCATTACACAGTATTTTTCTTTATCGAATTAATAATTCATATTATTTGAATAATATTATTAGATAACATTATTGGCAATGTCTAGAAAGTTACATCTAAGGAGAGGTTTGGTCACCTAATTGCGCCAAGAAGGAAAAATCCTTATCGAAAGCCCCTCTTTCCAGGAACTACCGATTGCGAAGATTGTGATTCTCGTAATATTATTTGCGGATAATTAATTATTGATTTACATGATAAGAAAAATATTCATTTTATGTGAATATAGATGGAGAAAAATTTTAATGTGACAATTGTTAAAAATTGATATTTTATCTTTTCTGATAAAATAATTCATTTAAATATATTATTATATTTTAATAATATAATAATGATGATATTTTTACAATGAATTTGGGATATATGAATAAATGGGGAGGAAGAGTATTTTAGTTACTAAATATATTAAAAACATGTTTTTCATATTTGTGGACCCCATTTCTTGACTGAAATTTAATTATAGGCTGTAAAATCGTCCGTATATGGATTTCGGCCAATTTTTGTTTGAAATTTGGAAAAACTTTCTTCTGCAAAGTTGTAGAGAATTAAATTTCCTATGGAATGGACATAAGATTCAAATTTTTCTGATAAAAGGGCTATTTATTATGAATTATTGAAGTTCCAAAGTTCTGGAATAATTGATTTTTTGAAGTTTTAATTATTTTTTTTAAGAAAAACATTTTTTTTATTTAGGTGAGGGGAGCCCACTTGTGTGGTTGATGATTTCAATCTAAAAAAGTGTGCGTAGGAATTTATAAAAAATAAAATAATATTTTATTAAACTTTCTGCTTTGGTGTTCTAAGCAATTTCCTATAAATAGGATGCTAGGTTAGAATTGAAAATCACAGCAGAAATAAATTTTCTCTCATTCTCTCTATATTATCGAGCGTATTCTTGTGAGTATTTTGATACTTTGAGTGTTGCTATACGGTGCAAGTTTTCTTCAGCACTATATCCAGTATTCTAGTCAGAAGTACTGTCTTTTCGAGGTAAGGGATGTTATTTTTTTTAAAAAATGATATTATTTCTTCTAACATCATTATGCCAGAGTATTGGTAGGATTTTTCTTATGAAATTCTTGTCTTTTAGTGTCGGGGTTACTTATTCACGATACTGATTCTTATTCACGTATTACTACATTATTCACTTAATACCAAGACTATTCACGAAAAATTAAATTTTTGTTTTTTGTCCAAAATATCTATTATGGATACTAGCTTTGATTGTATCCATGTTTTGATCATTCTTGAATTTTACTTCACTATGGTTATTTATGAAGTATTTTTGAACTTGGACTGTTTAAAGTACGAATCCTTATTATTTGTTCTTTTGTTTCACTGGATTCGTTTTTTTTAAAATATTTTTTTATCATCCTCAGTCCTAAATGATAATATTACTGAATATCTTTGGCCTGTAGTGCACAGATGGTTGATTTTCTTAAGAATATCTTTGGCCCGTAGTAAAAAGATGTGCATGCAGTGTTGAGATGAACATGATTAATCGATGAATATCTTTGGCCCTGTAGTGCAAAGATGAATATGTGATTTGTGATGTATATTGATTGATGTTACAAGGATAAAATATTGATGATGGATTTTTTTTAAAATCATAGAAGATAGTAGATTTCATTCTCTACGTAACTCTTCTAATGAATTATTATTTCGATTCATGTAATATTGATTTAAAACTTGTTGTCTATTGTATTCTATCAGATTTTTTTCCCTATTGAGGACTAACGATAATTTGTTCTATGTTATCTTAGTCATAATATTCTTTACTGGGCTAGTTGAGCTCACCCTTTTCCTTTTTGTTCCATTTTTCTTCCCAGGAGGCGAGAATGTAGCGAGTACTAGTCGGGGTATGGAATGAAGGTTCTAGAAATTCGTTTTAGTAGTCCTCACTATTTTGTAAAATAGTGTATCAATAATTGTAATGAGGACTTATTTGAGTGTTGATATTGTCTAGAAGACAATATTTGTTTTTAATTAAACTCACAGTTTATGTGTTGTCGTATTTTGCACGACAATTGTATTAATAAAGTTGTAATTGTTTCTGTACCATGTATTTTGACGACTCAGAATGGGTGTTGTATACCTATTTTGGGGGCATCACAGTTGGTATCAGAGCTTAGGGATATGATCTCTGGCGGAGATCGGGAAATAGAACTAGGAGGGGAGAGATGAGTAAATCCTTCGCTAGTATGTCCTACCTAAGCTTATTTGTTGGTCGGTCATAATATAGGGATATTATGTGATATGTTAATTTCTTTAATTAACCTTTGTTTTATGGAAATATTTGAGAATGGCAACTGAGAATGTTAACAATGGAGTAAATGAGACCGTGGAGACTCCTTTACTCACCAATAAGGAGAACGTGCAAAGGCCGGCAATGTTCCTCCTGTAAACAACACCACTGATCAGACGATGAACGATGGAATGTTTTGAAGCTTTTTGCAGTTCATGCAAAATCAGACGAAGGAGACTCGTGTACAAAATACAGGTGGAAATGATAGCAACGCACGGTTTGTCACAACCAAGCAGTTCAAAGAGTTGGGACCACCAGAATTCTGGGGAAAATTTGATCCGATTAAGGCAGAGACGTGGGTCAAGCAGATTACCATGATATTCGATGTCTTGGGATGTACGGAGGAACAGAAGGTTCTATTCGCCACTTTTATGTTCCGTAACGAGGCAGATTACTGGTGGGAATCTGTGAAGCGTACCCATCCAGCCGCACTCAGCATGTCTTGGGAAACATTTCAGAAACTGTTCACTGACAAGTACTTTCCTGAAAGTATTCGTCATATAAAGGAGGTAGAGTTTATTAGACTGGAGCAGAACAACATGACGGTGTCCTAGTACGAGGCGAAGTTCGCGGAGTTATGAGGAACGTATGACGCGGATGTTTCTGAGAGGTTTGAAACTTGACATACGTTAGTATCTCATTTCTCATAAATTTTCTCTATATTCAGATGTTGTCAACAGGGCTCAATTATTAGAGCGAGATAACGAGTACGTTCAACCGAGGGATCACAACCGTGGTCATGTGCGTGATAGCCATCTGGAGGAACGATAACCAATGGGGAAAGAAAAAATGCGGACAAGAGCAAGAACCACTCTGGTGGTAATCATGGCCATAAAAATAGAAGAAAGCCTGGGGAGATTTTAAAAAGAGGAGATTCAACAATTAAAATGTGAAGACGTTAGCACTAGTAGCAACTGGTTCTAAGGGAGGAGAACGACCACCGGTCGTATGCTATAAATGCGGGAAAGAGGGACATATCAGCCCAAACTGCCCACAACAGTTCAAGGTATGTTATAATTTTGGAAAGGAAGGACATATCGCTCGAGATTGTAAAGTAGCAAAACCAAGTCCAGTGGGTATGGTGACTCAAAAGGCTATCCTAGAAAAGTCAAAGTCAACGGTTCCTGAAAGAGCATTTGTCGTGATTGGTCAAAATGCGAGGAACCCAAACGAGGTGATCACGGGTAAGCTAATCATAAATTCTTGCGAAGTTTATACCTTATGTAAGACCCCAACTTATTATGAATAAAATTAAATTTTCTCTATTTATTATCTTGAAATAATAAGGAGTTAATTTGATATAATACTTTGGTTATGGGTGAAATGTGCAAATTTTACAAAATAAGCAATTGGTTATAAAATATTCATTTTTGTCGTGAAATATTCGTTTGGTTGTGGAATATTCTTGCTGCCGGAGAATATTCGTACGACGGCGCAGTCATTTGTGGGCCCCATAATAGAATAACTGTCGGATGAAGAAAATGACAAATTTGAGTTGTTACAAATAACGGCGTCATCGTTACCGTTAACACTGTTAGAATACCCGGTGGTTAAAATACAGTAATATGCGTGGTTGCACAGTATTTTTGAATTATTGATCCTTATGTAAGAAGGCACTACTCAATAATTATTACAGTAGTTACTGTTTAATATTTTATTTTATTGATTCAATAATTACTGCGTTGATATTTTATATTATTGTTGTTTTAATAATTGTCACTGCACTGTATTTCCCATTATTAGATCAATAATTCATATTATTTGAATAATATTATTAGATAACATTATTGACAATGTCTAGAAAGTTACATCAAGGAGAGGTTAGGTCATCTAATTGCGCCACCAAGAAGAAGAAATCCTTATCGAAAGCCCCTCTTCCGGGAACTACCGATTGTTATAATTGTGATTCGTAATATTATTTGTGAATAATAAATTATTGATTTATATGATAAAGAAAAATTTATTTTATATAAATGATGGATTTATTTATTTTATGTGATTATAATTGAAGGAGTTAATGTTGAGGTGTTTTATCTGTATTTTTGTTGGAATGGAGGTATTAAAAATTAAATCAGTATTTTTACGATATATTGCGTGAGTTATAATTTTTAATCTGACCGTTGGATCATTGTGATTTTTGGATATGTTATACATATATAAGTTGGGTATATGTCCACAAATTTTGAACCGTTAAAAATGAACGAATGATTTGTTATGAATTTTAAGAGGTGACTACTTCGGAAATTAGGGTTATAAATGATTTTGGTGAAAAATTCTAGAATTGAGTGGGCCCCACTTGTGGTTGGTGAGAAATGTGCTCAAATTTAATTTCAAATGTGGTGGGTGGCAATAGTAGCAGGTAAAGCCATTAGGTAGCAGGTCAAGTCTGCTTCGGCGTGCTAACATTTTCCAACAAAATAGAGGGCAAAGTTAGAATTGAAAATCACACCAAAAACATAAGCTTTCTCTCTTTCTCTCTTTATATTATCGAGCGTATTTTGTGAGTATTTAGATACTTTGAGAGTTGTTGTTCAGTACAAGTTTTATTCAGCATCACTTCCGACCTTTCATTCTGAAGTACTGATTCTTTGAGGTAAGGGATGTTATTTTCTTCTTAAATGATATTATTTTCTTCAATATTATTATGCTGAGATATTGTTATGAATTTTATTGTGGAATTTCTACCTTTTTGTGTCGGGGTTACTATTCACATATACGGTACTATTCACAAATACTACACTATTCATCAAAAATGAAATTTTTCTTTTTGCGTCCCTAAATGTCTTTTATGGTTACTATCTTTGATCAGATCCATGTTTTGATCTTTATTTTTGAATTCTGCTTCACACTTGGTTATTATGGAGTATTATTGAATTTGGATAAACCGAAATACGAGTCCCTATTATTTGTCCTTCTGTCTCACTGGATTCGTTCTCTAAAATGCTTTTCATCATCCTCAGTTCGTAATGATGATACTTTATGAATATCTTTGGCCCGTAGTGCGAAGATGAACAGGTGTTGAGATGAACATGACCAACTGGTGATACAAATGAATATCTTTGGCCCGTAGTGCAAAGATGAATATTTGATTCAAGATGTATATTAATTGATGTTACAGGAATAAAATAGTGATGATGGACTTTTAAATTCATAGATGATAGTAGATTTCATTCTCTACTTAACTCTTCTAATGAATTGTTGTTTCCACTGCAGTTGTTGATTTAAAACTTGTTGTCTATTGTATTCTATCAGATTTTTTCCTGTTGAAGACTAAGGATAATTTGTTGTATATTATCTTAGTCATAATGTTCTTTACTGGGCTAGTTGAGCTCACCCTTTTCCTTTTTGTTCCATTTTTCTTCTCAGGAGGTGAGAATTTAGCAGGGACTATCCGGGGTATGGACTGATGATTCAAGATAGCTGTTTTAGTAGTCCTCACTATTTTGTAAAATAGTGCATCAATAATTGTAATGAGGACTTTATTTGGGTGTGGATATTATCTAGAAGACAATATTGTATTTAAACTCTCACAAGATGTGTTGTCGTATTTTGCACGCACAATTGTATTAATAAAGTTGTTGTTGTTTTTCCGCACTCATGTATTTGGCGACTCGTGAATGGGTGATGTATACCTATTTTAGGGGCGCCATAGTTGGTATCGAGCTTAGGATATGGTCTCCGGTGAGATCGGGGAATAGAACTAGGAGGGGAGAGATGAGTAAATTCTTCGCTAGTGTGTCCTACCTAAGCTTATTTGTTGGTCGGTCATAATATAGGGATATTATGTGATATGTTAATTTGTTTAATTAACCCCTGTTTTATGGAAGTTTTTAAGAATGGCAGCTGAGAACGTTAACAATGGAGTCTATGAGACTGTGGAACAACCTTTGATTACCAACCAAGAGAACGTGCAACAGGAAGGAAATATTCCTCCTGTATACAACACTACCGAGCAAACGATGAATGATGCAATGTTTAGAAGCTTTTTGCAGTTCATGCAAAATCAGACGAGGGAGACTCGTGTACAAAATACGGGTGGAAATGATAGCAACGCGTGGTTTGTCACTGCCAAGCAGTTCAAGGAGCTGGGACCACCAGATTTCTGGGGAAAACCTGATCCGATTAAGACAGAAACGTGGGTTAAGCAAATTACCAAGATATTCGATGTCTTCAATGCACGAGAGAATGAAGGTTCCACTCGCCACCTTTATGTTCCGTGGTGAGGCAGACATCGGTGGGAATCGTGAAGCGTACCACCATTACCGCACTCAAAGATGTCTTGGGAAAAATTTTAGAAACCTGTTCAATGACAAGTATTTTCCTCGAAAGTATTCGCTATATGAAGGAGGTAGAGTTTATTAGATCGAATAGAACAAACATGACGGTGTCCCAAAGACGAGGTAAGTTCGCGGAGTTATCTGTGTTTGCACCTCATTTGGTAGAAAATGAGGAACGATGACGCGGATGTTTCTGAGAGGTCTAAAACCCGAGATTCGACAATATCTTATCTCTCATAAATTTTCTTTATATTCAGATATTATAAATATGGCTCAATTATTAGAGCGTGATAATGAGTATGTTCAACCGAGGGACCACAACTAGGGTCATACCGGTGACAGCAGTCATCGGAGCGATGATAACCAACGAGGAGGGAAGAATACGGACAAAAGCAGTAACCACTCGGGTGGAAATCGTGGCCATGATAACAGGAGAGGTGAGTCAAGCGAAAATTTCAAAAAGAAAAGATTCAACAATGACGGGAAGACATCAGCAGCAGCACCAACACCAACAACAAATTCTAGGGGAGGAGAACGACAGCCAGTTAGATACTATAGATGCGGAGAGGAGGGGCACATAAGTCCAAACTGTTCACAGCCTTCCAAGGTATGTTTCAGTTGTGGAAAAGATGGTCATATAGCCCGATTTTGTCCGGTAGCGAAGACAAGTCTAGCTATGACGACGGCACCAAAGGCGAATACGGACAAAACGAAGTCGGTGGTTCAAAGAAGGGCGTTTGTCGTGACTGGCCAAAACGTGAGAAACCCAAACGAGGTGATCACGGGTAAGCTAATATTGAACTCTTGCGAAGTTTATACCTTACTAGATACCGGTTCTACCCATTCTTTTATCTCTCCTGCTTGTGCTCAACGTTTAAACTTGACTCTGGAGAAATTGGACTTTAACTTATTTGTTGAAACTCCTTTGGGTGAAACCTTCATTACAACTACAGTTTATAAATCTTGCTTGATCCAAGTTGTCACAATCACATTACCTGTTGATCTTATTTCTTTAAAGATACTTGCATTTGATGTGATTTTAGGGATTGATTGGCTAACCACTCATCATACCAAAATTGATTGTTTTCGTAAGGTTGTTAGTTTTAATATTCCTAACCAACCTGTTATACGAATACAAGCAACTAAACCACTAAAATCAGTCACTATCATATCAAGCCATAAAGCTATTCATTTATTGAAAAATGAATGTCAAGCTTTCTTAGCCCATATTATGGACTTGAACAAAAACACGCCAGATTTGATTAATATTCCTGTTGTTAATGAATTTTCTTACCTATTTCCTGAAGAACTTCCTGGTCTACCCCTAGAGCGTGAAGTTGAATTCGTTATTGATCTTTAACCGGGTACAATACCCATTTCTAAAACCCCATATCGAATGTCTCCTACTGAACTTCAGGAGTTAAAAGTCCAACTACAGGAATTGTTAGACATCGGTTTCATTCGTCCTAGTACATCTCCTTGGGGTGCTCCTGTTTTATTTGTAAAGAAGAAAGACGGGAGTATGCGACTTTGTATTCACTACCGAGAATTAAACCATGTCACCATCAAGAATAGGTATCCACTACCTCGCATTGATGACCTGTTTGACCAGTTGCAAGGAGCATAATTCTTTTCAAAGATCGATCTTCGTTCTGGATATCATCAGCTGAAGATTAAAACTAAGGATATTCCTAAGACTGCCTTCAGGACTCGATACGAGCATTATGAATTCTTAGTCATGTCTTTTGGATCGACTAATGCTCCTGCTGCTTTCATGGATATGATGAACCGAGTATTCAAGGAATATTTGGATTAGTTCGTTGTTGTCTTTATTGATGACATCCTCATCTATTCCAAAAGCTGTGAAGATCATGAGCACCATTTGAAGCTGGTACTTCAAAGACTTCGTGACAACAAGCTATATGCCAAGTTGATGAAATGCGAAGTTCGCCAAGGAAGTAGCATTCCTTGGGCACGTGGTGTCAAAACATGGAGTATCTGTTGACCCGGCAAAGATTGAAGCAATCCAAAGTTGGGAGCAGCCGAAGTCGGTGACCGAAGTGCGTAGCTTTCTGGGCTTAGCTGGTTATTATCAGATATTCATGGAAGAATTTTCTTGAATTGCTACTCCATTAACTCAGCTGACTCGGAAAGACACAAAATTCGTATGGAGCGAGGAATGCGAGAAGAGTTTCCAAGAGCTTAAAAGGAGACTCATTTCGGCACCTGTCATGACAATACCACCTGGTTCGGATGGATTTGTTATCTACAGTGATGCTTCAGACAAAAGGTTAGGATGTGTTCTCATGCAACATGGGAAAGTCATAGCCTATGCCTCACGACAACTCAAAGAATATGAGAGGAATTATCCTACTCATGATCTGGAGTTTGCAGCATTCGTTGCGTTGAAAATCTGGAGACACTACCTGTATGGAGAGAAAGTGGAGATTTATACGGATCATAAAAGCCTTAAATATTTCTTCACTCAAAAGGAACTCAACATGCGGCAACGACGTTGGCTCGAGCTGTTGAAGGATTAAGACCATAGCATTCAATATCATCCTGGAAAAGCAAACGTTGTAGCTGACGCATTGAGTAAAACATCGGGTTGTTAACACAAAGACCCATTTTGTACGACTTGCAAAGGATGGAGATAGAGTTAAAGACTCCAGGGACCCACATGATGATGACAAATATACGAGTAGAACCGACTTTAATCGATAAAGTTAAAGCTTCTCAAGCCACAGACCCAGAGATGATACGTATGAAGACGAAAGTGCAAGAAGGTGCCATTCCAGAGGCAAGAATTGATGAAGAAGGAATACTTAGAGTTAACTCCAGACTTCGCGTTCCTAATGATTCTGACTTGAAGTATAGAATCATGATGGAGGCACACAACACACCATTTGCAATCCATCTTGGGAGTACCAAAATGTATCATGATCTTCGATATACATTTTGGTGGAGCAATATGAAGAGAGAGATCGCGGAGTTTATCTCGAGGTGTTTAACTTGTCAACGTGTAAAAGCGGAGCATCAAGTACCAAAGGGTCCATTGCAACCACTTGAGATTCCAAAATGGAAGTGGGAACACATTACCATGGATTTCATTACGGGTCTTCCCAAAGTCTCTCAAGGCATAGATGCAATTTGGGTTATTTTTTACAGATTAACCAAGTCTGCTCATTTCTTGCCTATACGTGAGACTTATTCCCTTGAACATCTTGCTAGTATGTACGTAAATGAAATTGTGAGATTGCATGGCATGCCAATATCTATAGTTTCAGATCGTGACCCATGATTCACTTCACAATTTTGGGTTAGCTTGTAGAAAGCTATGGGGACGGATATACGATTCAGTTCAGCATACTATCCTCAAATGAACGGACAATCGGAAAGGACTATTCAAACCCTTGAAGATTTATTAAGACTCTGTGTCCTAGATTTCAAAGGAAGTTGGGATAAGTACTTGCCATTGGTGGAATTCTCTTACAACAACAGTTATCAAGCAAGTATAGGCATGGCTCCATTCGAGGCGTTATATGAACGAAAGTGTCTTTCTCCAGTATGTTGGGACGAGGTGGGAGAAGCAACGTTGTTGGGACCAGAATTAGTACGCATGACTACAGAAAAGATTCAAATAATTCGACAACGTATAAAGACCTCACAAGATCGACAAAAGAATTATGCTGATCTTCATCGAAAGGATGTGGAGTTTAATATTGGAGATCATGTACTGTTACGTATTGCTCCATGGAAGGGAGTTACAATATTTGGGAAGAGAGGAAAGCTCAATCCACGATTTGTTGGTCCATTTGAGATTCTTGGCCGAATAGGAAATGTGGCATATAGACTCGCATTACCTCCAAGTATATCTCGTGTTCATAATGTTTTTTACATATCTATGCTTCATAAATATGTGAAAGACCCAAACCACATTATTCGAAGTTAGAAACCGCACGAGTTAGATAGCCAAGATTTAACGACGAGGAGGTACTGTCAAGATATTGGATAGAAAGAGCAGATATCCTACTTAACAAAGGTTATACCACAAGTCAAGGTTTTGTGGAGGAATCATGCTATTGAGGAAATGACTTGGGAGTTAGAATCGGAAATGAAAGCGAGGTACCTCACCTTTCAAAAACACTGTATACGCACGCCAATTTCGAGGACGAAATTTCATAAGGAGGGAGGTTGTAAGACCCCAACTTATTATGAATAAAATTAAATTTTCTCTATTTATTATCTTGAAATAATAAGGAGTTAATTTGATATAATGCTTTGGTTATGGGTGAAATGTGCAAATTTTACAAAATAAGCAAGTGGTTATAAAATATTCATTTTTGTCGGGGAATATTCGTTTGGTTGTGGAATATTTTTGCTGCTGGGGAATATTCGTACAACGACGCAATCATTTGTGGGTCCCATAACAGAATAACTATCGGTTGAAAAAAACGACAAATTTGAGTTGTTACAAATAACGGTGTAATCGTTACCGTTAACACTGTTAGAATACCCGGTGGTTAAAATACAAAGAATACGCGTGGTCGCATAAAGAAAGACGCCGGTATTGCATGATATTTTTGAATTATTGATCCTTACATAAGAAGACACTACTCAATAATTGTTACAGTAGTTACTATTTAATATTTTATTTTATTGATTCAATAATTGCTGCGTTGATATTTTATATTATTGTTGTTTCAATAATTGTTATTGCACTGTATTTCCCATTATTAGATCAATAATTCATATTATTTGAATAATATTATTAGATAGCATTATTGACAATGTCTAGAAAGTTCTTTCAAGGAGAGGTTAGGTCATCTAATTGGGCGCCAGTAAAAAGAAATCCTTATTGGAAAGCCCCCTCTTTCCTGGGAACGGCCTGGTTGTTATAATTGTGATTCTGTAATATTATTTGTGAATAATTAATTATTGATTTATATGATAAGGAAATATTTATTTTATATAAATGATGGATTTATTTATTTTATGTGATTATAATTGAAGGAGTTAATGTTGAGGTGTTTTATCTTTATTTTTGTCGAATGGAGGTATTAAAATTAAATCAAGATTTTTTTTTATATATATTGCGTGAGTTATAATTTTAATCTAACCGTTGGATCATTGTGATTTTGGATATGTTATACATATATAAGTTGGGTATATGTCCATAAATTTTGAACAATTTAAAATGAACGAATGATTTGTTATGAATTTTAAGAGGTGATCGCTTTGTAAATTAGGGTTATAAATGATTTTGGTAGAAAATTCTAGAATTGAGTGGGCCCCACTTGTGGTTGGTGAGAAATGTGCTCAAATTTTATTTCAAATGTGGTGGGTGGCAATAGTAGCAGGTAAAGCCATCAGGTAGCAGGTCAAGTCTGCTCCGGCGTGCTAATATTTTTCTATGAATAGAGGGCAAAGTTAGAATTGAAAATCACACCAGAAACATAAGCTTTCTCTCTTTCTCTCTCTATATTATTGAGCGTATTTTGTGAGTATTTAGATACTTTTAGAGTTGTTGTTCAGTACAAGTTTTCATTCAACATCACTTCCAACCTTTCATTCCGAAGTACTGATTCTTTGAGGTACGGGATGTTATTTTCTTCTTAAATGATATTATTTTCTTCAATATCATTATGCTGAGATATTGTTATGAATTTTATTGTGGAATTTCTACCTTTTTTGTGTGGGGTTACTATTCACGATATCGACACTATTCACGATACACTGATTATTCACAACACGACATTATTCATCGAAAAAATGATATTTTCTTTTCGTCCCAGATGTCTTTTATGGTTACTATCTTTGATTGTATCCATGTTTTGATCTTTATTTTGAATTCTACTTCACACTTGGTTATTATGGAGTATTATTGAATTTGGATAAACCGAAACACGAGTCCCTAATATTTGTCCTTCTGTCTCACTGGATTCGTTCTCTAAAATGTTTTTCATCATCCTTAGTTCGTAATGATGATATTTGATGAATATCTTTGGCCCGTAGTGTAAAAGATGTATGATTATTCGATGAATATCTTTGGCCCGTAAGCAAAAGATGAGCAGTATTGAGATAAACATGACCAACTGGTGATATAAAATGAATATCTTTGCCCGTAGTGCAAAAGATGAATATTTGATTCAAGATGTATATTGATTGATGTTACAGGGATAAAATATTGATGATTGACTTTTAAATTAATAGATGATAGTAGATTTCATTCTCTACTTAACTCTTCTAATGAATTGTTGTTTCACTGCAGCTTGTTGATTTAAAACTTGTTGTCTATTGTATTCTATCGATTTTTCCTCGTTGAAGACTAAGGATAATTTTTGTATATTATCTTAGTCATAATGTTCTTTACTGGGCTAGTTGAGCTCACCCTTTTCCTTTTTGTTCCATTTTTCTTCTCAGGAGGTGAGAATTTAGCAGGGACTAGCCGGGGTATGGAGTGATGATTCAAGATAGCTGTTTTAGTAGTCCTCACTATTTTGTAAAATAGTGCATCAATAATTGTAATGAGGACTTTATTTGGGTATGGATATTGTCTAGAAGATAATATTTTATTTAAACTCACAGTATGTGTTGTCGTATTTTGCACGATAATTGTATTAATAAAGTTGTAGTTGTTTTTCTGTACCATATATTTGGCGACTCAGAATAGGTGATGTATACCTATTTTAGGGGCGTCACACCTTACTAGATACCAGTGTTACCCATTCATTTATCTCTCCTACTTGTGCTCAACGTTTAAACTTAACCCCGGAGAAATTAGACTTTGACCTATCTGTGGAGACTCCGTTAGGAGACACTTTAATTACATCCACTGTTTATAAATCTTGCTTGACCCAAATTGGCACCATCACATTACCTGTTGACCTTATCTCTTTAAAGATACTTGCTTTTGATGTGATTTTAGGGATTGATTGGTTAACTACTCATCATGCCAAAATTGATTATTTTCGTAAGGTTGTTAGTTTTCATATTCCTAACCCACCTGTTATGCGAATTCAAGCAACTAAACCACTAAAATCAATCACTGTCATATCAAGCCATAAAGCCATTCGTTTATTGAAAAACGGATGTCAAGCTTTCTTAGCCCATGTTATGGATTTGAATAAAGACACGTCACATTTGAATAAAATTTCTGTTGTTAGTAAATTTCCTGATGTATTTCCTGAAGAACTTCCCGGTCTACCCCCATAACGTGAAGTTGAATTCTTTATTGACCTTGAACCTGGTACAAAGCCCATTTCTAAAACCCCATATCGAATGGCTCCTATTGAACTTCAGGAGTTAAAGGTCCAACTATAGGAGTTGTTGGACATCGGTTTCATTCGCCCTAGTACATCTCCTTGGGGTGCTCTGTTTTATTGTGTAAAGAAGAAAGACGAGTAGTGCGACTATGTATCGACTAACGGAATTGAACCATTTCACCATCAAGAATAGGTATCCGCTACCTCGCATTGATGACCTATTTGACCCGATTGCAAGGAGCACAATTCTTTTCAAAGATCGATCTTCGCTCGGATATCATCACCAAGATTAGAACCGAGGATATTCAAAGCGCGCTTTAGAACTTCGGTATGGGCATTATGAACTCTTAGTCATGTCTTTCGGATTGACAAATGCTCCTGCGGCATTCATCGATATGATGAATCTAGTATTCAAGGAATATTTGGATCAGTTCGTTATTGTCTTTATTGATGACATCCTCATATATTCCAAAAGTCGTGAAGATCATGAGCACCATTTGAAGCTTGTACTCCAAAGGCTTCGTGAAAACAAGTTGTATGGTAAGTTGAAGAAATGCGAGTTCTGGCTTGAGGAAGTAGCATTCCTTGGGCACGTAGTGTCAAAACATGAAGTATCTGTTGACCCGGCGAAGATTGAAGCAATACAAAGTTGGGAGCAACCAAAGACGGTGACCGAAGTACGTAGCTTTCTTGGCTTAGCTGGTTATTATCAGAGATTCGTGGAATGATTTTCTCGAATTTCTACTCCGTTAACTTAGCTGACTCAGAAAGATACAAAATTTATATGGAGTGAGGAATGCGAGAAGAGTTTTCAAGAGCTTAAGAGGAGACTCATTTTAAGACTGCTTCGACAATACCATCTGGTTCGGATGGATTTGTTATCTACAGCGACGCTTCAGGCAAAGGGTTAGGATGTGTTCTCATACAACATTGGAAAGTCATAGCCTATGCCTCGCGACAACTTAAAGAATATGAGAGGAATTATCCTACTCATGATCTAGAGTTAGCGTTAGCAATCATTTTTCGCTTAAAGATTTGGAGGCACTATCTATATGGGGAGAAAGTGGAGATATATTCAGACCATAAAAGCCTCAAATATTTCTTCACCCAAAAGGAACTCAATACGCGGCAACGACGTTGGCTCGAGCTGTTGAAAGATTATGACCACACCATTCAATACCATCCTGAATAAGCGAACGTGGTAGCTGACGCGTTGAGTAGAAGATCATATGCGGGAACGAGTGCGATGTTGTCAACACAAAGGCCCATTTTGTGTGATTTATAAAAAGATGAAGGTAGAATTCAAGACTCCGGGGACCCATGCGATGATGTCAAGTATACGCATAGAACCAACTTTAATCGAAAAAGTTAAATTTGCTCAAGCCACAGACCCGGAGCTGATGCGTATGAAGAAGAAAGTACAAGAAGGTGCTATTCCAGAAGCAAGAATCGATGAAGAAGGAATACTTCGAGTCCACTCCAGACTTTGTGTTCCTAACGACTTTGATTTGAAGAAAAAGATCAAGATGGAGGCACACAATACACCGTTTGCAATCCATCCTAGAAGTACCAAAATGTATCGTGATCTTTGACATACATTTTGGTGGAACAATATGAAGAGAGAGATTGCAAAGTTTATCTCGAGGTGTTTAACTTGTCAACCTGTAAAGGCGGAGCATTAAGTGTCAAAGGGTCCATTGCAACCACTTGAGATTCCGAAATGGAAGTGGAAACACATTACCATGGATTTCAAGCATGGGTCTTCCCGGTGCTTTCAAGGCATAAATGCTATTTGGGTTATTGTTGATAGATTAACCAATTTCGCTCATTTCTTGCCGATACGGGAGACTTATTCCCTTGAACGTCTTGTTCGTATGTATGTAAATGAGATTGTGAGATTGCATGGCATGCCAGTATCCATAGTTTCAGATCGTGTCCTAAGATTCACTTCACGATTTTGGGTTAGCTTGCAAAAAGCTATGGGGACGGATTTACGATTCAGTTTGGCATACAATCCTCAAACGGACGGACAATCAGAGAGGACTATTCAAACTCTTGAAGATTTATTAAGACTCTGTGTCCTAGATTTTAAAGGGAGTTGGGATAAGTATTTACCATTGGTGGAATTTTCCTACAACAACAATTATCAGGCAAGTATAGGTGTGGCTCCATTCGAAGCATTATATGGACAAAAGTGTCGCTCTTTAGTATGTTGGGATGAGGTAGGTGAAGCAACATTGTTGGGACCAGAGTTGGTACGTATGACTACAGAAAATATCCAAATGATTGACAACGTATACAAACGGCACAGGATCGACAAAAGAGTTATGTGGATCTTCATCGAAAGGACGTGGAATTTAGTATTGGGGATCATGTATTGTTGCGTGTGGCTCCATGGAAGGGAGTTACAAGATTTGGGAAGAGAGGAAAGCTCAATCCACGATTTATTGGTCCATTTTAGATTCTTGACCGAGTAGGAAATGTGGCCTATAGTCTCGCGTTACCTCCAAGTATGTCTCGTATTCATAATGTTTTTCACATATCTGTGCTTCGTAAATATGTGAAAGATTTGAACCACGTTATTGAGTTAGAACCGGACGAGATAGCCGAAGACTTAACGTACGAGGAGGTACCTGTCAAGATCTTGGATAGAAAGGAACATGTCCTACGTACAAAGGTCATACCCCAAGTCAAAGTTTTGTGGAGAAACCATGCTATTGAGGAAATGACCTAGGAGTTAGAAACAGAAATGAAAGCGGGGGATCCTCACCTTTTCGAAACACTAGGTACATACGTCAATTTTGAGGACGAAATTTCATAAGGAGGGGAGGTTGTAAGACCCCAACTTATTATTAATGAAATTAAATTTCCTCTATTTATTATTTTGAAATAGTAAGGGTTGATTTGATTAATGTGGTTAATTATGGGTAAAATGCTAAATATTTCAAATAAGCAAGTGGTTATAAAATATTCATTGTTATTTCGGGAATATTCGTTTGGTCGTGGAATATTAAATGCGATTGTAGCAATTTTGTGTGGGCCCCATAACTGAAAAGCGATTGGATGAAGAAAACGACAAGTATAAGTTGTTTATAAATAACGACGTAGTTATTACCGTTAATACTGTTGGAACACCCGGTGGTTAAAACACAGTAGAACACAGTATTGCATCAATTATTGATTCTTACATAAGAAGGCACTACTCAATAATTGTTACGAAGAATTACTTATTCAATATTTTATTTTATTGATTCAATAATTGATGCGTTGATATTTTATATTATTGTTGTTTCAATAATTGTCATTTACACAAGATTTTCTTTATCGAATTAATAATTCATATTATTTGAATAATATTATTAGATAACATTATTGTCAATATCTAGAAAGTTCTGTCTAAGGTGAGGTTTGGTCACCTAATTGCGCGCCAGTAAGGAGAAATCCTTATTCGAAAGCCCCTTTTCCCGGAACTACCGATTGTCGTGATTGTGATTCGTAATATTATTTGTGGATAATTAATTATTGATTTACATGATAAGAAAAATATTCATTTTATGTGGATATAGATGGAGAAAAATTTTAATGTGACAATTATTGAAAATTGATATTTTATCTTTTCTGATAAAATAATTTATTTAAATATATTATTATATTTTAATAATATAATAATGGTGATATTTTTATAATGAATGTGGGATATATGTATAAATGAGGAGGAAGAGTATTTTTTGTTACTAAAAATATTTAAAAAATGTTTTTCATGTTTGTGGACCCCATTTCTTGACTGAAATTTGATTATAGCTTGTAAAATCGTCCATATATGGATTTCGGTAAATTTCTGTTTGGAATTTGGAAAAACTTTTTTCTACAAAGTTGTAGAGAATTAAATTTCCTATGGAATGGACATAAGATTCGAATTTTTCTGATAAAAGGGCTATTTATTATGAATTATTGAAGTTCCGATGTTCCGGAATAATTGATTTTTTGAAGTTTTAATTATTTTTTTTAAGAAAAACATTTTTTTTTGATTTAGGTGAGGGGAGCCCACTTGCGTGGTTGATGATTTCAATCTAAGAAAGTGTGCGTAGAAATTTATAAAAAATAAAGTAATATTTTATTAAATTTTCTGCTTTGGAATTCTAAGCAATTTCCTATAAATAGGGTGCTTAGGTTAAAATTGAAAATCACACCAGAAATAAATTTTCTCTCTTTCTCTCTATATTATCGAGCGTATTCTTGTGAGTATTTTGATACTTTGAGTGTTGTTATACGGTGCAAGTTCCTTCAAAGACTATATACGTGATTCAAGTCGAAATCACTGTTTTTTCGAGGTAAGTGGATGTTATTTTTTTTAAAAAATGATATTATTTCTTCTAATATCATTATGCCGGGAGTATTGGTAAGATTTTCTTATGAAATTCTTGTCTTTTAGTGTCTCTGGGTTACTATTCACGATATACCAAGACTATTCACGTAAAAAATTAAAATTTTGTTTTTGTTCAAAATATCTATTATGGATACTAGCTTTGATTGTATCCATGTTTTGATCATTCTTGAATTTTACTTCACTATGGTTATTTATGAAGTATTTTTGAACTGGGATATTTAAAGTATTTAATCCTTATTATTTGTTCTTTTGTTTCAATGGATTCGTTTTCTTTAAAATATTTTTCATCATCCTCAGTCCTAAATGATGATATTATTGAATATCTTTGGCCTGTAGTGCAAAGATGGTTGATTCTCTTAAGAATATCTTTGGCCCGTAGTGCAAAGATGTACAGGTGTTGAGATGAACATGACCAACTGTTGAATATCTTTGGCCTATAGTAGAAAGATGAATATTTGATTTATGATATATATTGATTGATATTACAAGGATAAAATATTGATGATGGATTTTTTTTAAAATAATAGAAGATAGTAGATTTCATTCTCTACGTAACTCTTCTAATGAATTATTATTTCCGTTGCGAATATTGGTTTAAAACTTGTTGTCTATTGTATTCTATCAGATTTTTTTCCCTGTTGAGGACTAACGATAATTTGTTCTATGTTATCTTAGTCATAATATTCTTTACTGGGCTAGTTGAGCTCACCCTTTTCCTTTTTGTTCTATTTTTCTTCCCAGGATGCGAGAATGTAGCGAGTACTAGTCGGGGTATGGAATGAAGGTTCTAGAAATTCATTTTAGTAGTCCTCACTATTTTGTAAAATAGTGTATCAATAATTGTAATGAGGACTTATTTGAGTGTTGATATTGTCTAGAAGACAATATTTATTTTTAATTAAACTCACAGTTTATGTGTTGTCGTATTTTGCACGACAATTGTATTAATAAAGTTATAGTTGTTTCTGTAACATGTATTTTGGCGACTCAGAATGGGTGTTGTATACCTATTTTGGGGGCGTCACAAGTAATTCTTCGACCAAGACAAGAGTCTTAGAGAGGTCAACTGAGAGTTGGGTCTCTAATGAACTTGTGAGGTGAGGAAGAGGTTGTTGTTTCAAGACCAGATTATAGAATAGAACATAACTCAAAAGAAGTACAACTAAACTTGGCGGGGGAGTTGGGAGCTTGCTGTCCAAGATAAAATAGTTGAGAATAGTTAGAAGTTTGTCTATAAAACTTTGTAAAGGTTTCTCCGCTTGTTGAAGGTGTTTTTATTACAATAAGTAATAGGATCTCAAGTCTTGGAAAGGAGCTTGAGACTGGATGCAACAACATACCCGAGATGTATGTTGTGAACCAGACAAATCTATGTGCATTATGTGATTGAATTTTCACTGTCTTGCATCTTAATTTCTAACACTGCAAATTAATTATCTAAAAGTTCAAAAAGGCCTAAGATAATTTTTTAATTTGTAATAATCTATTCAACTCCTCTTTTAAATTATTATCGGACTTTCAAACTCACTTCATTATTCATAAGAATTCTTCTCTCATTCACTTTTTTCTATTATTTATAAAATGGTTTAGTATTTGAACTATTTTGTTGTCCCATTCTCCATGGAATTACATAGTAATATCCAATTTGTTTTCTTATACATAAAGATGAATTTGATATATTTAATATTATGTTAACTATGGTAGTTGGTTTTGAAAGCGAAACTGAACTAAAAGAAATTGAACCACAAGCATCAAAATCGTATCGCACCAATAACAAACAATCACAAACGATGTCATGTGCGATTTTGTATTTTAGAATTGTCAAACCACATCCAAGCAGTTTTATGTTAAGTTTGAACTTCCAACCACACCATGTTCTACTCTTGTACTAATGATGTAAGAAGTGTAATAGGAATTTAGATTTTATTGGACAAATAATTATTTTGTCCATTAACTTTATCAACTTTTGTAATTAGGTGATTGTTGTAATTTTTCATGAAATTATATCGTTAAACTAATTTTCCTTTTGTGTTCAAGATTTTTATTAATTACAGTCGGAAAAAAATTGCCTATGTGACACTTTTTTCTAACACAGAATTTAACTTGACACGCGTTGTAATACCCCAACTTTTTATGAATAAAGATTTAACTTTCTCTAAATATTATTTTGAATAGTAAGGTGTTGATTTGATTTAATACTATAGTTACGGGTGCTATGTGCAAATTTAACAAAGTAAGCAAGTGGTCATAAAATATTCGTTTGGTCGGGGAATATTCTTTTTGTCAGGAAATATTCGTACGACGACACAATCATTGGTGGATCACGTGACGGAATAACTGTCGGATATAGAAAGTGACAAAAATAACCTTTTCATAAAATAACGGCAAGACTTTTACCATTAAACTGTTGAAATACCCGGTGATAAAAGTATAGTAATACGTGTTGTTGCACAGTAGCACACGGTATTGCACAATATCTCTGATTATTGATGCTTACGTAATAAGTCACTCAGTTTTATTCAATAATTGTCACAGTAGTTGCTGCATAGTATATCATATTATTGATTCAATTATTGTCACAGTATCATCTGCATAATATTTTATATTATTAAATCAATAATTGAGACGACACAGTTATTCATATTATTATTTGCATTATTAACAATGTCTAGAAAGTTCTGTCGAGGAAAGTGTTTTAGTTATTTAATTGTGCGCCAATAAGGAGAAATCTTTATCGGAAAGCCCCCTCTTTCCTGGGAACAATCTGGTTGTCAATATTGTGAGTTATAATATTAAATGATGAATAATTGTTGAAAGATTAAAAATGTGTTGATTAAAGATAAGTGACTTGTGGTAAATATTTATTCAATTTTTGATATAAATAGAGGGATTTGTCATGAGGCATTTATTATAAGTTTGGCTTATTATTCCATGGGAAAATGTGCTAATTTTTCAGACCGTCGGTTGAAGTTATATTAATAAATCAATATGGACCGTTGGTTGAAGTTATAATAGTAAATCAATATGGACCGTTGGTTGAAGTTATAATAGTAAATCAGTATTGACCGTCAGTTGAAGTTTTAATAGTAAATCAATATGGACCGTCAGTTCATTAGTCCATTCTCCTATAAATAGAAGTTCCTTACTTCATCCTTTCTTACGAATTCACTAAAACTCTAGAGAGTGAAACTATAGAGAGAATAAGAGAGAAAGAAGAAAAGTATTCTGTTATTACACTATTGCAGTATCCAATCTCCTACTATGGTATGGGATATTATTTTTTTGTATTCATAAGGGGTATTATTTCTTTTGTATTCGTAAAGGATGTTATTTTCTTTATAATCATAACGGTTGTTATTTTATTCTTTATTAATCTGCGGGAGTAATCTGTCTATGCAGATTGCTGCATGCATGGTGAATAACCCTTCATATTTATTTTTTATTAATCTACGGGAGTAACCTGTCTACGTGGATTACCACATGCATGGTGAATAACACTTCGTATTCATTCTTTATTAAATTGTGGAAATAATCTGTCTACGCGGATTACCGCATAACGAGTGAAAATCCATTTACTGTTTTGTATATTCTTTTATACTCGTATGAGATATCATTTCTTTTGCACTCATCAAGGGATATCGTCATCTTTCATATTTCTCCATTTATGGTACGGATTTGTTGTTTGTTTCCATAATCTTATTATTAAATGGTGAAAACCCTTGAAGTTAATGGAATATTCTTAATAGTTTGTGCTTCATCTATTATCATTTCACTATTAGTCTGAACTTTTTTTATTAAAACTGTAATATTTTCATGGTGGGATACTATTTATGTCAGGGTACTATTCATTTGGAATACTATTCATTCGGGGGTGCTATTCATTCGGGGTACTTTTCATTCGAGTACTATTCTTTCGGGGTACTATTAACGATAAAATTGATTTCTTTTCTGTTCAAATTATTTTTGATACATGAATATCATTCTTGAATTTTACTCCACAATTAGTGATTATGTTGACAACTTGGACATTACTGAACTCTAGATAAATTGAATTATAAATCTCTAATATTTATCCTTGATCTCACTTGATTGATTCTTTATATCATTGTCATCTTCCTCATGCTTATATTGTGCTGAAAGTCATCTTTGGCCCGTAGTTCAAAGATTGACTGTTGATTGGTATGATTATGACCAGAAATTGTGTATTGGTATAATCATGACCTTTAATGTTACAGATAAAGGTTTGTGGTGAAAGTCCTATTTGGCCCGTAGTGCATAGATGGACAGGTGTTTGACATGATCATGACCACTGGTGATACAAACGATTATCTTTGACCCATAGTGCATAGATAATTGGTTGATTGAAAATAATTATTAATTGGTGTTAAAGGTATAAAATATTGATGATGGACTTTTAAATCATAGAAGATAATAGACATTATTCTCTACTTGACTTTTCTAATGGATTGTTGTGTTATTGATCTAAAACTTGTTGTTTATTGTATTCTATCAGATTTTTCCCTGTTGAGAACTAAGGATAATTTTTCCTTCATTATCTTAGTCATAATATTCTTTACTGGGCTAGTTGAGCTCACCCTTTTTCTTTTGGTACCGTTGTTCTTCTCAGGAAGCGAGAATGTAGCTGGGACTAGTCAAGAAGTGGAGTAATGGTCCTAGATAGTTACTATAGAAGTCTTCACTATATTGTGAAATAATGTAATAATAATTGTAATGAAGACTTAATTTGAGTTTGGATATTGTCGATGAGACAATATTTGTATTAAAACTCATAGCTTATGTGTTGTCGTATTTTGCACGACAGTTCAATAGTTGTATAAATGAAGTTTTTATTTAGATTCTATACCATGTATTTGGCGACCCAGAATGAGTTATGTGGACCTATTTTGAGGACGTCACACATGTGACATCTTTTTAATGATTTCTATAATGACATGAAATTAATGAATTTATTTTTTTAAACAAATATTCTCATTTCCTTTTCCTTTCCAATATTGTTAAAACTCTTTCTTCTTGCTCTCATGAACAAACTTTTCTCTCTTATTTTTTTTTTTCAATTGTCATACTAAAATAAAGTTGAGGGTAACCTTAAAATTATCTTTCTTTTTTGGGTCTTGGACTTTGGTAGGTGAGCCCGTGTTTGATCTTGTTAATTGTATGCGATATAGGTGATTTACCTAATTTATATGGCATATCATCAAACATTTAAGTTGCTTCAAACTAACACCTTAACTTAAATTTAAAATATATGTGAAATATATACTCGGTTCTTAAATATATGAGCATAAATAATCATAGTATCAATAAAATAAAATAAAGCAATACAACCTATTATATTGTAAGAAAAAAAGTAGCTCTTGCAATGTAAAACCGGAAAACATCTCATTCAAACTAAAAGAAATAAGAATAATTTAGAATTCCTTAATAGTAAGTACTAATAAAAAAAAGCAAAAATTCCATTAAAGTTGAGAAAAATTCAGTATACTTAAACAATTAATCAAAAAATTAGGAGAAGAAGAATAATAAGAAGCAAATAAGAAAATAAGACCTTTAATGTGTCCATTAGTTACCAAATTTAATATAATTAAATGCTAAATTGAGACCAAAATTAGTACCAAAACAACCATGGACCAAAATTAAATGTGCTTATATATTCTTTAGAAGATTTCAACGAGCGATACCGAGTCAACAGCTCATGATTAATTAAAAATAATTGTGAGTTTACTCGGATGGTTAATATAAGACCCTAATTTTTTATAAATAAAATTTATTTTTTTTTTATATGTGTTTCTAAAATAGTAATGTGTTAAATTGATAAAAAGTTAAAATTAAGGATGATATGCGCAAATTATAAGAAACAAAAAGAATATCAGGAAATATTTGGTAAAGTACAACGGTGCTGAAATAATCAATCATTGGTGAACTCTACAACAAAATAATTATTGAATACAGAAAACGAAAGAAATAACTTTTTTAATAAAAATATTGTCGGCGAAACCGTTACATTTAACTGTTTAAAATACTCGGTGATAATGAAACAGTAGCACGCGGTATTTCAGAGTAGCACGCGATATTCCACAGTAGTACGCGGTGACACGGTGTTCCACAATAACATACGGTATTCCACAATATTTCATATTATTGAACCAATAAATATTGTCACAGTAGAAAATTGTCACAATAACAAATGTATAATATTTTATATTATTGAACCATTAATTATCACAGTAGCAACTGCATAATATTTCAAATTATTGAACCAATAATTGTCATCGTAGTAAGGGTACCAATGGAAAGTTATCTAATTAAAATTCACAGATATTAAATAGTTAGACAGATTAATTATTTGAAAAACTATGTATATATATATATATATATATATATATATATGATATTAATACATTAAGTCAATAATGCGTAAGATGAATAATATAATAATAATTGTGAGTATTGAAAAATGTAATCCGAAATGTGAAAAATATGGATAGTTAATATGCGGTAGATTAAAGATAATCTTGAAATGTGAAAAATATGGATAATTGATGAATTGTATAGATTAAAGATACTCTTGAAATGTGAAAAGTGTAGTTAATTGATTTATGGTAAATGTTGATTAAGTTTTGCCTATAAATAGGGGCTTAACATAAAAAGTTTCATAACTTTCTTATTTATCCTTTTTTCCAATCTCTAAAAATTGTTTAGTGCAAGTGTATCTCTGAGTATGTTCATGCTACCTTAAGTATTGGTAAATATTAGTATGAGTTCGAGAATTGTTCAAGTGAGTTTTTATATAAAAGTAAAACCTGCAAGCAAAGTAGTTTAGCCAAAATGGCCTGTGTTTTGAGTGAAATTTGAAAAAAACGGTACGAAACTTCTTCCCTTTATTTTTTTTTTTGCAAAAATCTTGCTACTAATTAGTAAATAAGAATAATAATACATATTAAAAATAATAAAATAATTAATAATAAACAATATTATAAATATTATTAATAATAAATATTCGACAAAATGCTGAAGATCACCAACTTGGAAAACCAGTTTTTAGAATATGGTTTGATTTCCAAGGCAATTTGCTAATGAAGTTTTGTACCAGATAGCCTGGTTTTATCAGTGGAAGATATAAGGAAGGTTCGTATATAGTTTCTATAGAAATAAGATGTCAAGGAAGGTGGGAGGGAAGAAATCCTTTCAATACCCATCTAACGAAATCCTTGTTGAGAATGAAATCCTTTCTTTCGCAAAACGAGTCATTTTTTTTTTTACTTTTTAAAGCTAAATCACAAAAATATTAAAAAATAAAATTAATTATAATTTATGTAAATTTTGAATACAACAAATTTTGTAATAAGAATGATAAATATACTTACTAAATTAGAATAAACTATATATGGATGATAGCCTGTAAAATTAGAATTTTACATCCTTCAATAATACCATGACACGTAAGGAATTTAGGAGAAAATCAAAAGTTTTGAAATTCAATATAATTAGTTAAACACTTTTATCATGATAAATAATAAATACAAAATCTTCAATATATTTCAAATTATTTATTTATCTTCTAAATTCCCTGCATCATGGTGTTATTAGAGTGTAAAACTCTAATTTTACATGTCATCCGTATATAATTTGCTCTCCTACTAAATATAGTCAATATTATGTAGCCACATTACCACTTAAATGACACATTTTATAAATAAAAAAATAGATAATTATGCGGTGACCTTTCTCGACAAATTTACCTAACTCATGTATCCACTACTGAAAATCGGCAAGCAAATGATATAATGTTTATTTTTTTTGCTGAATAAATGATATAATGTTGTTTATTTTATAATAATTAGTAATAAATTTGAAATAATTCACAATAAATAATATTGTATCGACTAAAATTATATAAATTCAAGTTAGTTTTGAAAATTTACAAATTAACTTAACAAATAGTTGTAGCTTAATTGGTTTGAACTCTTATTTATTTACTTACAAGTCTTGTGTTCAAGCCTCACAATCCACAAGTAACAACATTTTATTTTAAAAAAAATAAGGGCCGGGCCAAAAACAGGTCAGGCCAAAATGGCTCGTATTTTTATGGGCTAAAATATTGCGGTCCATGGCCCATGTTTCTACTATGCGAGTAATAAGTTTACGGCTGCATGGGCACAGGCCTAAATTACTAGGTCTATATAAAAGTTACACAAGCACCCACAAACATCACAGAATGTTTACAACTTCCTTTAGAAGACTCTTCCTTTAGAATATTCATTTTTGAAAAACTTCCTTTGAAAGATTGTTTTGAAATATTTCTTTATTCCTTCAAAAATTATTTTGAAGTTTATTCTGCTCTATTTTGTACATTACACAAATTTATACTATTAAGTCACTTTTGACGGTTTCATAATATATGAATTAATGTACACCATAAAACTTATATGTGGTAGTTTCTAATTAAATTATAAATATACATATATGTTGATCAACTACATAGAAAACAATATCTAGTCACGTGCTAAGGTAATAAATATCATTTTCTTTCATACTCTTAAATTTATATTTAGTATGATAAGAAAGTATTGTTCGTTTCTACACTCTTTAACATTAAACGATGAAAATTCCTAAAAGGGCTAATGAAAAAATTGTCCCCCCAAGTTTGGACGAGAATCAATTTGATACTCAAAATTTGAGAATCGTCAATCAATACCTCTATGTATTTAAAATGTTCCTTTTTGCCATTCCGGCCAAATAAATCACTGTAGAAAGACACGAGTCAATAAATTAACATAATCTACGAATTGAACAAGGAAGTATACGTATATTGTATTTTATATCCAAAATAAGTATACACATTTATACTTGGAATTAAGTATAATTTACACTAAATATGATCTACACTAAAATAAATTATTTCGTACCTATCTTCTTCATGATTTGGTCTCCAAAGAGTCCTCCCCCACCACTTCAGTATATAGACACACACACACACACACACACACACACACACACACACACACACACACACACACACACTACCACTCTCTCCATCTTGGGCTTTTCTGTAAGATCTCAACTTTTTATGAATAAAAATTTAATTTTCTCTAAATATTATTTTGAATAATAAGGTAAAATTTGATATAATGGTATAGTTATGGGTGATATGTGTAAATTTTGCAAAGTAAGCAAGTTGTTATAAAATATTCGTTTGGTCGAAGAATATTCTTTTTGTCGGAGAATATATGTACGACGACACAATCATTTGTGAACCATATAACGGAATAACTATCGGATATAGAAAGCGACAGAAATAAACTTTTCATAAAATAACGACAAGACTTTTATCATTAAAATTTTAAAATACCCAGTGATAATAGTACAGTAATACGCGTTGTTGCACAGTAGCACACGATATTGCACATTATCTCTAATTATTGATGCTTACGTAAGAAGTCACTCAGTTTTATTCAATAATTGCCACAGTAGTTGCTGCATAGTATCTCATATTATTGATTCCATTATTATCACTGTATCATCTGCATAATATTTTATATTATTAAATCAATAATTGAGACGACACAGTTATTCATATTATTATTTGCATTATTGATAATGTTTATAAATTTCTGTCGAGGAAATGGGTTAGGTTATTTAATTGCGCTCCAATAAGGAGAAATCCCTATCCGAAAGCCCTCTCTTTCCTAGAAAGGATCTAGTTGTCAATATTGTGAGTTATAATATTAAGGATGAATAATTATTGAAAGATTAAAAATGTGTTATATATATTTATTAGCGATAAGTGATGAGATTTAATTTAATAGTTAGTCAAGACTAATTAAATAGTTTAATTAACTAAGAAAGCAAAAGTGTGTATAAAACACATAAAATAAAAATAAAACTCAAATTTGAGTTTGGAGACGCGAACGAGATATTTGAGTCCGAAACTATGAGATTAGTCAAAATAGACTATAAACACAAAATTTGTCGGGGTTGGTCAAAAAATTAACACTTGACTTTTTCGAAAAAAGTCAAACTTCGAAAATCTAAAGATGAATTTGTTGATAAAAATATTTTCATTGTGTTGGAAATATTAATGTTAGTAGAAATTGACATTTATTTTGATAATAGTTGATTTCTGGATGTTAAATTGACCAAACGGGTAATTAATTGCTATTAGTTCACATGCAAGGAACTATTAATTCACATGTAAGGAACTATTGGTTCACATGCAAGTACTATTAGGGGAGTTTGTGCAAGATTGCTAATACTTGAGAGACTAAATTAAAATAGAGGCAAAGATGAAGGTACTAAAGTATAATTAACCTTGTAATTTACCTCCCTTTCCTAGCCTATAATTACTCCTTCATTCATTCATTATTTCCTACCAATTTGAAGAACAAAATTATAATCACAAGTTATAGTGAGAGAAACTATAGAGAGAAAGAAGAAGAGTACTCTGCTACTTCATTATTGTAGTATCCAATCTCCAACTAAGGCAAGGGGTATTATTTCTTTCCTATTCGTAAGGGATATTATTTTTTGTATTCATTCCTTATTAATCTACGGAAGTTACCTGTTTGTGCGGATTACCGCATGCATGGTGAATAATCCATCGTATCCATTCTTTATTAATCTGTGGGAATAACCTGTCTACGCGGACTATCGCATGCCTGGTGAATAATCTTTCGTATTCATTCCTTATTTATCTGTAGGAATAATCTGTTTACGCGGATATGACGGGTGAAAATCCATTTGTAGTTTCTTGTATTATTTCATTTCATATTCCCAAATCTAAACGTACTATTGCTTCTATAATTCTCGAAATGATTAAAAATTCCTTGAGATTTGCGCTTCATCTAATATCATTTCATTGAAAAATTGGTCTGTATTCTCTTATCTTTTCATGTCAGGGTACTATTTATCCAGGGTACTGTTCATACGGTACTATTCATACGCTACTATTTATGAGTACTATTCATAACAAAATTTAATTTCTTTTTTGTCCAAGTTATTTTTGATACATAAATATCATTCTTGAATTTTACTCCACAATTGGTGATCATGTTGACAATTTGGACATTCTTGAACTCTGGATAAATTAAATTATAAATCTCTAATATTTATCCTTGTTCTCACTTGATTAATACTTTATAGCATTATCATCATCCTCATGCTTATAATGTGGTGAAAGTCATCTTTGGCCCGTAGTGCATAGATGGACTATGAATTGGTATGATTAATTATGTCCAAGAATTTTGTATTGTTATAATCATGACCTTTAATGTTCCAGACAAATGATGTGGTGAAAGTTCTCTTTGGCCCGTAGTGCATAGATGAACAGTTGTTTAGCATGATCATGACCACTGGTGATACTAAAGAATATCCTTAGCCCGTAGTGCATGGATAATTCGATGATGTGAAATATTTATTGAGTTGTTTTACAGAGATAAAATATTGATGATGATCTTTTAAATCATAGAAGATAGTAGACATCATGCTCTACTTGACTCTTCTAATGGATTGCTTGTTCCGCTGTAGTTGTTGATCTAAACTTGTTGTCTATTGTATTATATCATTTTTTACACCGTTGAGGACTAAGAATAATCTATTCTAAATTATCTTAGTCATAATATTATTTACTGAGCTAGTTGAACTCACTCTTTTCTTTCATTGTTCTCTTCAGAAAATAAGAATATAGCTGGAACTAGTCGGGAAATAGAGTAAAGATCCAAGATAGTTGCTATAGTAGTCCTACTATTCTATAAAATAGTGTGATAATAATTATAATGAGGACTTTATTTGAGTTTAGATATTGTCTACGAGACAATATTTGTATTAAAACTCATAGCTTATGTTTTGTCGTATTTTGCACGACAGTTAATAATTGTATAATTGAAGTTGTATTTAAATTCTGTACCATATATTTTGCGACCCAGAATAGGTTGTGTGGACCTATTTTGGGGGCATCATAGTTGGTATCAAAGCTTAGGGATATGATCTCTGGTGGAGATCTAAGGTTAGAACTAGGAGGGGAGAGACGAGTAAAAACATTCGCTAGTGTGTCCTACCTAAGTTTATTTGTTATTTAATTGGTCGATCAGAATATAGGGATAATATGTGGAATGTTAATTTCTTGTTTTGTGGCAGTATTTGAGAATGACATCTGAAAATCAAAGGATGAACTCATATAGAGGTTTAAGTAATAAATTGAGGAGGATTTATTAGGAGAATTTTATGATCGAAATATAGAACTGAAAGATCGTATTCATGAATTAGAAGAGCAGGGTGAAGAACGACAGACTGTCGTGGAACAAAGGGATGCAACTATTCAAGATTTTGCTACCCGATATGCGAAGCTTGAACAGAAGCTCTCTTTGGCAAAGTATATAATAATAGATCTGGAATCTGAGAATGCAAATGACAAATACCAGCTGAAAGAAGAAACAACTATACGAGTGACAATGGAGGATGCATTGGTAAAGGCCGCACAACGCGTTGATATTGTAGAAAGAGACGTCTGATCCAAGAAAGCTAACATAGATGATATGTATTTCTCTTTTAGGACAGCAATTGGGAGAACCCAACATCGAGTTTTGAATTACCCTATACAGAGCGGTTAACCCCAATTCGATATGGATCGAAGATTAATGATTCAGATCATGGATCAGGAGTACGACGAAGTAGTTGAGGGTGGAATGTGCCCTATAGCAAAGTCAAGTGTAGTGGTAATGATGACACCAAAGGTTGTCCCGGACAAGTCAAAGTCGGTGGTTCAAGAAAGAGCGTTTTTTGTGACTTTCCAAAGAAGCGAGGAACCCGAACGAAGTTATCACGGGTAAGTTAATTATAAACTCTAGCGAAGTCTATACCTTATTCGATACCGGTTCTACCCATTCTTTTATTTCACCTGCTTGTGCTCAACATTTAAACTTGACTCCAGAGAAATTAGACTTTGACTTATCAGTTGAAACTCCGTTGGGAGAAGCCTTTGTTACATCCACCATTTATAAATCTTTTTGATTCAAATCGATACCCTCACATTACCTGTTGATCTCATCTCTTTGAAAATACTTGCATTTGATGTGATTTTAGGGATTGATTGGTTAACTACTCATCATGCTAAAATTGATTATTTTTGTAAGGTTATTAGTTTTCATATTCCCAACCAACCTGTTATGCGAATTCAAGCAACCAAACCACTAAAGTCAATCACTACCATATCAAGCCATAAAGCCATTCATTTATTGAAAAATGGATGTCAAGCTTTTATACGTCAGATTTGAATGATATTTCTGTTGTTAATAAATTTCCTAACATATTTCCTAAAAAGCTTCCTGGCCTACCCCCAGAGCATGAAAATCAAATTTTGTATTGAACTTGAACCTAGTACAAAACCCATTTCCAAAGCCCCATATCGAATGGCTCCTATTAAACTTCAGAAGTTAAAAACCCAACTACAGGAATGGTTAGACATTGGTTTTATTCGTCCTAGTACATCGCCTTGGGGTGCTCCTGTTTTATTCGTAAAGAAGAAAGATGGGAGTATGCGACTTTGCATTGACTATCGGGAGTTGAACCATGTCACCATTAAAATAGGTATCTGTTACCTCACATTGATGACCTATTTGAATGATATTTCTGTTAATAAATTTCTTGATGTATTTTTTAAAGAACTTTATGGCCTACCCTCTGAACGTGAGATCAAATTTTTTATTGACCTTGAACCCGATACAAAACCCATTTCTAAATCCCCATATCAAATGGCTCCTATTGAACTTCAGGAGTTAAAAATCCAACTACAGGAGTTGTTAAACATCGACTTCATACGTCCTATTACGTCTCCTTGGGGTGCTCTTGTTTTATTCTTAAAGAAGAAAGGTGAGAGTATGAGACTCTACATTGACTATCGAGAGTTGAACCATGTCACCATAAAAAATAGGCACTCGTTACCTCGCATTGATGACCTATTTGACCAATTGCAAGGTGATAAATTCTTCTCAAAGATCGATCTTCGTTCCGGATATCATCAGTTAAAGATTAAAACTGATGGCATTCCAAAGACTGTCTTTAGAACTCAATACGGCCATTCCAAACTTCTAGTTATGTCTTTAGGATTGACCAATGCCCATGTTGCCTTCATGGACATGATGAACCAAATATTCAAGGAATATTTGGGTTATTTTGTGGTTGTCTTTATTGATGACATCCTAATATACTCCAAAAGCCTCAAATATTTCTTCACCAAGAACAAACTTAACATTCGCCAAAGACGTTGGCTTGAGCTGTTGAAAGATTACGACCATACCATTCAATATCATCCTGGAAAAGCGAACATGGTAGCTGACGCATTGTGTGACGCCCCCAAAATAGGTATACAACACCCATTCTGAGTCGCCAAATACATGGTACAGAAACAACTACAACTTTATTAATACAATTATCGTGCAAAATACGACAACACATAAACTGTGAGTTTAAATAAAAATATTGTCATCTAGACAATATCCACACTCAAATAAGTTCTCATTACAATTATTGATACATTATTTTACAAAAATAGTGAGGACTACTAAAACAACTTTCTAGAACTATTATTCCGTACCCCGACTAGTACTCGCTACATTCTCGCCTCCTGAGAAGAAAAATGGAACAAAAAGGTAAAGGGTGAGCTCAACTAGCCCAGTAAAGAACATTATGACTAAGATAATATAGAACAAATTATCGTTAGTCCTCAACAGGGAAAAATATGATAGAATATAATAGACAACAAGTTTCAGATCAATATTCGCAGTGAAAATAATAATTCATTAGAAGAGTTAAGTAGAGAATGAAATCTTCTATCTTCTATGATTTTAAAGTCCATCATCAATATTTTATCCCTGTAACATCAATCAATATACATCTTGAATCAAATATTCATCTTTTGCCTTTCACAGGCAAAGATATTCATCAGTTGGTCATGTTCATCTCAACACCTGTTCATCTTTGCACTATGGGCCAAAGATATTCATCAGAAAATCATTCATCTTTGCACTACAGGCCAAAGATATTCAATTATATCTTCATTTAGGACTGAGGATGATGAAAAATATTTTAAAGAAAACGAATCCGGTGAGACAAAAGAACAAATATTAGGGATTCGTACTTCGGTTTATCCATGTTCAAAAACACCTCATAATATACTATGGTGGAGTAAAATTCAAGAATAATAATCAAAACATGGATATAATCAAAGATAATAACAAAAATAGACATATGGGATAAAGAATGAAAATTTAATTTTCTGTGAATAGTGCCGTATTTGTGAATAGTGCCATATACGTGAATAGTAGTCCCGACACAAAAAGACAAGAATTTTACAAGAAAAATCTTACCAATATTCAGGCATAATGATGTTGAAATAAATAATATCATTTAAAAAAAATAACATCACTTACCTCAAAAGGATAGTACTTCTGACTGGAATACGGGATATAGTGCTGAAAGGAACTTATATAGCAACACTCAAAGTATTAAAATACTCACAAGAATACGCTCGATAATATAGAGAGAAAACTTCAGTTTCTGGTGTATTGTTCAATTCTAACCTAAGCACCCTATTTATAGAAAAATACTTAGAACACCAAAATAGAAAATTTAATAAAATATTATTATTTTTAATAAAATTTTCCTTAGCCCACCAAATCAAAATCTCATCACACTCATCCACAAAAAAACGTTTTTCATTAAAAAAATATTTTATAACCCAAAAATCAATTCAGACCCAATATTTCGGAACTTCAATAATTTTTAATAAATAGCCCTTTTATCAGAAAAATTCAAATCTTATGTCCTTCCATAGGAAATTCAATTCTCTACAACTTTGTAAGTTTAAGTTTTTCCAAATTCCAAGCAGAAATTGACCGAAATCCACATACGGATGATTTTGCAGGCTATAATCAAATTACAATCAAGAAATGGGGCCCACGAACATGTTTATCATGTTTTAAATATTTTTTGTAACAAAAATACTCTTCCTCCTCATTTATTCATATATCACACATTCATTGTAAAATACCACCATTATTATATTATTATAATATTATAATATATTTAAATGAATTATTTTATCAGAAAAGATAAAATATCAATTTTCAATAATTGTCACATTAAAAACTTTTCTCCTTCTATATCCACATAAAATGAATATTTTTTTTATCATATAAATCAATAATTAATTATTCACAAATAATATACTGAATCATAATATCGACAACCAGTAGCTTCACAGGAAAGAGGGGCTTTCAATAAGGATTTCTCCTTCATGGCGGCGTAATTAGGTGACCAAGCCTCTCCTTAGACAGAAATTTCTAGACATTGCCAATAATGTTATCTAATAATATTATTCAAATAATATAAATTATTGATCTGATAATGGAAAATACTGTGTAGTGATAATTATTGAAACAACAATAATATAAAATATCAACGTAGCAATTATTGATTCAATAAAATATTGAACAGTAATTACTGTAACAATTATTGAATAGTGCCTTCTTACGTAAGAATCAATAATTGGTGCAATACCGTGTGCTACTGTGTTTACACCACCCGGTATTCTAACAGTGTTAACAGTAACAACTATGCCGTTATTTATAAAAAAACTTATACTTGTCACTTTCTTTATCCAATCGCTTTCCGTTATGGGGCCCACATAAGGTCAAACCGTCGCATCGAATATTCCCAAAACAATAATAATATATATGCACCAAAAACGAATATTCTAAAACAACAATGAATATTTTATAACCACTTGCTTATTTGAAATATTTGCGCATTTTACCCATAACTAACCACATTAATCAAATCAACCCTTACTATTTCAAAATAGAGAAATTCAATTTCATTTATAATAAGTTGGGGTCTTACAACCTCCCCTCCTTATGAAATTTCGTCCTCGAAATTGACGTACGTACCTGGCATTTCGAAAAGGTGAGGAAACCTCGCTTTCATTTTCGTTTCCAACTCCCAGGTCATTTCCTCAATAGCATGGTTTCTCCACAAAACTTTGACTTGTGGTATGACCTTTGTGCGAAAGACATGTTCCTTCTTATCCAAAATCTTGACAGGTACCTCCTCGTATATTAAATCTTCGGCTATTTCGTCTGGTTCTAACTCAATAATGTGGTTCGGGTCTTTCACATATTTACGAAGCACAGATATGTGAAAAATATTGTGAACACGAGACATATTTGGAGGTAACGCAAGTCTATAGGCCACATTTCCTACTTGGTCAAGAATCTGAAATGGACCAATAAATCATGGATTGAGCTTTCCCCTTTTCCCAAATCTTGTAACTCCCTTCCATGGAGCCACACGCAACAATACATGATTCCCAATACTAAATTCCATATCCTTTTGATGAAGATCTGCATAACTCTTTTGTCGATCCTGTGCCATTTGTATAGGTTGTCGAATCATTTGGATCTTTTCTGTAGTAATACGTACCAACTCTGGTCCCAACAATGTTGCTTCACCCACCTCATTCCAACATACTGGAGAGCGACACTTTTGTCCATACAATGTTTCGAATGGAGCCACACCTATACTTGCTTGATAACTGTTGTTGTAGGAGAATTCCACCAATGGTAAATACTTATCCCAACTCCCTTTGAAGTTTAGGTTACAGAGTCTTAATAGATCTTCAAGATTTTGAATAGTCCTCTCTGATTGTCCGTCCGTTTGAGGATGGTATGCCGAACTGAATCATAAATTCATGCCCATATCTTTTTACAATATTCATCAGAAATCATTCATCTTTGCACTACAGGCCAAAGATATTCAATAATATCATCATTTAAGACTGAGTATGATGAAAAATATTTTGAAGAAAGCGAATCCAAAGTGAAACAAAATGACAAGAATTAAGGATTAAGGATTAGAGTACTTTGTTTTATCCATGTCCAAAAAAATACCTCAAAAATAATCATAGTGGTGTAAAATTCAAGAATGATCAAAACATGGATACAATCAAAGCTAGTATCCACAATAGATATTTTTAGGCGAAAAGGAAAATTTTATTTTTGATGAATAGTGTCAGATTCGTGAATAAAGGTCGATATCGTGAATAAGAACTCAGACACAAAAAGTTCCAAATTTGATAAAACTTCAAATCAATATTTCAAAGATAATGATATTGAAGAAATAATATCATTACTGAAAAAAATAATATCCCTTACCTCGAAAGATTAGTACTTTCTAAATTGGAATATCTTTGGGTATAGTCTTTGAAGGAAACTTGCAGACCGATATAACAATACTCAAAGTATCAAAATCCTCACAAGAATACGCCAATATATAGAGAGAAATAGGGAGAAAAATTCAGTTTCGTGTAATTTTCAATTCTAACCTAAGCACCCTATTTATAGGAAAATGCTTAGAACACCAAAGCAGAAAATTTAATAAAATATTAATATATATTTATTAAATTCCTACGCACACAAAATCTGATTTAAACCATCAGTCACCAAGAGTGACTCACCTTGCCTAAATAAAAAAAAATGTTTTTCTTATTAAAAATATTTAAAACTTCAAAAATTAATTATTTCGGAGCTTCAGAACTTCAATAATTCATAATAAATAGCTCTTTTATCAGAAAAATTCAAAACACGCGACTTTCCATAGGAAATTCCATTATCTACAACTTTACAAAAGGAAGTATTTCCAAATTCCAAACAAAAATTGACTGAAATCCATAAACGGGCGATTTTACAGGCTATAATCAAATTTCAGTCAAGAAATGGGGTCCACCGACATGTTTAACATGTTTTAAACATTTATTGCAACAAAAATACTCTTTCTCCTCGTATACTCATATATCACACATTCATTGTAAAAATATCACCATTATTATATTATTAAAAATATAATAATATATTTAAATGAATTATTTTATCAGAAAAAGATAAAATTTCAATTTTTAACAATTGTCACATTAAAAATTTTCTCCATCTATATCCACATAAAATCAATATTTTCCTCATCATATGAATCAATAATTAATTATTCACAAATAATATTACGAGAATCACAATATCGACAACGAAAGTAGAGTTCTAGGAAAGAGGAGGCTTTCCAATAAGAATTCTCTTTTCTTGGCGGCGCAATTAGGTGACCAAACCTCTCCTTAGATGTAACTTTCTAGACATTGCCAATAATGTTATCTAATAATATTATTAGGATAATATGAATTATTGCTTTGATAATAAAAATACAGTGTAATGACAATTATTGAAACAACAAAGAATATAAAATATCAACGCATCAATTATTAAATCAATAAAATATGAGCAAGAATTATCGTAACCATTATTGAGTAGTGCCTTCTTACGTAAGAATCAATAATTGGTGCAATACTGGTAAAGCTTCTTGTGTTTTAACCAAGAGTATTTTAACAAAGATAATTCAGAATAACTACGCCTGCTAGTTATTTTTAAACAACTTATATTTGTCGCTTTTTTTTCATCCAATCACTTTTCGTTATGGGGCCCATTAAAGATCGCTTGCACTGTGGTACGAATATTCCCGACAAATGAAGAATATTCCACGACCAAACGAATATTTCCCAAACAACAATGAATATTTTATAACCACTTGTTTATTTTGAAATATTTACATATTTTACCCATAACTATCCACATTAATCAAATCAACCCTTACTATTTCAAAATAATAAATAGAGAAAATTAAATTTCATTAATAATAAGTTGGGGTCTTACAACCTCCCCTCCTTAGGAAACTTCGTCCTCGAAATTGATGTACGTACCTGGTGTTTCGAAAAGGTGAGGATACCTCGCTTTCATTTCCGTTTCCAATTCTCAGGTCATCCCCTCTATAGCATGATTCCTCCATAAAACTTTAACTTGTGGTATGACCTTTGTGCGTAGGACATGCTCCTTCCTATCCAAGATTTTGACAGGTACCTCTTCGTACGTTAAGTCTTCGGCTATCTCGTCCGGTTCTAACTCTATAACGTGGTTCGGGTCTTTCACATATTTACGAAGTACAGATATGTGAAACACATTATGAACACGAGACATACTTTGAGGTAACGCTGATCTATAAAGCTACATTTCCTACTCGGTCAAGAATTTGAAATGGACCAATAAATCGTGGATTAAGCTTTCCTCTCTTCCCAAATCTTGTAACTCCTTCCATGGAGCAACTCGCAACAATACATGATCCCCTATACTAAATTCCACGTCCTTTCGATGAAGATCCGTGATAACTCTTTTGTCGATCTTGTGCGCTTTGTATACATTGTCGAATCATTTGGATATTTTTCGGTGAGTCATACGTACTAACTTCGGGTCCCAACAATGTTGCTTCACCCACCTCATCCCAACATATTGGAGAGCTTACACTTTCGTCCATATAATGCTTCAAATGGAGCCACACCTATACTTGCTCGATAATTGTTGTTGTAGGAGAATTCCACCAATGGTAAATACTTATCCTAACCGCCTTTGAAGTCTAGGACACGAGTCTTAATAGATCTTCAAGAGTTTGAATAGTCCTCTCTCGATTGTCCGTCCGCTTTGAGGATGGTATGCCAAACTAAATCGCAAATCCGTGCCCATAGCTTTTTGCAAGCTAACCCAAAATCTTAAAGTGAATCTTGGGTCACGATCCGAAACTATGGATACAGGCATGCCATGCAACCTCACAATCTCATTCACGCACATACTAGCAAGACATTCAAGGGAATAAGTCTCTCGTATCGGCAAGAAATGAGCAGACTTGGTTAATCTATCAACAATAACCCAAATAGCATTGATGCCTTGAGAAACCGTAGGAAGACCCGTAACGAAATCCATGGTAATGTGTTCCCACTTCCATTTCGGAATCTCAAGTGGTTGCAACGAACCCTTAGGTACTAGATGCTCCGCCTTTACACGTTAACAAGTTAAACACATCGAGATAAACTTTGTAATCTCTCTCTTCATATTGTTCCACCAAAATGTATGTCGAAGATCACGATACATTTTAGTACTTCCAGGATGGATTGCAAATGGTGTATTGTGTGCCTCCATCATAATCTTGTACTTCAAATCGTAGTCGTTTGGAACACAAATTCGGAGTGGACTCAAGTATTTCTTCTTCATCAATTCTCGCTCGAATAGCACCTTCTTGTACTTTCTTCTTCATCATACGCATCGGCTCCGGCCCGGTGGCTTGAGCAACCTTAACTTTTTCTATTAAAGTTGGCTCTATACGTATACTTGACATCATTGCACTCATTCCTGCATATGATCTTCTACTCAACGCGCCTTACTACCACGTTCGCTTTTCGGGATGGAATTGAATAGTGTGGTCGTAGTCTTCAATAGCTCGAGCCAACGTCATTGCCAAAAGATGTTGAGTTCTTTTTGAGTGAAGAAATATTTAAGGCTTTTATGGTCCAATATATCTCCACTTTCTCCCCATATAGATAGTGCCTCCATATCTTTAATAAAATGATGCGGGCCGCTAACTCTAGATCATGAGTAGGATAATTCCTCTCATACTCATTAAGTTGTCGAGGCATAAAGGCTATGACTTTCCCACGTTGCATGAGAACACATCCTAACCCTTTGCCTCAAGCATCGCCAGAGATAACAAATCCATCCGAACCGGATGGTATTGTTAGCACAGTAATCGAAATAAGTCTCCTCTTAAGCTCTTGGAAACTCTTCTCGCATTCCTCACTCCATATGAATTTTATATCCTTCCGAAGTTATTTGGGTTAATGGAGTAGCGATTCGAGAAAACCCTTCCACGAATCTCGATAATAACCATTAAGCCCAAAAGCTACGTACTTTACCACCGACTTCGGTTGTTCCCAACTTTGTATTGCTTCAATCTTCACGGATCAACAGATACTCCATATTTCGACACCACGCGCCCAAGGAATGCTACTTCCTCAAGCCGTAACTCGATTTCTTTAATTTGGCATATAGTTTGTTTTCACGAAGCCTTTGAAGTACCGACTTCAAATGGTGCTCATGATCTTCATGACTTTTGGAATATATGAGGATGTCATCAATAAAGACAACAACTTAATCGATCCAAATATTCCTTGAATACTCGGTTCATCATATCCATGAAAGCCGCAGGAGCATTAGTCAATCCGAAAGACATGACTAAGAATTCATAATGCCCGCATCTGAAGTTCTAAAGCGGTCTTTGAATATCCTCGCTTTTAATCTTCAATTTGATGATAACCGTAAGCTAAGATCGATCTTTGAAAAAATTGTGCCCCTCGTGAATCGGGTCAAACAAGTCATCAATACGAGGTAGAGGATACCTATTCTTGATAGTGACATGGTTCAATTCCCGATAGTCAATAAAGTCGCATACTCCCGTCTTTCTTCTTTACGAATAAAACAGAGCACCCCAAGGAGATGTACTAGGACGAATGAAACCGGGTGTCCAACAACTCCTCGTAGTTGGACCTTTAACTCCTCAAGTTCAATAGAGCCATTCGATATGGGGTTTTAGAAATGGGCTTTGTATGCGTGTTCAAGATCAATAAAGAATTCAACTTCACGCGGGGGGTAAGAAGGAAGTTCTTCAGAAATACGCCAAGAAAGTCAATAACAACAGAATATTATTCAAATTTGACGTGTCTTTATTCAAATCCATAACATGGGCTAAGAAAGCTTGACATCCTGCTTTTTTAATAAACGAATAGCTTTATGATTAGATATGATGTTGATTGATTTTAATGGTTTAGTTGCTTGAATTGCACAACGGGTTGGTTAGGAATATGAAAACTAACAACCTTACAAAAACAATCAATTTTGGCATGATGAGTAGTTAACCAATTAATCCCTAAAATCACATCAAAAGCAAGTATCTTTAAAGAGATAAGGTCAACGGTAAGGTGATGGTGCCAACTTGAATCAAACATGATTTATAAAATGTGGATGTGATGAAAGTTTCTCTAACGGAGTTTCCACAGATAGGTCAAAGTCTAATTTCTCCCGAGTCAAGTTTAAACGTTGAGCACAAGTAGAGAGATAAATGAACGGGGTAGTACCCCAGTATCAAGTAAGGTATAAACTTCGCAAGAATTTATAAATAGCTTACCCGTGATCAACTCGTTTGGGTTCCTCGCATTTTGACGACCACAACAAACGCTTCTTCCAGAACCGTTGACTTTGAATTTTACGGGGATGATCTTTGAGTCACCGCCCCTCATTGAACTAGGTTTCGCTACTGCATAATCTCGAGCGATATGTCCTTCTTTTCCACAATTATAGCATACCTTGAACTGTTGTGGGCGGTTTGACCGATATGTCCCTCTTTTCGCATTTATATAGATATGACCTGGGTGGTCGTTCTCCTCCCTTAGAACCCGATTCTCGCGCAAGACTGTCGTCTTCACATGGTCGTTGTTAAATCTCCTCTTTTAAAATCTCCTCCTAACTCGTTTCTTCTATTTTCACGGCCATGATTACCACCAGAGCGGTTACCATTTTGTCCGTCTTTTTCTTTCTCCGTGGTTATCGTTGTTTTGTTGATTGCCATCTCCTAAGATGATCCTCGGTTGTGGTCCTCGGTTGTCCGTACTCGTTATCTCGCTTTCTAATAATTGAGCCTCATTTACAACATCCGAATAGAGAGAAAATTTATGAGAAATGAGATATCGACGTATGCCGGGTTTCAAACCTCTATGAAACATCCGCGTCATACGTTCCCCATTCTCCACCAAATGAGGTGCAAACACGGATAACTCGCAAACTTTGCCTCGATCGAGACACCGCCATGTTGTTTTGTTCTAATCTGATGAACTCCACTTCCTTCATATGACGAACACTTTCGTGAAAGTATTTGTCATTAAATAGTTTCAAACGTCTCCCAAGACATCTTTGAGTCAATTTGGATGGGTACGCTTCACAGACTCCCACCGAAGAGTACGCTTTCGCCACGGAACATAAAGGTGGCGAATGGAACCTTCTGTTCTCCGTGCATCCCAAGACATCGAATATCTTGGTAATTTGCTTGACCCATGTTTCCGCCATGATCGAATCGCTTTCCCTTAAATTCTCGTGGTCCCAACTCTTTGGGCGCTTGCATTTGTGATAACCCGCGAATTGCTATCATTTCCTCCTGTATTTTGAACACGAGTCTCCTCGTCGATTTTGCATGAATCGCAAAAAGCTTCTAAACATCCCCTCGCTCATCATCTCGTCATTGGTGTTGTTCACAGGAGGAACATTGCCATAACTGCTGCACGTTCTCTCCTCGTTGGTGAGTACAAAGGCGTCTCCACGGTCTCATTTCCATTGTTAATATTCTCATCGACATTCTCAAAACATCGTCTATAAAACAAGGGTTAATTAAGGAAATCAATATATCACATAATATCCCTATATCTTGACCAACTAAGAAATAAGCTTAGTAGGACACACTAATAATGATTTACTCTGCCTCCCTCCTAGTTCTATTCCCGATCTCATGGAGATCATATCCCTAAGCTCGATACCAACTCGACGCCCCCAAAATAGGTATACATCACCCATTTCGAGTTGTCAATACATGGTAAAGAAACAACTACAACTTTATTATTACAACAAGAAAGCGTGAGTTTGAATACAAATATTATCTTCTAGACAATATCTATACTCAAATAAATCCTCATCACATTTATTGATACATTATTTTACAAAAATGGTGAGGACTACTAAACAACTCTCTCTAGAACCTTCATTCCATACCCGACTCGTACTCGCTTATATTCTCGCCTCCCGAGAAGAAAAATGGAACAAAAAGGAAAAGGTGAGCTCAACTAGCCTAATAAAGAATATTATGACTAAGATAATATACAACAAATTATCGTTAGTCTTCAACAGGAAAAATCTAATAGAATACAATAGACTACAAGTTTTAAATCAATATTCGCAGTTGAAATAATAATTCATTAGAAGAGTTAAGTAGAGAATGCAAACTACTATCTTCTATGTATGAATTTAAAAGTTCATCATCTATCTTTTATCCCCAGTAACATCAATCAATATATATCCGAATCAAATGTTCATCTTTGCACTACAGCCAAAGATATTCATCGATTGGTCATGTTCATCTAAACACTGCTCATCTTTGCACTCACGGGCCAAAGATATTCATCGAAATCATTCATCTTTTGCACTACAAAAGCCAAAGATATTCAATAATATCATCATTTAAGACCGAGGATGATGAAAAATGTTTTTGAAGAAACGAATCCAGTGAAACAAAATGACAAGAATTAAGGATTAAGGATTCGTACTTTGTTTTATCCATGTCCAAAAATACCTCAAAAATAATCATAGTGGTATAAAATTCAAGAATGATCAAAACATGGATACAATCAAAGCTAGTATCCACAATAGATATTTTAGAGGCGAAAAGGAAAATTTTTATTTTTAGATGAATAGTCTTAGTGATTCGTGAATAAGGTCGATACGTGAATAGTGTCAGATACGTGAATAGTAACTCCAACACAAAAAGTTCCAAATTTGATAAAACTTCAGATTAATATTTCAAAGATAATGATATTGAAGAAATAATATCATTACGAAAAAAAAAAATATCCCTTACCTCGAAAGATTAAGATTACTTAATTTGGAATACTAGGTATAGTCTTTGAAGGAAACTTGCACCGTATAACAATACTCAAAGTATCAAAATCCTCACAAGAATACGCCAATATATATAGAGAGAAAAATAGGAGAAAAATTAGGTTTCGGTGTAATTTTCAATTCTAACCTAAGCACCTCATTTATAGGAAAATGCTTAGAACATTAAAGCGTAAAATTTAATAAAATATTAATATATATTTATTAAATTCCTACGCACACAAAATCGATTCAAACCATCAGGTCACCAAGAGTGACTCACCTCGCCTAAATCAAAAAAATGTTTTTCTTATTAAAAATATTTAAAACTTCAAAAATTAATTATTTTGAGCTTGTAACTTCAATAATTCATAATAAATAGCTCTTTTATCAGAAAAATTCAAATTTGTGAGTTTTCATAGGAAATTCCATTATCTACAACTTTGCAGAGGAAAGTTTTTCCAAATTCCAAACAAAAATTGACCGAAATCCATAAACCAAGCGATTTTACTGTGCTATAATCAAATTTCATTCAAGAAATGGGGGGGTCCCGACATGTTTAACATGTTTTAAACATTTATTGCAACAAAAATACTCTTTCTCCTCAGATACTCATATATCACACATTCATTGTAAAAATATCACCATTATTATATTATTAAAAATATAATAATATATTTAAATGAATTATTTTATCAGAAAAAGATAAAATTTCAATTTTCAACAATTGTCACATTAAAATTTTCTCCATCTATATCCACATAAAATAAATATTTTCCTCATCATATGAATCAATAATTAATTATTCACAAATAATATTACTGTAATCACAATATTGACAACCGTGCAGTTCTAGGAAAGAGGGGCTTTCAATAAGAATTTCTCCTTCATCGGCGCCAAGCAATTAGGTGACCAAACTTCTTCTTATGTAACTTTCTAGACATTGCCAATAATGTTATCTATTAATATTATTCAGATAATATGAATTGTTTTTCGATAATGAAAAATATCGTGTAATGACAATTATTGATACAACAACAATATAAAATATCAACGCAAGCAATTATTAAATCAATAAAATAATTGAACAAGAATTATCGTAACCATTATTGAGTAGTGCCTTCTTACGTAAGAATCAATAATCGTGCAATACTGGTGTCTTTTGTGTGTTTTAACCAACCGAGTATTTTAACAAAGATTATTGTGTAATAACTCACGCCTGTTATTTTTAAACAACTTATATTTGTCGTTTTCTTCATCCAATCGCTTCAGTTATGGGGCCCATAAAAGATCGCTACCGTCGCATTTAATATTCCCCGACGTGAAGAATATTCCATTTACTAAACGAATATTCCCCGACAACAATGAATATTTTATAACCACTTGCTTATTTTGAAATATTTGCGTATTTTACCCATAACTATCCACATTAATCAAATCAACCCTTACTATTTCAAAATAATAGATAGAGAAAATTAAATTTCATTAATAATAAGTTGGGGTCTTACATCTATGCCATGAGAAACCGTGGGAAGACCCATAACGAAATCCATGGTAATGTGTTCCCACTTCCATTTTGGAATCTGAAGTGGTTGCAATGGACCCTTTGGCATTTGATGCTCCGCCTTTACATGTTGACAAGTTAAAAACCTCGAGATAAACTTCGCGATCTCTCTCTTCATATTATTCTACCAAAATGTATGTCAAAGATCACGATACATTTTGGTACTTCCAGGATGGATTTCAAATGGCGTATTGTGTGCCTCCATCATAATCTTGTACTTCAAATTAGAGTTGTTAGGAACACAAAGTCTGGAGTTGACTCGAAGTATTCCTTCTTCATCGATTCTTGCTTATAGGATAACACCTTCTTGTACTTTCTTCTTCATACGCATCAGCTCCGGGTCTGTGGCTTGAGCAACTTTAACTTTATCGATTAAAGTTGGTTCTATGCGTATACTTGACATCATTGAATGGGTCCCCGGACTCTTGAATTCTATTTCATCTTTTGTAAATCACACAAAATGGGCCTTTGTGTTGACAATATCGCACTCGTTCCCGCATATGATATTCTACTCAACGCATCAGCTACCACGTTCGCTTTTCAAGGATGGTATTGAATAGTGTGGTCATAATCTTTCAACAGCTCGAGCCAACATCGTTGTCGCATGTTGAGTTCCTTTTGGGTGAAGAAATATTTGAGGCTTTTATGGTCTGAATATATCTCCACTTTCTCCCCATATAGATAGTGCCTCCAGATCTTTAGGGCAAAAACGACTGCTGCCAACAATAGATCATGAGTAGGATAATTCCTCTCATATTCTTTAAGTTGTCGCGAGGCATAGGCTATGAATTTCCCATGTTGCATGAGAACACATCCTAACCCTTTGCCTAAAACATTGCTGTAGATAAAAAATCCATCCGAACCAGATGGTATTGTCAGAACAGGTGCCGAAATGAGTCTCCTCTTGAGCTCTTGAAAACTCTTCTCATATTCCTCGCTCCATACGAATTTTGTATCCTTCCGAGTCAGCTGAGTTAACAGAGTAGCAATTCGAGAAAATCCTTCCACGAATCTCCGATATAACCAGCTAAGCCCAGAAAGCTACGTACTTCGGTCAACGATTTCGGTTGCTCCCAACTTTATATTGCTTCAATCTTCGCCGGGTCAACAGATACTCCATGTTTTGACACCACGTGCCCAAGGAATGCTACTTCCTCAGGCCAGAACTCGCATTTCTTCAACTTAGCATATAACTTGTTTTCACGAAGCCTTTGGAGTACCAGTTTCAAATGGTGCTCATGATCTTCACGATTTTTGGAATATATGAGGATTTCATCAATAAAGACAACAACGAACTGATCCAAATATTCATTGAATACTCGGTTCATCATATCCATGAAAGCCGCAGGAGCATTAGTCAATCCAAAAGACATGACTAAGAATTCATAACGCTAGCACCGAGTTCTAAAGGCAGTCTTCGGAATATCCTCAGTTCTAATCTTCAGCTGATGATATCCAGAACGAAGATCAATCTTTGAAAAGAATTGTGCTCCTTGCAACTGGTCAAACAGATCATCAATGCGAGGTAGCAGATACCTATTCTTGATGGTCACATGGTTTAATTCTCGGTAGTCAATATAAAGTCGCATACTCCCGTCTTTCTTCTTTACAAATAAAATAGGAGCACCCCAAGGTGATATACTAGGACGAATGAAACCAATGTCCAACAACTCCTGTAGTTGGACCTTTAACTCCTGAAGTTCAATAGGAGCCATTCGATATGGGATTTTTGAAATAGGCTTTGTACTAGGTTCAAGTTCAATAAAGAATTCAACTTCACGTTCTGGGGGTTGAACGGGAAGTTCTTCAGGAAATACATTAGGAAATTCACTAATAACAGAAATATTATTCAAATCTGACGTGTCTTTATTCAAATCCATAACATTGGCTAAGAAAGCTTGACATTCGTTTTTCAATAAACGAATTGCTTTATGGCTTGATATGACAGTGATTGATTTTAGTGGTTTAGTTGCTTGAATTCGCATAACAGGTTGGTTAGGAATATGAAAACTAACAATCTTACGAAAATAATCAATTTTGGCATGATGAGTAGTTCACTAATCAATTTCTAAAATCACGTCAAATGCAAGTATCTTTAAAGAGATACGATCAACAGGTAATATGATGGTGCCAACTTGGATCAAATAAGATTTATAAACAGTGGATGTAATGAAAGTTTCTCCTAACGGAGTCTCCACAGATAAGTCAAAGTCTAATTTCTCCGGAATCAAGTTTAAACGTTGAGCACAAGCAGGAGAGATAAATGAATGGGTAGAACTGGTATCTAGTAAGGTATAAACTTCGCAAGAGTTTATGATTAGTTTACCCGTGATCACCTCGTTCGGGTTCCTCGCATTTTGGCCAGTCACGACAAACGCTCTTCCAGGAACCGTTGACTTTGACTTTTCTGGGACAACCTTTTGAGTCACCATCCCCGCCGGACTTTGTTTCTCTATCGTACAATCTCGAGCGACATGACCTTCTTTTCCACAATTATAACATACCTTGAACTGTTGTGGACAGTTTGGGCTGATGTGTCCCTCTTTTCCACATTTATAGCATACGACCGGTGGTCGATCTCCTCCCTTAGAATTAGTTGATACTGGTGCTGACGTCTTCACAGTGCCATTGTTGAATATCCTCTTTTTGAAATTTCCACTTGACTCGTCTCTCTTATTATCATGGCCACGATTACCACCAGAGTGGTTACCGCTTTTGTCTGAACTTTTCCTCCCCATTTGGTTATCATTGCTCGATATTCGCCCGCCACCAGTATGACCCTGGTTGTGGTTCCTCGGTTGAACGTACTCATTATCTCGCTCTAATAATTGAGCCCTGTTGACAACATCTGAATATAGAGAAAATTTATGAGAAATGTGATATTGACGTATATCAGGTTTCAGACCTCTCAGAAACATCCACGTCATACTTCCTCATTCTCCACCAAATGAGGTGCAAACCTGGATAACTCCGCGAACTTCACCTCGTACTGGGACACCGTCATGTTGTTCTGTTCCAGTCTAATAAAATCCACCTCCTTTATATGACGAATACTTTCAGGAAAGTACTTGTCATTGAACAGTTTCTGAAATATCTCCAAAGACATGCCGAGGTAATTTGGATGGTACGCTTCACAAATTCCCACCGATGTCGCCTCATTACGTAACATAAAGGTGGCGAATGGAACCTTCTGTTCCTCCGTGCATCCCAAGACATCGAATATCTTGGTAATTTGTTTGACCCACGTTTCTGCCTTAATCGGATCCGGCTTTCCCCAGAATTCCAGCCGTCCCAACTCCTTGAATTGCTTAGTAGTGACCAGCTGTGCGTTGCCATTGTTTCTACCTGCATTTTGAACAGGAGTCTCCCTCGTCTGGTTTTGTATGAACCGCAAAAAGCCTCTAAACATCTCATCGTTCATCGTCTGCTCAGTGGTGTTGTTTACAGGAGGAATATTGCCATCCTGTTTCACGTTCTCCTGGTTTGTGAGTAAAGGTGTTTCCACGGTCTCATTCACTCCATCATTAATATTTTCAGCTGCCATTTCTAAATACTGCCACAAAATAAGGGTTAATTAAAGAAATTGACATGCAACATAATAACTCAATACTCTGACCAATCAACAAATAAGCTTAGTTAGGACACACTAGCGAAAGATTTACTCGTCTCTCCCCTCCTAGTTCTATTCCCCGATCTTCGCCAGAGACCATATCCCTAAGCTCTGATACTAACTGCGACGCTCCCAAAATAGGTATACAACACCCATTCTGAGTAGCCAAATAAATGGTACAAAAACAACTACAACTTTATTAATACAATTGTCGTGCAAAATACGACAACACATAAACTGTGAGTTTAAATACAAATATTATCATCTAGACAATATCCACACTCAAATAAGTCCTTATTACAATTATTGATACATTTTTTTATAAAAATAGTGAGGACTACTAAAATAACTTTCTAGAACCATTATTCCATACCCCGACTAGTACTCGCTACATTCTCGCCTCCTGAGAAAAAAAATGGAACAAAAAGGTAAAGGGTGAGCTCAACTAGCCCAGTAAAGAACATTATGACTAAGATAATATAGAACAAATTATCGTTAGTCCTCAAAAGGGAAAAATCTGATAGAATATAATAGACAACAAGTTTCAGATCAATATTCACAGCGGAAATAATAATTCATTAGAAGAGTTAAGTAGAGAATGAAATCTACTATCTTCTATGATTTTAAAGTCCATCATCAATATGTTATCCCTGTAACATCAATCAATATACATCTTGAATCAAATATTCATCTTTGCACTACAAGCTAAAGATAGTCATCAGTTGGTCATGTTCATCTCAACACCTGTTTATCTTTGCACTACGTGCCAAAGATATTCATCAGAAAATCATTCATCTTTGCACTACAGGCCAAAGATATTCAATTATATCATCATTTAGGACTGAGGATGATGAAAAATATTTTAAAAAAAATAAATCTAGTGAGACAAAATAACAAATATTAGGGATTCGTACTTCGTTTTATCCATGGTCAAAAACACCTCATAATATACTATGGTGGAGTAAAATTCAAGAATAATAATCAAAACATGGATACAATCAAAGATAGTAAGAAAAATAGACATATGGGATAAAGAACGAAAATTTAATTTTTGTGTGAATAGTGCCGTTTACATAAATAGTAACCTCGACACAAAAAGACAAGAATTTCACAAGAAAAATCTTACAAATATTCCGGCATAATGATATTGAAAGAAATAATATCATTTAAAAAAAAAATAACATCCCTTACCTCAAAAGGACAGTGATTATTTCATGGAATCTGGGATATAGTCTTTGAAAGGAACTTGTATAGCAACACTCAAAGTATCAAAATACTCACAAGAATACACTCGATAATATAGAGAGAAAACTTCAGTTTTTGGTGTGTTTTTCAATTCTAACCTAAGCACCCTATTTATAGAAAAATGCTTAGAACACCAAAACAGAAAAATTAATAAAATATTATTATTTTTAATAAAAATTTCCTTAGCCCACCACATCAAAAACACAACACACTCATCCATAAAAAAACGTTTTTCATTAAAAAAATATTTTATAACCCAAAAATCAATTCAGACCCAATATTCCGGAACTTCAATAATTCATAATAAATAGCCCTTTTATCAGAAAATTCAAATTTTATGTCAATTACATAGGAAATTCAATTCTCTACAACTTTGTAAGTTTAAATTTTTCCAAATTCTAAGCAGAAATTGACCGAAATCCACATACGGACGATTTTGTAGGCTATAATCAAATTTTAGTCAAGAAATGGGGCCCACGAACATGTTTAACATGTATTAAACATTTTTTTATAACAAAAATACTCTTCCTCCTCATTTATTCATATATCATATATTCATTCTAAAATATCACCATTATTATATTATTATAATATAATAATATATTTAAATAAATTATTTTATCAGAAAAGATAAAATATCAATTTTCAACAATTGTCACATTAAAAAATTTTCTCCATCTATATCCACATAAAATGAATATTTTCCTTATCATATAAATCAATAATTAATTATTCACAAATAATATTACGAGAATCACAATATCGTAAAACGGTAGTTCGAGGAAAGAGGGCTTTCAATAAGGATTTCTCTTCTTCGGCGCCGCAATTAGGTGACCAAACCTCTCATTAGATGTAACTTTCTAGACATTGCCAATAATGATATCTAATAATATTATTCAAATAATATGAATTATTGATCTGATAATGAAAAATATTGTGTAGTGACAATTATTGAATATAAAATATCAACATAGCAATTATTGAATCAATAAAATATTGAACAGTAATTACTGTAACAATTATTGAGTAGTGCCTTCTTACGTAAGAATCAATAAACGTAAGAATCAATAATTGGTGTAATACCACGTGTCTTCGTGTTTTTACCACGGTAGATTCTAACGATTGTTAATTGAGAATAACTTCTGTTATTTATAAAAAACTTATACTTGTGCGCTTTCTTCATCTAATCGCTTTCAGTTATGGAGCCCACAATAAGGTCTTCATACCGTCGCATACGAATATTCCCCGACAAAGAAGAATATTCCATGACCAAACGAATATTCCCCGACAACGATGAATATTTTATAACCACTTGCTTATTTGAAATATTTGCGCATTTTACCCATAACTAACCACATTAATCAAATCAACCCTTACTATTTCAAAATAGAGAAATTCAATTTCATTTCTAATAAGTTGGGGTCTTACACGTTGAGTAAAAGATAGTATGCGGCTACGAGTGCGATATTGTCAACACAAAGGCCCATTTTTTATGACTTACAAAGGATGGAGATAGTGTTACAGACTTTAAGGACCCACATAAAAATGACAAATATACGAGTAGAACCGACTTTAATCGATAATGTTAAAGCTGCTCTAGCTACAGACCCGAAGATGATAAATATAAAGAAGAAAGCACAAGAAAGTGCTATGCTAGAAGCAAGAATCAACGAATAGAGGAAATCTCAACCCTCGATTTATTGTTCGATTTGAAATCCTCGATCGAGTAAGAACTCTGGCCTATAGACTCGCCTTACCGCCAAGTGTGTCTCGTGTTCATAACTTTTTTCACATATCTATGTTACGTAAATATGTGGAAGACCCAAACCACATTATTGAGTTAGAACCAGACAAGATAGCCAAAGATTTAACGTATTAGGAGGTACCTGTCAAGATCTTGGATAAGAAGGAGCATATTCTATTCTCAAAGGATATACCTCAAGTCAAAATTTTATGGAGAAACCGTGATATTGAGGAAATGACCTGGGAATTAGAATCTGAAATGAAAATAAGGTATTCTCACCTCTTCGACATACCTGGTACGTAAATTTTGAGGATGAAATTTTATGAGGAGGGAAGGTTGTAAGCCCCCAACTTTTTATGAATAAAGATTTAATTTTCTCAAAATATTATTTTAAATAATAAGGTATGATTTGATATAATGGTATAATTATGGGTGATATGTAAAAATTTTGCAAAATAAGTAAGTTGTTATAAAATATTCGTTTGGTAGAAAAATATTCTTTTTGTTGGGGAATATCTGTACGACGACACAATCATTGGTGGACCACATAACGGAATAACCATCGGATATAGAAAGCGAAAGAAATAACATTTTCATAAAATAACGATAAGACTTTTACCGTTAAACATTTAAAATACCCGGTGATAAAAGTATAGTAATATGCGTTGTTGCACAGTATCACACGGTATTGCACAGTATCTATGGTTATTGATGCTTACGTAAGAATTCACTCAATTTTATTCAATAATTTCCACTGTAGTTACTGCATAGTATCTCATATTATTGATTCCATTATTGTCACTGTATCATCTGCTTAATATTTTATATTATTAAATTAATAATTGAGATGATACAGTTATTTATATTATTATTTGCATTATTGATAATGTCTAGAAATTTTTGTCGAGGAAAGGGGTTAGGTTATTTAATTGCTACCAATAAGGAGAAATCTCTACCGGAAAGCCCCATCTTTCTTGGAAAAGATCTGGTTGTCAATATTGTGAGTTATAATATTAAGGATGAATAATTGTTGAAAGATTAAATATGTGTTATATATATTTATTAGCGATAAGTGATGAGATTTAATTTAATAATTAGTCAGGACTAATAAAATAGTTTGAACTAACTAAGAAAGTAAAAGTGTGTATAAAACACAAGTAAATAAAATTAAAACTTGAATTTGGGTTCGGAGTTGAATTTGGAGACGCGGATGAGATATTTGAGTCCGGAACGATGAAATTAGTCAAAATAGACTATAAACACAAAACTTGTCGGGATTGACTTTTTGGTCAAAAAGTCAACAATTGACTTTTTCGAAAAAAGTCAAACTTCGAAAATCTAAACATGAAATTATTGATAAAAATGTTTCCATTGTATTGGGAATATTAATGTTAGTAGAAATCGATATTTATTTTGATAATATTTGATTTATGAATGTTAAATTGACCAAACGGGTAATTAATTAGGTAAATAAGTAATTAATTGTTATTAGTTCACATACAAGGAACTGTTGATTCACATGTAAGGAACTATTGGTTCACATGCAAGTACTATTAGGGGAAATTGTGCAAGATTGATAATACTTGAGGGAATAAATTAAAAATAGAGACAAAAATGAAGGTACTAAAGTATAATTAACCTTGTAATTTACCACTCTTTCCTAGCCTATAAATACTCCTTCATCCATTCATTATTTCCTACCAATTTGAAGAGAAAAGTTATAATCACAAGTTATAGTGAGAGAAACTATAGAGAGAAAGAAGTAGAGTATTCTGCTACTTCACTATTGCAGTATCCAATCTCCAACTAAGGTAAAAGGTATAATTTCTTTCGTATTCGTAAGGGATATTAGTTTTCGTATTCATTCCTTATTAATCCGCGGAAGTAACCTGTCTATGCGGATTACTGCATACATGGTGAATAACCCTTCGTATTCATTCTTTATTAATATGTGGGAATAACCTGTCTACGCGAACTACCGCATGCCTGGTGAATAACCTTTCGTATTCATTCCTTATTAATCTGTAGGAATAATCTGTCTACGCAGATTACTGCATGAAGGGTGAAAATCCATTATCAGTTTCTTGTATTATTTCATTTCTTATTCCCAAATCTAAACGTACTATTGCTTCTATAATTCCTGAAATGATTAGAAATTCCTAAAGATTTTCACTTCATCTAATATCATTTCATTGAAAAATTGGTCCGAACTCTCTTATTGAAACTTTAATCTTTTCATGTCGGGGTACTATTCATACAGTACTATTCATGGGTACTATTTATAGGGTACTATTCATGAGTACTATTCATAACAGGATTTAATTTCTTTTCTATCTAAGTTATTTTTGATACATGAATATCATTCTTGAATTTTACTCCATAATTGGTGATCATGTTTACAATTTGGACATTCTTGAACTCTGGATAAATTAAATTATAAATCTCTAATATTTATCCTTGATCTCACTTGATTGATTCTATATATCATTATCATCATCCTCATGCTTATGATGTGGTGAAAGTCATCTTTGGCCCGTAGTGCATAGATGAACTGTGAATTGGTATAATTATGACCAGGAATTTTGTATTGGTATAATCACGACCCTTAATGTTACAGACAAATGATGTGGTAAAAATCCTCTTTGGCCCGTAGTGCATAGATATAGGGGTGTTAAAAAAAATGGTATATTGGGTTTTTAGGGAAACCGAACCTCAAACCAAATCGGTTCAAAGTCAAAGATGAATTGGTTCGATGACAAATTACACGGGCAAAGACATACTGGGTTTTTGATGCGGTTTCGGTAGGGTGTTTGGCTTGGTCAATATATACCGAACCGAACCGGTTGTATTGGTTTATTTAATAATATTAAAAAATAAAAATATCTCAGTATTTAGTGACTTCAGTCTTCCCTTTGTTTAGTTTATTCCTAAACACCCCAAACCTTTCTCTCCTATCTCGAACAGTCGAACCTAGTCCTCTCCTTAGAGTCTCGAACAGTCGAACGAACCCGGTCTATCCATCACGATTCTCGAAGTCTCCACCTCGATGATCCATCCATTCTTCTCCTACCGGCCAACCTCTGACTCGTCAGTCGCCGCATTGCAGTCGCCTCTCCAACTCTAGTCTCTAGATTCTAGAATCTTCCTTTTTCTTAGGTAATTTTAAGTTTATTTTGAGATTTAGTTAATTGATTTCTCCCTATTTATGTCGATTTGTCAATATATGGCATATGGGTGTTACAATGTTACTTGGTACTTTGTTAGGGCTTTTTTTTGTTGGTGGTTTGTTTATTTTGGTGGTCATGGCTTATGGGATGTAACTGATGGAAATAATCTTGTCTACTTGGTAGAGTTTTAGTTTCATCTTCCTCTCTCTCTTGCATAACAGGATACTCATCCTCATCTTCCCCTCTGATACAAGAACATAAGATATCATTACCCCAAAGTTTAAGATTGTCAAATATGCTAATGTTAGTATTGTAATATTACAACATTAGTTGTAAAATAAGCATGAGTGCACCATGAATATTATTCAAGCTACAATAAAATAAACAACTGGAAAGGTATAAAAAAGCTATTTTTAGCTAGAAAATAAGTAGCAAACAACCTTAATATGATAGGTAGATCAATGGTGATGTGAACCTGAGAAAAAAGTTTAGTGCTCGAAGAATTTATATAGTGTCAATTAAAAGTACCGTTACACAGGGTGACATTAAAGGGCTAGCTGATCCGAAAGGTTGCATCACTACTCATGTTACAGTTTAGAAGCCTGCATAACTTATGTGCATCTGGTATTATGTAATGGAAGGATTTCTAAAATCAAATTTGAGCCTGTTTAAGGGTCACCTTTTTTTTTGACAAGTGTTTAAGGTTCTTTCCACCATTAAATATAATTTCTTAATACTAAAAAAATAGGGAAACCACTATTTTCTCTAAGATGACAAATGTTAAGAATAAAAGCTATCTGAGACTGAAAAAGTTGTTTGTGTAATTTTAATATACACGAGCAAGCATTATTACTTGACTAACTTCAATAGGTATAGAAACAAACCATAATATATTCAACCCATGAAGGTCATTTTTAACTAGAGAAGCTTCATTTGAAAACAATACTTTGCGAATTGAGAATAAAGATTCTTGTGGAAAGAACACTAGAGGTTAGCTGACAGTAATTAATAATCTCATATTTTGTAACTTGGAGTGGAGTTATTAACAAAGTATCTGGCAAGAATATCTTGAGGTGTTACAACTTTTTTTGTGATATTTTGAACTCTCTGTCATGTTAGTTGCATCTGTCCTTGTCTAGCTTTAAGGCTACTGCTTTGTGTTAATGACTGTACTGCCTATTGAGTGATATTTTGAACTCTCTATCATGTTAGTTGCATCTAAAATGATTAGCTTGCCTGAATCTTGTTAATGACTGCATTGCCTATTGAGTGATTATATTGCTTGAAGATGGATCAGTAGTTTAAAATAATCTTGTGTTCTCATCATAATTCAGTGTTTTGATTCATTTAATGTCTAAACTAATTTGTTTGTATTTTTATGTACAGTTTGATGGAAAATATGGATAATGATTTACCAATATCATTTAATACAAATCCAAGCCAAGTCCCAAATAATGGAGGAAACAATGGAGGAGGTGAGAGATGCGAAACGCAAAATCCAAATGAAGTAGAAGAGATCGAGCAAATAATCGGTAAGACTCGTGTTATTATATGGGAACATTATATAAGATTTAAGCAAAATGATGATATAAAGGCAAAGTGCAAGTATTGTGGTCAAGTTTTAAAATCCAACTCAGAAAAGAATGGGACAAGTGGTTTAAGGAATCATAATGCAAGATGTAAATTGTACCCTCCTAATATTCAATTAAAGGAAAGAAAACAAGCACTATTAAATTTTCCATCATCCAATATTAATGAAGGAGGTCAAGAGTTGGAAGGGGAATCAACCAATAGTGTTTGTTTATGGAAATTTGATCAAGAGTTAATTAGGATGGCAATTTATTTTATGATAATTGTAGATGAACTTCCTTTTTGCCATGTGGAGAATGTGGGCTTTAAATACTTAATATCGGTTGCATGTCTAAAATTGAATGTGCCTTCACGTGCCACTATAACTAGAGATTGTTTGAAGCGTTTTTTAGAGGAAAAATTGAAATTGAAAGCTTACTTCAAAAATACATCCCAAAGGGTTTGCCTTACTACCGATACATGGACTTTCATACAACGAATTAATTACATGGTGTTGACTGCTCATTATGTTGATGATAAGTGGAATTTGCAAAAAAAAATTATCAACTTTGTCCCAATTACTAGTCATAAAGGGGAAGACATAGGTATGTCGGTTGAAAGTTATTTGAGGGAATGGGGCATTGATAAAATTTTCACAATCACAGTTGATAATGCTAGTTCCAATGATGTTACAATTTCTTATTTGAAAAATCAATTGAATGTTTGGGGTCATAGCATTTATGATAGTAAATTTCTCCATGTGAGGTGTGTTGCTCATATTGTTAATTTGGTTATATGTGATGGGTTGAAAGATGCTAGTTCTTCAATATCCCGTGTTCGATCTTTGGTTAGGTGGGTGCGACAATCTCCTTCTAGGATTAAAAAATTCAAAGAATGTGTTGAAATTGAGAAAATTAAAAAAGAACTTCATTGATCCTAGATGTGTCCATTAGATGGAACTCCACTTATTCTATGTTGAATGTGGCCATAGACTTCGAACGTGCTTTTAATAGGCTTGCAAGCAAAGACCCTTTATTCAAATTGGAAATGGAATCGGGTGATGGGTGGCCTAGCGCAGAAGATTGGGGAGTTGCGAGACAATTGGTGGTATTCTTAAAGTATTTCTTCGACATTACGGTGAAGGTTTTGGGTACATCTTATGTGACATCGAATACTTTTTTTATGAATTTCTTGATCTTGGTGATGGTTTGAATGAATTGTTATATGGGAGTGACATTAGCATGAGACAAATGGCGTTGAGGATAAGAGTACAATTAGAGAAATATTGGGGGAATGTTGAGAAGATAAATAAATTGTAGTACATTGCGGTTGTTTTAGATCCTAGACATAAATTTGCCTTTGTGGAATTTAGTTTTAATTCAATGTATGTGAGTGGGACTGAAATGGCAAATAAAATGATAAAATCTATGCGTGATGCCAACGGGGAATTTTTTAGATGTTATAGTCTCAAATATGCATTCCAAAGTGCACAATCGTCCCAAAGTGTGCAATCTAACGTGTCTAGTGATGGTTTTGATGGGCATGGTCAAGAATGGGCAAGGAGGAAGAGGATGGAAAAATTTGTTAACACATTACGGATGTTCAAGGAGGGGATAATACCGAATTAGATAAGTATTTGAGTGAGCATATTGATTAAACAACTTCAAAATATAATGTTTTGAGTTGGTGGAAAAATAATTCTCCTAGATTTTCCATTCTCTCTCAAATGGCTAGGGATGTATTGGCGGTTCCTATGTCAATCGTTGCTTTCGAGTCGACATTTAGCACCGGTGGTCGTGTACTTGATCCATTTAGGAGTTCTTTAACTCCTAGAATGGTACAAGCTCTTATTTGTGCTCAAGATTGGCTTCGTTCAAGCAAACAACCAATGTCCGTAGAGGAGAACTTAGATTCACTTGAAACAATTGAGAAAGGTAATCCTTACTTTTAAATTATATAGCTTTCATCTATAATGTTTATATATTAATGGCTTTCTTTAACTAATTTTATTTTATTTTGATCTTCTTAGAATTTGCGAAAGTTTTAGATATGGATGATGGAATTTAATGGAGATATGGTAGTTAGCACTTGGCACGGGTAAGAATATTTTATTGTGGACTGATTACATTAAATTCCCTTGTACATTTGAATCTTTATTGTGGACTGATTGGAAATATTATGTTAGACAAATCCAAGTTTGAATGGAAATAACAATATTCCTTAAAACTTCCATACCATATGAGACCTACAACAACAACAGCAGTCATGTAATTCGTATCAGTATAGTATATAAACCTTCTCACTATATATATATATATTCCCCATCACACAAAAAAATATGGGACTATCACAGACATGACACCAGTTGCATTCTCCTAAGATTTGACATTGTCACCATATGGCAATGAGTGGAGAGGCATTGAGCTCTTTTGAAATTACCCCTCATGGCATTCATTAAATTACATAATTTGCATTCACATTGGCGTTGATCTTATGAAAGTCACTAATGCACTAATTGATAAAGAGACTAAATTTCAACTAGTTAAAATGCTTAGCAACAAAAACCTAAAAACAAAGATTAAGAAAGGATGGGATTCTTATGCATGAAGTATGACTCGTACATCTTGGAACTTTAAACATTTACAGTCATCATTCTTGGTTTATTAATGAAGTTTTATGCTTTTTTCTACTTGGATAAGCTAAATGTAAATCATGTTTTCCAGTAATGGACTAATGGTGGATCATGCCTCCCTTGACATCTGAATAGTGGCTCTGAGCTGTTTGGTTGCTGACACAATGACACTGGCACGTTGCTGCTGAGTGCTGGATGTTTTATTACTAATACTTTTATTGTTTTGTTTTGATGTTATGTCCTATTTTGGAGAAGTATTATTTTGTATAATATTGATGTTATGTCCTATTTTGGAGAAGCTGTTTTATCATCTAGCGACTAGTTGTATTGATGTTATGTCCTATTTTAGAGAAGCTGTTTTATCATCTAGCGTATAATGTATTGATACTATGGTTAAGACTTAACAGGCTCACTGGTCACTGCCTTGCAAGTTGCAGCATGACCACTTTATGTTAAACCTTATGGTTAACAGGCTCACAGCTCACTGCCTTGCAAATGTTTGTTTTGGTTTGCTTAATTGTGTGATGAGATTTGTGGGTATCATGAATGGGTCCATTATTCACTGCCCAAGTACATGAACATGTATAAATCGGTACAAACCATGTATAAACCAGTAACGAACCGGGTAACCAGTTCGGGATATCGGTTTAATCGGTACCGGTATCGGTATATGAAATTGGCTACTTTCGGTATTCGGTATGATACGGTTCAGGCCGGTCCGATCCAATTTTTTACCGATGAACGCCCCTACATAGATAGACAGTTGTTTGGCATAATCATGACCACTGGTGATACTAATGAATATTCTTGGCCCGTAGTGCATGGATAATTCGATGATGTGAAATATTTATTGAGTTGTGTTACATAGATAAAATATTGATGATGAACTTTTAAATCATAGAATATAGTAGACATCATGCTCTACTTGATTCTTCTAATGGATTGTTTGTTCCGTTGCAGTTGTTGATCTAAATTTGTTATCTATTGTATTCTATCAGTTTTTACACTGTTGAGGACTAAGAATGATTTATTCTACATTATCTTAGTAATAATATTCTTTACTAGGCTAGTTGAGCTCACCCTTTTCTTTCATTGTTCTCTTTAGGAAATGAGAATATTGTTGGTTCTAGTCGGGGAATGGAGTGATGGTCCAAGATGGTTGTTATGGTAGTCCTCACTATTCTATAAAATAGTGTGATAATAATTCTAATGAGGACTTTATTTGAGTTTGAATATTGTCTACGAGACAATATTTGTATTAAAACTCATAGCTTATGTTTTGTCGTAATTTTGCACGACAGTTAATAATTGTATAATTAAAGTTGTATTTAAATTATGTACCATGTATTTTGCGACCCAGATTGGGTTATGTGGACCTATTTTGGGGGCGTCACATTTTCAATTCTCGCAGATCTCAGTTTGTGCATCAATATGGTAAAGCCTTCATTCTCCATCGTCTTCCGATTCTCGTTCTCTCTTTGAATCTATATCCATCGAATCTGAATATACAAATTCATTTTCATCATATATAATCAATTAGATCTCTATATAAATCTGTTAGTTTTGTATCTAATTGATGGCTTCTCCTGGAACTCTGAATCAATTAGGCGGATAACCCCCTTTTGATATGCACAAATTCTTCAACCCTCTTTCGCAAAACCCTAATCCCAATTTGAATTTGAATTTGAGTTCCCTTCTGCTTCTTATCCTCCGCTTTCTTCAGCTTCTTGTCCTCCACTTATCGGCCCTTATCCTTACGTGCCTCCGCATACCTCCCCTTTTCACAACCCTCAACAACAACAGTACCTCATCCTTCCTCCTCCTAACTTGCATGTCCCCCTGTGCCTAATCTCAATCTGCCAACGATTGTGCATTTGGGTCCTATGCAAATGCCTAGAAGTAAGGTCCCAAAAAGGTGCCATTTGATTGGAGATCGGGTTGCTTATGATATAGATGTTGGTCTATTAATTTGGAAGGAAATGATGCAATTGTATTTGGAAATAAATAATGGTATGAAGTTATACAGTCAAAATATAATCAACATATAGAAATTCGTAGACAACCAGTATCTCTAGCGATTTATTTGGCCGGAATGGGAAAAAGGAATAGATTTTTTGTTTTTAAATACATAGAGATATTGATTGACAATTCCCAAATTTTGAGTATTAAATTGATTTTCGTCCAAACTTGAAGGGACAATTTTGTCGTTGGCCCTTCCTAAAATGATTAAAATTTCCTTAATAGTTGGTGTTTAATTTAATTTCGTTTGACCAAAACTTTATATTGAATTTTAATCGTTATATTTGAACTGTGAAACTTAAATATTATTTTTGAACTTGAATCGATATTTTGGATATCATGTTGACAATTTGGACTCTGGACAAATTAAATTGGAAATCTCGAATGTTTATTCTTTATCTTATTATTCTTATTATTTATGTTCATCCTTTATATCATTGTTATTTATACTAATCATCAGGACTTAAGTTATTGTGAATGTCTTTGACCTAAGTGCAAAGACAAAATGGTTGTTGAATGTCTTTAGCACATGTGGCAAAGACACGTGGTGAAAGTTTCCTTGATTTGATTGGCATAATCGTGATCATTGGTGTTACAGTTGAATGTCTTTGGCTTGGATGCAAAGACAATATAATTTTTGAGTGTTTATAGCTTGTGTGACAAGGACACGTGGTGAAAATTCTTTTTTGTCTGGTTGTAAAGAGGAACTGTTAATTAGCATGATTATGACCATTAGTGTTACAGTTGATAAAAATCTTGAAATTGAGTTTTTAAATCGGAGAAGATATATAGTAGACATTATGATCTATTTGACTCTTCTAATGAATTTCTCCTTCCGCTGCAGTTGTTTGTTGAAAACTTATATTATCTATCATTTTCTAAATATATAATTTATCACTGTTGAAGACTAAGGATAACTTATTCTTCGTTATCTTATTAATGATATTCTTTACTGAGCTATTTGAGCTCACCCTTTTATTTCATAATTTCTTTCAGGAAATAAGAGTATAACTGGGGTTAGCGGTGAAAACAGAGGAATGAAATGATGGTCTGAGTTAGTAGGTGTAGTAGTCCTCAACATGTTGTAAAATAATGTGATAAGAATTATAGTGATGACTTAATGTGTGTTGTCGTACTATACACGGTATTTTAATAATTATATATATGAGAATTTATGTATGTTGTTTGTATTTTGATGAGTCAAATTAGTTTGTGTAGGCTCGAATTTAGTGACGTCATAGTTAACCTTTTTATGACTGTGTATCTACCTTAATTTTAGTTAAATTGATGCTAGATCAATAATGGGTGAACTCAAGGGGGACTACACTATCTCGGTTAGTCCGTGATCTAACTCGAATGATCAATTGGTAGTAGCAAAATCCCTTCAGTCAATGACTAATTGATTTGTCTTGGTTGTTTTGTGTCTTCTAAAAATAATGCATGAGTCAACGTGAAATAACTTTTGATATAATCGATATTAGTGTATGGATGTTATCATATTAAGAATCAATAATTGGATATATGTTCTAATATACAATTATGAATTCCCAAACGTTATTTAGTACTAATCATTATTGGATTGGTTATAGGGGTGTAAGCCGAGTCGAGTAGCTCGATACTCGACTCGAGATTGACTCGAAAATATAATCCAAAACTCGAATTCGAAATTGATCCGAGTCGAATATGATCCATACTCATTTTCTATTTAATGATACACGAGTCAAATTCGAGCATACCAGTGTTCGCTCAAATTAGGGTTCGAGTATTTCATTTTTTTTTTCGAACCATACTCGATATCTGCTCGATGGATCATATTCGAATATTGGTTTGATTCATACTAGCAAGCTAAATATGTGATATTTGTATCAATCTTTATAATTTATGAAGTATAGTATGAAATTGTCTAAGTTTGTACTTGAATAAATCAATAAATTGATTGTCAATTTATATTACATTCTTTGTAATTTCTTTACATAGATAAAAGTAAAAAACTTTTAAATATAAATATTAGTTCAATAATCAATTTAGTATGTAGTGGTTCAGTTTTCAGTGAAATAGTTCATATTCGAAACTCGATTTGAAAGCTCATGAGTAACTCGCTTTGTAACCGAGTCGAGTACTTACGAGTCGAGTAGGTCCGAGTCGAAGTTTGTGCAAAATTAGAAATTTCTTATCGAATCTGAGACGAATTCGAGCTCAATTTTTTCGAGTCGAGCCGAATTTGAGCATTAAGGTGTTCGCTGATAATCAACTCGTTTACATCCCTAATTGGTTATGCAAGAATTGATATTTCCACAAGTAAATTTGATAATTCCACAAGTTTCTCTTCACATGACTCTCACATGAAAAAAGATATTATAAAACTAACATTTTCATTTATGAAAATATCAATTTCTAAATAATATTATATTGTACCTATGAAATCTCCAACACAAGATTTTGATCAAATATTAGTATTTCCTTGTTCATAAAAAAAGTTCGTACCTTGCAAAAGATATTGCACTGGTAAGGTTGTAAACGAGCCAAACAGTTCGGGCTCGACTCGAAAAAATACGAGCGAGACTCGGATTCGTTAATAATATGATCCAAATCTGAGTATTAAAAATAGTTCGAATAAAAATATGAGTCGAATTTGAGCAAGGTTATACTCGACTCGTTTAAGATTCAAACTACTCGAATTCTTGTTTGTGATTCGATATATACTCGGTTAATACATATTCGATTGGATGTTCGATACATTCTCTTATAATATATACAAATTTAAATCAAATTAGGATAATTAATTATTATTTTGTTTTGTTTTTAATTTTAATTGTGATTTTATTTTTCAAATATAATTTGAATTCGAGTACGAATTTATTATTTCGAGTCGAATTCGAGTAGCTCTCCGTTCGCTCCGGTTCAACTCGTTTACACCCTTATATGCAATAGTAACTATAACGCCATTGCGGTCAATACACGTGGCATCTTTTGGTTGGCTGTAATTTGATAATAAAGTAGTTTTAATCCTCCTCATTATTTTGTGTTTCAAAATTAGAGATGCATTTTTATTTTTGTAGTTAATTTACAAACTCTTTAAGTTAAATTTTATACAAATTTGTTTAATTTTATTATAAACACGTATAACTATTGTAAACAAACTAAAAAAATACTATTAATTAGTATATTTGTTGTTTTCAAAATTTAAATAAATTTATATTAATTTTCAATTTCAAATTCTTATAATTAATTTTCAAAGAGTCTAAATACATCTTTAATTTTGAAATAAATATGATATTAATCATATTTAAATGTACTCACACCCAATGTTATGTATTCTAATCTACACTTGGAAGAAAAGAAACACTAGACTTAAAACATCAATAAAAATCACAAAAGGTTGATTGATGATTAACAATATTTTTTTCATAAAATACATTGTTGATTGCTTTGTCTATTTTAACAAAGAAAATTTATATTTGCACAAATAAATTTGATAGTTTCGTAAGTCATTTCTCACATGAGGTGGACCCCATTTACTATTTATCTGCGAATGAATTATGCAAAATATTAAATTTAGTTGTGGAAATATCAATTCTTTCAATAAAAAAATTTACATCATTTTGTCCCAAATTTTTTTTTTCTTTTTAAAATCTTGAAATGAAAAGAGAATGGGCCCTTCGTGCCATGGGAATAACGACCCGAACAAAAGAACCGGCCATTAAAATAGATCATATAACTCGTCTAGTCTTGTCGCTGCAAGTGATTAAAATCGCCATTGAGATGGAAGCAGAAGAAGTACCGGCAACGAACCCAGAATCTCTAGTGTCGGAGCTCGATAAACAGCCGAAACCTCACCAAATTTCACAGGAGAAAGAAGGAGAAGTTGGACTTGGAGAATCGCAATTGTCATCGTTTGATCAAAAGGAGATTGTAAGAGCACTAGAAGTGGCGGAGAGAGATTCGGTGGCAATAGCCGAGAGCTTCAATTATCTATTCTCTTCTCTACGTTCTGCGCTCTCTGAGGTATGGTTTCATTAGTGTAATTTGGTTTAATTATTCAGTTTTAGGTTGTGGATTTTCAAGTAATCCCTAAAATAGTGCAATTTATTGCAATGACTAGCTGATCAATTTGCAAGAACGATTTTTTGTCATGTTTGGTGCATGAGCTTACACTAATTTGTAGCAAAAGTATTAATTTGTTTAAAGGATAGCAAATATTGAAGTTGATAGTTGGTTTTGAGAGGTTGATATGGGTTTTGGAGACCAAGGGTGTATATAAAATCATAATTCTCTATTTTGGAGGACCAGTTTGAATTCTTAATCTTTATATGAGAAATTTGTTGTTTTTGTAGGTTACTGGAAGTTCGGTCGATCACATGCATTGCTTTAGTGATGCTGCTGGGCGCCTTCAAGAATATGGTAAGTAAATAATTCTGTAAGGATGTGGTAGGTAAATAATACTTGTCAGCCATGTTTTTGTTTTATTGATGTGACATTCTAAAAGATGTAATGATAAGTTTACGCTGCATATATCGATTCAGTAATTAAAAAGAAGAGATGCAAACTAACTCCTAAATTCGACGGCTAAGGAAGGAGAACCAATCAAGAAAATGAGTTTGATAGGTAAGCTAAGCTAACAATCATATACATTCTGTCAGCCAAAGTTACAATTAACATTGTGTGGAAATTAACAAATTAATATAAAAACAACTGATTACCAACTCAATCATTTTAATGCTTATTGGGTCTGAATCATTATTATTGGAAAACGCTAACATGGTAGTTTTGGTTCGAACGTTTCAAAACATGATACACTTCCATTTCGAAACACTAAATTTAGCTTCCCAAAACTTTTTTTTTCCTATTTACTTAAACTTTTATTACTAAAGCATAACTTTGCTTTGTTTATAATTCACAACTGAGGGACATCCTCTTATATAGCCCTTGGGCCATACAAATAAGAGTTAGGATGCTAGGATAGAATCTAATGGAGAGGTAGTCGACTAACTAGAAATTAACAAGCATAATTATCACATACGTCAATCTAGACAACTTTATTAGAAATGTTCAAGAAAATTCTAGAAAATACTGCCTATCATAACCAAACACGCCTTGTGGACTTTTAGTAAGTGATGATATGGTTTAGCCTCCTTGAAAATGCACATGTTGTAACACCACACTTAAAAACAACTCAATTAGTTTTAAGTGTATATCAACTAGTTCTTACTATGATGTTTAAGAAAGTTATTCCTGACATAAATTCGGAAACGTATTTCATATCAACTAAGAAATTAAAGGAAATCTTCCCCCTCCAAACTCTATACTACAAAGTAACACTTTTTGTTCCCACAATCTAGATAACGTTGCTTTGAATGGCCCAACATTTGAGTGCTCATATTTTGGGCCTATTCAAATTGTCTCATGTGTACTACTTTTTCCTTTCTTGTAAGCCATTCTTTCCCTTTCTCTTCTTTGTTGACGAACCAAATGAAAGCTCCTCGCCATCTATATTCCTCAACAAAACTTCACTGATCACTGATTTTTGAGCGAAATGGGTTTGTTTTCCTATACTTTTTGTTTGAATTAGTGATATTAATTGGGAATTTGAGTAAAATAATGAATTGGTTTAATGGATTTTGAGGGAAGCGATGAAGTGGAGGATTGAGTTATGGTTTTGAAGAAATCGAGGGAAGCGAAGAGAGGTAAAAGGCGATGATGATGGTGATCGTGATGAAGAACTGAGATGAGGGATTTTAATGGAAAATGATGTGTAACACTAGTCCCACATAGAAAGATATGAGAAAAATTTGTATGTGTATAAAGAATTAAGTTACTAACAATAGTACCTTCAGTCATGACCTTTTGGGTGAGCCTGTGGTGGTCTAAGATGACCCAAGAAGATACTATTGTGCTAGTGGTTTAAGACCTTATTTGGATGGATTTAATTCGATTCGGACTTGAGATTTGACCCAAGATTTGTTCCGGACTCAAGATTTGGGTTGTTTCATATGGTATCAAAGCTGATTCTCAAAAGCTCGGGTCGGGTCATCCGATCGGGTTGCCGGAGGTGGGGCACGAAGGCTGGTGGTATTATTCCACAATGGAGAGAGGGAGGTCCGGAGGTGGGAACACGAAGCCAGCTGGTATTATTCCATAATGGCTAGAGAGGCAAAGATATGTAGACCGTGGGTGTGATCGGTTTTGACGGGGACGTCATAAATTTAAGTGGGGTAATTTGTAACACATCAGTCCCACATCGAAAGTTATGGAAAAAAATTGTTGTGTATAAAAAATTAAGTTACTAACAATAGTACCTTCAGTCATGACCTTTTGGGTGAGCCTGTGGTGGGTTAAGATGATCCAAAAAGATATTATTATGTTAGTGGTTTAAGATCTTATTTGGATGGATTTGATTCGATTCGATCGGATTTGGAATTTGACCCGGTTGTTTCATGATGTGTATTGAACTATTGTTTCTGCATTTCGATCTGCAACTAACTTTTGGTCTTGCCATGAGAAAAACATTTCTTCCTTTTTTACTTATTATTATTGTTGTTATTATTGTTATTATTATTTGAATTTTAATTTGTATAAATGTCTAGCTACTGATGTTTAGTTAAAGATAAAAAAAAAGGACATTGATGCTACACATGTTCAACAAAAGGCTTATGTATAATTATTTTTCTTTGGGTATTTATCTTGAAGAAAATTCCCAAATATGCATATGTTACTCGGATTTTTCTCAAAATCTCGTTAAAGCAAAGGATTTATATGAATGATGCAAATTACCCTCAGTTTTATTCCAAAAGTAATTCTATTACTTCTATCTTTAAATTATATTTATTAGCAATGAATAAAAATATTAATTTAGTCTTGTATACTAAACTTCTAGGTATTTATTTTTATGTTTGATTCTTTGTTATTGACTTTAAATTCTACTTCATTTTAAAATTATATATCTTAAGTATTTGAAAAGTTATTTATATAACTATTTATTTAATAATATTTGAAAATAAATTAATTCAATATTATAATCTATTCAAAAACTTCATAGGACTAGCTAATTATAGTAAGAAACAATTTATTATAACTCAGAGGGTATCTATCAAACATATCATCAAACAAACAAAAAAGTTACAATTCAAACATTCCAATATTCAGATCAGACAGCACCTCTTGCAGAGTTCAACTCATTCAGATCAGTTGTCCAAATTCAGGACTTAACACTTAATGACACAAACAACACCTAAATGATGCCCCTTGTCTCTCTTAGCTGCTGTTTTCTCTAGGCATTGTATAAAGCATTTGTCTTCATGTTCCATAAACCATTTGCTGTAGTTGCTTGGGATGTTGTTATGACATTACATACTTTATTGCTCCCCCACAAGTAGGAGGTTCACTGGATTGTCAACTTCTAACTTGGACACCATATACCAATGAGACTACTTATCTAAAGGTTTTGTAAAAACATCTGCAATTTTCTTAGTAGTAGGAGCAGAAGTTGGATGCTAGGGTAATTAGAAATTTTGTCACAATAGCTATTGAAGTGGGTAATATTATTTATAAATCTTGAAATATTGCGACCACATTAGCTCACAAATGATCTCCACTAGTGACCTGTACTCTGCCTCAGCAGATGTCAAAGAATGATCAAGTAGAACACAGTATCCTGAAATGGACCTTCTTTAACCTGAAATGGACCTTCTTGAGTCACAATAACCTGCCCAATCACTTTCACAAATCACAGTAGGCCATGAACTGTAAGGAACTCTTTGAAGACAACTATAAACCTTGCACAAGGATATCATCAATATTAATTAAAACAACAGTAAAAGATACACTGGTCTGTAATGTAAATAGAGAATAATCTGCTTTAGACTGCACATATCCCAATGATAACAAAGCTGTGGTTAGCTTAAGAAACCACTGGGTAGAAGCCTGTTTAAGCCCTTATAAAGATTTTTCAAGTTTACAAACCAATTTTGTGCCTTCTTTAGCTTTATAACCTGGTGGGGGATACACTTCATACTGCAAACCCCCATATAAAAGAGCATTGTTTACATCCATCCGATGAAATGACCGGCCTTTTATTTACAACTAAAAGAGACCTACCAGTTACATGCTTCATTATTTGCCTGTGAGACGAATGTGGAGTACATGTTTTTGTTCCTCCAGTTTTATTTCTTCTGTCTTAAATTTCTCCTCACTATTATTACGTCAAATGATGTGAGTTGTCAGTAGGACATGGAAGGGACAAGAATCTCTGAACAAATTACTTGATAGGCCTAGTTTTATTTTCTTAAAAAATAATAAAATTTCATCCAGCTGGTGGTATATGATGGATATGTTGATATAACATGCAGACTTCATTCTGTTGTCTTTTCTTACAGCACTTGACGCCACAACAAAAGGAAATCGATACATAAATTCCTGTCTCAGGTATGATTTTCACCTTGCCTTATTAGAAAATAAAGGGTATGATATTTACCTTTGTGACTATGAGCAATATTGTCTGTGTGAGAAATGATGTTGCATATGATGCAGATTAAATGAGGAAATGAAAGGCGTCGACAATCTGGCTGTGCAGATGTATCCTTTCTTTCTCTTCCTAGGTTCTCAAGTTCTCAAGCCCTTTATCTTTGTGTTTCTATAGTTGCTCATGCACATGGACCTACTTATTGTCTGCCTGTTAGGCGCTAAACTAACCCATAGCTATCCAGTTGGTTAATTTACCGCTCTTCATAATATAGTTTTTATTTTTATTTTTTAATTGGGATTGGTGCAGACCAGATTCCCCTTCTCAGTAGTTCTTTCGTCCTAGTATTTTGGTTTCTTCCCTTAATACCTATGAAGAAAGATCTTGAGGAGGAATGTGGATGCTTTGGATTCAAATGTGAATAGACTTCTCCGTCTACCATGACATGTGGACTCGGTAATTTAAGACTGCTTTTCATTTTACCTTTGATTACTTGTTTAAATAATGTGAATACGAGAAAAATGGATTCCTGTTGTAGTATTTGTAGCTGGTTATGTGGATAGTAATGAATGATGATGACATATGTTTTGTACAGGCAACCATTGTGATCTCATGTATACGGCTGCTTTTGTCTCCATACTTGACGAGCTTCTTCCTTTACTGCTTATTTTGGATATTGACCTTTTAGATGATACAACTTTCCTGATGCTAGTCAAAAATAAAAATGAAAATTGATACAACGGTTCCTATGACATTGTCACATCATGCAGTGAAGTTTTTCAGTGCGAGTCGTGAGTTTGTATGGCATTTCTCCATCCAAGTTATGTGCAATTGTTCGAGCTCTCATAATTTATAAGCCCGACAAGAAAGTAAGATTCGAAGTAATTCTGCACAAAGGCCTTGGACTTGTTTGCTCTTTTTCTCAAAAAATTATGACCTGCTTGAATTGTTTGTTTATGCTCCATGTATATGGCAATTTAGAGAGTTTTATGCCTCTAGATCTTTGAGCTGCCTGAAATGATGGGGTTCTGGTTCCTGAATCTCTGTAGATAACCAAATCAACATGAATGAGAAAGTTCAGCATTCTGGATTTGTTTTGCAATGCATAGATTTGGTAAAAGAGCCTTGTAATTTTATTTTAATATGTTTTAGTACTTCATCTGTTCTAAAATTAGAAATACAATTCTAAAATGAGGATTAAAAAGATAATTAAGTTAGTGGTATTGATGATATACTCTCTTCTATAAAAAAGAGTTTCTTATGTGAAGCTAACATTTCACATAAAACATGGATGTTTTATTTGCCAAGCAAAAAGAAATAGAATAGAATAATAAATTTTTTTCAAATGACTAGAAAGAAATGTAACCAAGAATCTAATTGATTATAGTGATGGTTTTTTTCGTCGCTATTAGATGCGTAGTTCGATTTTTTTATGTTATAATGATTTTGTTATAATTCATTTCTTGGATTTCATTTTCCAGGTTCTTCTCTAGAAAGAAATTTAATATAATATTTATAATAGTTGTTAGTCAGTGTCATTTAATTTTTCGACAATTTTTATTAATATATTACGTAACATACTTGGACACAATCTTTTTAACAAGTCTCTTACAAAGAAGGAATTTTAATTTTAGAAGTCTCTTTGAGACACTTACATATGCCTAACAAAGAAAGAATAAGAAAGTTCAAAAGTCAAATAATAAGATCATACTAAGATTGGGCCACAAACAAGAAAAGTACAAAACATGCTAAATTTTGCTAACAAATGTATTTCGTATGACCTTTACATTTTTGTTTTTGGGTAATATTAAAGCATGAAGAAGACAGCAAGAACTTTAGTAACCTTACAAAAAGTGAGTATTAGTGTTAGAAATTGAACCTTATTTTATATCTCTGAAGCTTAATTAGTGTTAGAAATTGAACCTTATTAGTGTTAGAAATTGTCAAGTTTGGGTTTAATAAAACCCACTTGTGGTTATAATTTAAGTAAATATAAATGTGTAATTTGTTTCTCAAATGTGGAGAATAAAAGAAAATTTCATTTGATTTGTGTCTATAGTGACGAGTCATTTAATAAGGTACAAAGTTGTTTGATAAAACTAATTCTTTATTGTCTCATTTAATAAAAAAGACTATTAGTTACTTTATAAGTACAAGTGGTGTAGTCTTATTTTATTTTAGAACAAAAGAAAAATAGTGAGAACTATTCAAATTTTATTAATTGTTACTAATGTGTAACTTACATAAATAATACTAATAAGTGAAGTTAAATATAATTCAATAGTTATAATGTGTACCTTACAATATATATACATGTATATATTTATATTTTAGTATATACATAAGATAAGATATACGAATATGATATACATAAGGACACATAAGAAAATACTAAGCACATGGAATAATTTCTCTTTTCCACATTTTTTTTTATCTTCTACAAATATCAAACTATCACAAAGAAATATTTGTATGGAATAAATGTGAATTTCTATCACAAGTTTATTCAATTTTGAGGTTTAACATATATCCTAGAGGCATATTTTCTGTAACTCATAGCAAACCGATCGTGATGGGGTCAATAAAAACCTTAAGGACAAGAATCATTAGTGTCATGTCTTCTACTACGATTTTGATTCTATAAAACCACGGTTTTAACAATCTTAAGGTCTTTATTGATTTGTTGGAGTCATGACAACACGATTTTCAAAGAAGAGTGATATTTTTCTTATTTTTATTTCACCAATGAAATTGTCATTATAATTACTTATATTTTGAGATATTTTATTAATTATTTTTGTTGTCAACCATTGAAAGAAAATGAAATTATAGTAACGGAAGTAAAAGAGTAGTTTCAATTTACAAATGTGTAAAATATGGTGGATGAGAAGAAAAACCAATGCGAGAAATATTGAATGAAGATGACATCAAAGTTGATACAGTGTTCTTTGAATTTTATCCAAAAAAGTGTTATGAATTTTTTTTCTTTATTTTAGAGACTGATATTTGTTTATTATTTTATAAGTATATACATGAATGGTATATACGTGATGTACTATATCTTGTGTGGATGATATTTGCATGTGTGAGTATTGTTTTACTTATGATCTTATACAATAAATTAATTTGATTAGTTTTATTTGATTTGGAGGTAATTTGATTATTGTTCATGGTGGAACAAACTTTAACTTGTGCATATATATTGACTAGTAATATTTTATGAGTAGATAATATTGCTAAAAGTATATATGCATGAGCTTTAAGAAAATTACTATTCTAATAAACTAATTGAAATTAAATTATTATTAGTGGTTGTAGTAAAAGTTATGAAATTTATTTGTCTCTATGTATAACAAATTAATTGTACATTAATTTATTTAGGAAATAAAGTAATTTTGTATCCTTCTTTAACAAATTTATGTATATAGAATTTGAAATAATATTTAGTGTGTAATATTGCTTGGTATTTATTATGCATATATAAATTTTGAAGATAAATTACCTTTTTATGGGTAATAAATTAATTGTCAACTAATAGTTAAAAGAAATATTGTAGAAGTAAATTTAGTTGAATAAATCTTGTATACGATGTGATTATAAAGTTAAGAAAACACTTTGAAACGTTATTCATATTGTTTTTGGGATAATCAAAATTGGTATATATTAATTTATTTTAATGTGTACTTCTTATCCAAGAAGTAGTAAATTTTAATGTGATTATATGATTTTTGTATATTATAATTGAGATAAATGTTTTTATTTTTGATTTTTTTATAAATATAGTGAAGTTCAAGTATTTCATATTATTATGAGAATTGTCTAGAATTATATATTTCTAAATTTCAAAAGTTATATTGTTTATAATATTTCATGTCTAAGTTGGGATATGAAAACAATTGAGGATATACTAATTCATGTGTGAATTTTATTTGCTTTCTATAAAATTAATTTTGTTTCGATAAATTAATTTTTTAGAAAGTAAATATAATTTTTATATTTTATGATTTATATGTAAATAAATTTGTGCAATACGATGAGTTGCACTATAATTTGTATATAATGAGTTTTATACTATTTACATAGAGTCAAGTGTTACGTATTGGTATACTTGAAAAATGTAAATGTATAATTTTAAGTTCTTATTTTAAATAATTTTTGAATTTGAGATTTTATAGAATTTTAGAAAATAAGAGCTTTTTTTTTCTTATATAGGATTTTCTGAAAGATTCTTATGTTGAAGAAATCTTTATATGAATAACTATTACATAAAATATACAAGAACTTATTTTTTGTTTTGAGAAGTTTTCCTTAATATTCTTATGTGGAAGTAATATTTATAGGAATATTGTCACATAAAATGTTAATTAATCTAAAATTTAATTTAAGAAGTGAGTATAATATTTTGAAGTGAAGTTATTCAATGAGATTTTAATTATTTAAAAGTGTGGGGTGATTCTTTAAGATTTTGTTCTTCTATGGACTAAATTTGGCCTTTGGACTAAAATAATGCTATTATCACATAAAAAAGGGCCACATAATGCTCACATACACACACGCATATGCATCTGCGGACCCACATGTCGGTGGGGTCCACATGATGATATGTAATATATATGTGAGTATTATGCTAATCTTTTATGTGATAAGAAGATCGTTGTTTGAACTATTTTAAACATACTTTTATATATTTATGTAAAAAATAATAAGGCTTATGGTTTTCTTGTGCGAAATTCAATTTGATTGTGTAGTCCTACGAATCGAAAGTCTTTGAAACACAAACTTTTGAATAATATTGAAATGTGAACATATTTCACTTAATTAATTCTCAAAGATCCTACAAATTTATAAGTTGAACCTAGAATGAACAATATTAATTTGGTGAAGGAAATTAATATAATAATTTGGTAAATAAAATACCTATTTTATTAGCCTAAATATGATCCAAAATATTTATAGTGATTGAGTTCAATGGTGAGATTGAAAATAAGCCATAAATATTAAAGTGGATTACATATTAGGTGATAATACTTAGGTATGTGCATATTTATCATGAGATTCTAAATTCGTTGTATAGGAATAAGTGATTCGATACTGATGACTATTTTACTATGAAAGTAAAAATAATTTTTAAGATTTTAGACAAGAGAGTATAAACTATTTTAACACTTTAACATCAATTATGATATTACTCCAGCTTAAGTTTTCAATAATTTTGATTGAGGGAGTATATTGTGAATGAATAAGATGGTCTGTTCTTTTCGATTGTGAGGTTAATGTGTAAAATAGTTATGTACTTGTTGTTTAAACTGAGAATTAATATTTCACTTTTTTCCTATTTATCGGATATAAAATTATTTATGTGTTTACACTAACAATATAATTTTATAAACTATAATGTGATAGTTTTTGTGATCATTTTACATAGTATTTTTAACGTAAAGCGAGTTTAAGACATCTATTTTTTTGTCTTTATGTTGAAATGCATGTAAAATAGATGTTATCTTATTATCATGTGAAAACATAGTGAAAGTTTCAACTGAACCAATTTAATTGTATTGAGGGACAATACTGAACTAAGTTAGATAACCTTGAGATTGAAGAATTTAATAATTCTTTAATAGTGGTGGTACACTGTAAGTTAATTTCGATATAGTTATTGTAAATATGAAGTAAACATGCACTAATGGGAGTCTTATATTTGATATGCAATGCACGAGATCAGATATTATACAGTTTTAAACTTAGTTTACTAGTGGTTTAAAATTGGTTTTTGTTAGATTTCTCAATATTTTAATAGATCACATAAATGTTACTTATATTTTAGTGAATGAAATTATAAATTCACAAGTAGATGAATTTTCACCCAATCTTGAGTATTGTTTCTTAGATGAGTAAGAAACAAATAAGTATTTCTCATTTCACTATATGGATCTAATGTTATTATCTTATGAGGGAAGTTTAATGGATTAGAGTGTTTGTTAAAACATTGATTGTCGCCTAGTCTGGAGCCTACTATTTCACTATATTGTGTTAGTACAAATCTATAATTAGTACAAATTATTATTCTTGGATTCATAGTTAGTTGTGATCTTGAATAAGTAAGAAAATATTCACTAGTAATTGTTTTGAATGAGCATGTTTGGGCTATATGGATTGGACTGATCATATATGGTGTAACTGAAAGTGGATTTATGTGACGCCCCCAAAATAGGTCTACACAACTCATTCTGAGTCGTCAAATACATGCTACAGAATTTGTGACACCCCCAAATCCGGGTACTTCAAATCTACGGAATTTGGTGTTCACTATACAAATATCATCTATCTATCTACCCATAATAAATGCAAATCATGCAATAGATAGAAATAAATCCTCTCCTTATGGGGTTACAACATCTAAATAATAAATACAATCCCAGGTCAAACTAACCTTAAACATCTGTGCGAAAACATAAACAAATAATAAGTCTTAAACAACATCAAGTCTTGACAATTAAATTCTTAAAATTAAATAACAAGTCTTCATCACTTATTAGCTTTGCCCTTGCCTTTGCTAGTAGAAGGCTCGTCGGACCTTTCGTTCTTAACTGCAATGTTATTATTACGCAAGAGTGAGCACGATTGCCCACAAGTATATAATAATACAACAATAAAATAATAACATGAAAGTGAATCAAAAACTTATAACAAGAAAACTCGACTTTTGAATCAAGAATGAATAACAAGAATCAAAAGAACTTCCGAGGGTCATAAGACCTTGAACTATGCCCCTAGGTTGTCAAGTGTTTATACTTGAAACCTTTAATGATCATAAGACTATGGACTCTTCTTCTCGTACTTAGGGGATCACTTACTTACCACCATCACATGTATAATATCTTAACACTAAAGCGTAATTAATCCCCTATAACAGGGTTGTTCATCTCAGTTTGACATTAAAGTCCGCACCAAAAGAAGTTTGGTTTGGATCAGCTCAACAATTGTTCTGAAATTTAGAACGTTCATCAACTATGGACTAGTCAAATCAATAAGGGTTCGCTAGTCTTACAAGGTTCAACAATAATTGATATTCAATTTGAATAATAAAGTTTAAGATGTATACAATCGAATAAGTATTGTATAACAGGAATTATGCTTTTAAAGAATGATAACATCTAATATGAAATCTTGACTTGAACAATAATGAACAAGATAAAATAAAGAACTTGCTTTATGTAAAGAAACAAGGTTTAGGAACTTGCCTCGTGCGTAGGCTAAACGATTACTACTTCCATTCACCACAAATCCTACACATATACCATATGTATTCACGACATTCATTAGTTACATTTTCACTTAATTATTTAATATAAACTCCACTTTATTTAACAAATCATTACCCTTCTAATTTAATTAGAATACTTTCATTCTCTTATTATTATTACACTCTTTAATAAATTATTTCATAATAATTTTCATCGAATATTTATTTTATTCCATAAATATTTCAACTAAAATATTCATTTTATTTTATAAATATTTTAATAATAATCTCCATCGAATATTTATTTTATTCCATAAATATTTCAACTAAAATATTTATTTTATTTGATAAATATTTTAATAATAATCTCCATCGAATATTTATTTTATTCTATAAATATTTCAACTAAAATATTTATTTTATTTGATAAATATTTTAATAATAATTTCTATCAAATATTTATTTTATTCCATAAATATTTCAACTAAAATATTTATTTTATTTGATAAATATTTTAATAATAATTTCTATCAAATATTTATTTTATTCCACAAATATTTCAACTAAAATATTTATTTTATTTGATAAATATTTTAATTAATTAATTATTATTATTATTATTATTATTATTTTTTATTTGTTTTTTTTTTTTGTATGGTATTTAGTTTAGTAACGCCACGAAGCTAAGTTACTTGAGACTCAATTCTCGATTTCTGCAGTTCACGAACATAACAAGGCCAAATTAGGCCAAAAAATCTCTCACAATTTTAACTCTACGTTCTGTGAAGAACACAGAACAGGGCCATAACTTCCAATTTCCTTGTCCATACATTAATTTAAGCATACCCATATTCTATAATTCATATATAACTACTACTCAAACCTTCTAGCATGATTTTAAAAAGTTAATACATACAATTGTCAAAATCAAATCATGTAATTTCATGTTCTTGGTGATTTTGAAAATATTGAACATGAAACAGAAAAATTGGCGTTACGGGTTTGTTATAACACCGAATCTGTCCATTCAAAGTTTATTTTCTTCGTTTTGACATGTGATAACATAATTTACCGTTAAATTTCAAGTTAAAGAACAATTCGTAGCATACCAATTCCCATAAGGGCCATACATATGAAACTTATAATCAGTAACTTCATAAATCTATTTACAACATATTTGTATGTAATTGATGTTATGAGAACATACATATATGGTAATAAAAACATATTATAATTATATATATTATATATAAACACATAAGTCATTACTTTTTCAATTACAGAGACTTATAGAAATTTTTCATAGAAAGTATAAACAACTTGAATTTGAAGTTGGGTTGAAGAGATTACCCAGAGTGTAGATTAATAGGAGATGAAATCTTTCTCAGATACTTCTTTAAATCACACAACTCACAATTTTCTCAATGTTACTCTGAATTCTCTCTGAACTCTCAAGTTAAACTCTTAATTGAAAATACGTAAAAGAACCAGATTGATCATTTATGCGCACAGTTGGGGTCAGTAAATTCATACGTGGTTTAACTGCTCCCAACTCCTCATAAGGCCTCGTTTGGCTTGAAACATAAGTAACACTTCTAATTATTTTAATTAATCTCCTATACTATAGTTTAATAATGTCACACTCAATTAATAAATCAAATATCTTGTTTAATTTAATTTAAATAAAATATAATAATTTCTCATTAATTCACATAGTCACATAATTAAAATTTTCATTTATTAATTATGTCAAATTATTAAATCTCTAATTAATTATTAAATTAATTAAAATAACATTATGCTTATTAAATATTTCATTTAATTCAATAAGCTCACATAATTATATACTTTGAATAATAAAATTTTCCACAATAATTTAATCAATATAACACATATAATTAAATTGATCTACCACAAATTCATCAATTAATTATTTAATCCAATAATTAAATCTTGAAAAATATTTATTTAATTCAATAAATATTCAAATTAGATTACAAAATCTCGTTTGTCACAGAATTCAAATACAAACTTTATTTATACAACTATTAATTGTCGTGTAAAATACGACAAAACATAAGCTGTGAGTTTTAATATAAATATTGTCTCGTAGACAATATCCAAAATCAAATAAAGTTCTCATTATAATTATTATCTAACTATTTTATAGAATAGTGAGGATTACTGTAAGACCCCAACTCCTATGGATAAAGATTGATTTTCTTTAAATATCATTTTGAGTAATAAGGTGTGGATTTGATATAATGTTATAGTTGTGGGTAATATTTATATATTTTGCAAAGTAAGCAAGTTGTCATAAAATATTCGTTTGGTCGGGGAATATTTGTTTTATCAGGGAATTTTCGTACGACGACATAATCATTGGTGGACACCACAACAGAATTATTGTCGGAGTTAGAAAACGACAGAAATAACTTTCTATAAAAATAACGACAACAGTTTTACCGATAACTGTTGAAATACCCGATGATAAAAGTACAGTAATACGTGTGGTTGCATAGTAGCATACGGTACTGTACAGTACCTTTGATTATTGATGCTTACGTGAGAAGTCACTCAGTTTTATTCAATTATTGTCACAATATTTGTTGCACAGTATCTCATATTATTGATTCAATTATTATCACAGTATCATCTGCATAATATTTTATATTATTAAATCAATAATTTATGCGACACAATTATTCATATTATTAGTTAGCATTATTGGCAATGTCTAGAAAGTTCTGTCGAGAAAAGGGGTTTGGTCACCTAATTGCGCGCCAATAAGGAGAAGTCCTTATTGGAAAGCCCCCTCTTTCCTGGGAATGATCTGGTTGTTAATATTGTGAGCTTATAATATTATTTTTGAATAATTATTATGTGGTGGATATTGGTTCAATTTTGTTATAAATGAATGAATTTAGCATGAAATATTTGTTGAAAGTTTGACAATTATTTTCTTTGATAAAATATTCATTCAAATATATTATTATAATATTATAATTTTTTTAAATTTAAATGGTAATATTATTATAATAATATATAATTTTTAGCATGTGAGTAAAAGTGGAGTAAAGGTTATCATTTTGGTTTTGAATTCTTCCGTGCATATTTTTCTCTTCTGCGTATTTTTTTTTAAGTTGGTTGGTGGGCAAAATAGTTCTCCTGCAAATGAATTCTTGTTGTTGGAAAATAAGGAAGTTAGGCTTGGAAAGTAGAGCTGAAAAAAAGTTAGACGGAGAGGAAATTTTTGCAAGGTTAGGCAGAATATTTTGTTTTTCCTCCGAGGATTACACTATAAATAGGGGGTAATCCCTCATTCCTCAACACACCATTTCAATATTAGAAATTCTTATTCTATAGTATTGTGAGTATTTTTCTTGAGTATAAGGATACTTTGAGTGTAGCTTTTTGTGCAAGATTTTCTCAAAATAATATCCGATATTTCAGTCAAATCCAGTTTTTACTACGGTAAAGGATATTATTTTATTTCAATACTCGTAAGAAATATTATTTTCTTTCATACTCCATATTATGGAAGGGATATTATTTTATTTCATATTCCTAAATTTAAACTTACTATGATAAGTATTGCTTCTATAATTTTTGAAATTAGTAGAATATCCTTGAAATTTGCGCTTAATCTAGTATCATTTCACAGAAATATTTTTTTGAACATTCCTGTTAAGTTTTAATCTTTTCACGTCGAGGTACTATTCACGAAGTACTATTCACGGGGTACTATTCACTCAGGTATTATTCTCCCGGGTACTATTCATGACAAAAATTAATTTCTTTTCTGTCCGAATTATTTTTACATGAATATTATTCTTGAATTTTACTCCACAAAACAGTTATCATGTTGACAATTTGGACATTCTTAAACTTTGGATAAATTGAATTATAAATCTTTAATATTTATCTTTGATCTCATTTGATTGAATTCTTATATCATTGTCATCATCCTCATTCTTATATTGTGATGAAAGTCATCTTTAGCCCGTAGTGCATAGATGGACTGTTGATTTGTATGATTATGACCAGAAATTATGTATCGGTATAATCATGACCTGTAATATTACAAATAATGTGGTAAAAGTCCTTATTATCTCGTAGTGTATTGATGGACAGTTGTTGGCATGATCATGACCACAGGTGGCACTACAATAAAAAGGCTTATTTTTGACAGAATATTCCGTCGACCATAAGGTTATTCCGTTGAAGAAAACCTTATTTTCGACAGAATATTTCGTCGGCAATTCGGTTGTATATAAGCACGTCGAAATTAAGTCCGTCGATTTTTCAGTCTGGAATACTTATAGTCGACAGAATTAGTGTCGACCGAATAGTCAGTCGGAGTTAATATATCCCCAACTGAAACCTGTTTGTCGAGGATATTCGGTCGATGATAAGCATGCCACGTGGCAGTTTGATAAAATTGGAACAACATCTTAAACTCGACGGAATTCCGTCGATTATACAACCGGTCCATCGAGGTTATTCGGTCGAGGATATTCGGTCGATAATAGGTGTGCCACGTGGCAGTCCGCAAAAAATGGGAAACACCTTAACCTCGACGGATATCCATCGATAATACCACCATTCCGTCGAGGATACTATTTTTTGTTAAATATTTTACTTGTTTTTGCAATATCCAGGGATTTAACCCACATCTTGTACCTGTACCTGTTTTCCCAACATCACATACACAAGCTAAATTAAGCTAAATGTCAAAAACATCCCATTACTACTAGCATCCATAACCGCAACAAACTAAAGTAATGAAATGTAAAACCGCATTAATCAAAGTAAATTAAACTAAGGTAAATTACAAAAGATCCCATTAATCTAAACTAAACTATAACAAACATCCCATTAAGCTAAATTAAACTAAGTGTCAAACCGCAACAAAACCAAAGTAATGATAAGGTTTAAACTACAATATGTACGTCAAAAGTTATGTAAAATACAAAAGAATTTAAACTACAAAAGAATGTAATCTAAGTCAAGCTAGTAGAGCCCCCGGTGTGAGGAGGATCATCTGCCAAGTCGAAGTCCGCTTGCCGAGTATGAAAATCGCCTCATCATCATCCCTTTCATGGGTTCATTTCGTCACCCTATTGATACAATATAATGTAACTCATTAGTCCATATATATGATTCAGTTAAAGATAACTAAATGAAAATTAAATAACATGCAGGATATATATTTGTATTTAAAATGAAATATACGAAGCAAATGAAATAATGACTCAACATCAGCCTAAACGCATCCTCGACTAAGGTAACCACCATCCGAACAATCTCATCGCGTATCGCGGCCCACTACTCCGGAGGGATACTCGTACTCTCGGCGGTGGCACCAGCTGCAATGTCCTACGCAAGCTGATAGAGGCGAGAACGGCTGGGCGGGTCCTGACGATGGAACAGCGGATCGATCTCAAAGCTCTCCTACACCGTAGCCATAACACGCTGAAACAAAGCATCATCTAGGCCAGCGCCCGTATGTGATGGTCCCATGGGGGCGGACGCAGACGCTGGATAGAGCCTACAAAAATAAATATAACATGAATAATATTACAAGTTTACTTTATTCATAAACAAGAAATAAACACAAATATTATACCTCCTGGTAGTGTATAGGCTGGTATCCTCGGTAACCCCAGCACTAGATACCGGACGATAGTACTAGTGGGAGTATCCTGAGACGCGACCCAAAGAGCCGTCTCCTCGTCCTGAGATAAACTAATCTCGGGCGGAGGGACAGTGGAATCTAACGTCTCAAAGATCATCCCTAGCGATGCGCAACTCGCTATATCTGTCATGTGAGCTTCTCAAACCACTCCTGTAATTTGATATACAAGTGAGTTATCTTGGTTTCATCATATAAATTATGTAATATTATCCTAAATAATATTTATTATAGTAAATGTATTACCCATATAGCTAGTGCTGCTAGAGATATCGTCGACCCCGAAGTAGAGCCCTTCGGCGTATGGACTCTATCCCAGAACTCTATCATAGTAGGAGATCGGCCCAAGCTACTCCGCATGGCCTAAATCATATACATTAAATAATATCACCTTAATTTACTATAGTTGTAGTATAATATAGAACTAAACAAAAGAGAAATACATACCGACTTAACCTCCTGAAACGACTGCGAGCCAGAAGTATGTACAACTCGCAGCTTGTCGCGATTCTTCTTCATCTGCTCCGACTTGGTCTTGAACGCAAAGATCATCCCAAGACACACACATCGCAATTCCATGTCAGATCTCGACATCACGGTGCCGATGATCTCGCAAAAGTAGTCCCGGCGATTCTTCTATCGCCTTGGATCGCTTCTCCGTCGCATCTCATACAACCAGCCGACATAATTTTTCGAGATGTGGGCAATGATAACTGCGTCACCATCCGCCTTAGTGATGCCGGCCTCGTATCTGTAGTATCTCTATCAAATAGACATAACATACGTATAATTTACTATTTAAACAATATGTAAATAACATGCATGAACCTTGATTTAATATATATAATTTGACTTACGTGAAACTCCCGCAACACCGCTACTATGAAGCGTATACATCGTGTGGCAGATTAACTAAATCGCATGCGACCAAGGGAGATGTGTGCGGCGAGATGGCGTGTACGGTCGCCTTAGCGACATGATCCATAATACTAGAATACAAAATTTATTAAGAACATTTTAATTTATTAATCACATGATAATATCATTCTAATTGAACATAAGTGATATATTATTGTTGAAACCTATACAGACGAGCCGACATCAACTGGAACTGTGTCAGGCACTTCCGGTGGACGACCTAATCGACCGAGGTTAGGCCCTCGCGAACACCGACGTCTAACATCTGTATATTAATATATATAGTTATGACATTGTTAAAAAATAGTAAATGAATGTATAATATAGTTATGAATAATGTTACTGAGCCATAAAAGAAATCAACTCACTAGCATCTGAAGACGACCCTCCGTGGGAGCCGTCACCCGATCCGGAGCAACCGCCACCACGACCACCTCCACCGCTATGTCGAGGCATATATAGCTGTACTACTGAAATAACAGACATAGATACGATGAAAGTAATTAAATTTCAAGTCTTTTATTATATATAATGATTGATTTTAGTTGTATAGTATTTACAAATCACCAATTAGTGAAGAAATAGTACGTTATCAAACCCGTCAGAATCAAAATCATTTTCATCCTCTGATTCTGTCTCTTCCTCTTTTGTATCAATTTCTTCCTCAGTATCATCTTCTACCATCATATACAGACTAATAACCACATCTTCCTCCATTTCGTCAACATCAAGTACGTCAACGACATCATCACCCAACACATCGTCATCATATAACACAACGTGGCTGGGATTGCTAACTTGTTCTTGCAACGGGTCATCCGTTCCAGACAAATTAGTACTGTGAGATCCTAAATTTTATGAAATGAAAGTATTCAATTTTCTTATAATTATTATTTTATTTTGTAAATGGTTAAATTGATAAAAGGTTTAAGTTAAGGGTGATATTTGAAATTTTTTGCAAGGAAGCAAGTTGTTATTCGTTGTGCCGGGGAATATTCGATTGGTCGGGGAATATTCATTTTCACAGGGAATATTCGTACGAAAACATAATCATTGGTGGACCCCACAACGTAAGTATTGTCATTTAGAAAATGATGTAATTATCTTTTATAAAAATAACGGCCGAAAGTGTTACCGTTAAAAGCTGTTGAACTACCCTAGGTAGTAAAAAAAGACGAATGTCTGGCGTGGTTGCATAGTAGCATACGGTATTGATTATTGATGCTTATGTAAGAAGTCACCGCTTATACTCAATTATTACTACTGAGAATTGTTGCATCATATCTCTCATATTATTGATTCAATTATTGTCACAAAGATCATCTCGTGATAGTATGTTATATTATTAAATCAATAATTGAGACAACAAAGTTATTCATATTATTATTTGCAATATTAACAATGTCTAGAAGTTACACGAGGAGAGGTTTGGTCACCTAATCATGGCTGGCCAATAAGGAGAAATCCTTATCTGAAAGCCCCTCTTTCCAGGAACGACACTGGTTGTTAAATATTATGAATTATAATATTGATGATAAATAAGTTCGTGTTGATTAAAGATGAAATTGATAGTTCCATTGTGTGGGAATTATTGGCGTTAGTGAAAATCGACATTTATTTCGATAATAATTGATGTCTAGAGGTTATATTGACAAATTGGTTAATTAAGCGAATAAATGAGCAATTAATTGCTATTAATTCACATGCTTATAACTATGTGTTCACATGTGTATACTATTGATTCACATGATTTACTATTAGGGGAGTTGGTGCAAGATTGATAATACTTGCATGACTAAGTTAAAAATGGAGGTATAGATGAAGGTACTATACTATAATTAATTTTTTCACATGTTTAGAACTATTGAGTCACATGATTTACTATTTATTCACATGATTTACTATTAGGGGAGGTGGTGCAAGTTTGATAATACTTGGATGACTAAATTAAAAATGAAGGAAAAGATGAAGGAATTATACTGTAATATTTGGAGCCCCAAAATGTGCAATTATTGAAACTATATTTTCCTATAAATAGAACTCATTCCTTCATTATTTTTCACCAATTCACTAAGTCTCACAAGAGCAATTATTATAGAGAAATTATAGAGAGAAAGAAGAAGAGAAGTCTGCTACCTCACTATTCCAGTATCCAGTTTTTTTCTAAGGTAAGGGATATTATTCTTTCGTATTTATGAAGAGAGTTATTTTCTTTCAATACACGTAAGGGTTGTTATTACATTCTTTATTATTATATTGGAATAACCTGTTTGTGCGAAGTACCACATACATGGTGAAATTCTTCTGTTATTCCATTCTTTATTATTCTGTTGGAATAACCTGTCTATGCGGTCTATCGCATGCCTGGTGAATTATGTTGTTATTCCGTTCTTTATTATTCGTTGAATATCTTCATTCTGCATGCGGATTACGCATGACCTGGTTCCATTCTTTATTATTCTGTTGGGAATAACCTATCTGTGCAGTCTATCGCATGCATGGTGAATTCTTCTGTTATTCCATTCTTTATTATTCTGTTGTAATAACCTGTCTATGTGGATTACCGTATGCATGGTGAATGATCCTTTGTATTCATTCCTTATTAAATTGTGGAAATGATCTGTCTACGTGGATTACCGCATGGCGGGTGAAAATCCATTTGCAGTTTCGTATAATCTATTATACTCGTATGAGATATTATTTCTTTTCTACTCGTCAAGAAATATCATTTTCTTTGGTATTTTTCTTTTACGAGTTACTATTCACGATTTACTATTCACCCGATTACTATTCACTCTAGTATTATTCACTCGGGTATTCGGGACACTTTTCGTGTCAGAGTACTATTCACTAGTTACTATTCATGGGTTACTATTCACCTGATTACTATTCACTCTAGTATCATTCACTCGGGTATTGGGGTACTTTTCATGTTGGGGTACTATTCATGGGGTACTATTTACCCAAAAAATATATTTTTTTTCTGTCCAAATTATTTTTGGTACATGAATATTATTTTTGAATTTTACTCCACAAAGCAGTATCATGTTGACAATTTGGATATTTTTAAACTCTAGATAAATTTAAAGTCTTTGATATTTATCCTTGATTTCGTTTGATTAATGCTTATATCATTGTCGTCATCCTCATGCTTATATTGTGATTAAAGTCATCTTTGGCTTACGTGCATAGATGGACTATTGATTATTGGTTTTCAGTTGTATATCTTTGGCTTACGTGCAAAGATGGACTGTTGATTACTGGTTTTATAGTTGTATATCTTTGGCTTACGTGTAAAGATAAACTATTGATTGATGAGTATCTTTAGTTTATGTGCATAGATGAACTGTTTATTGGTATGATTATGACCGTGGATCATTCGGTATAATCATGACCCGTAATGTCATAGATGATGTGGTAAAGTCCTCATCGGCCGTAGTGCATTGGTGGGACGATTATTGGTATGATTATAAGCGAGGATTATTCGGTATAATCATGACCATCGATGATTACATGAATATCCTCGTCAGAAAAGGTGGATGATTCGATGATGTGGATTATTTATTGTCGAGTCTCAACGATAAAATATTGATTATACACTTTTAATTCGTAAAAGATAGTAGATATCATGCTCTACTTGACTCTTCTAAAATATTGTATGTCTTTGGCCCGTAGTGAAAAGATGAATTGTTAATGAATATCTTTGGGTCAGAAGTGCAAAGATGAATTTATTAGTATGATTATGAAGCGAGAATTGTGATTTGGTATAACCATGATTTTTGATATTTCAGGTGAAGATAGGTGATGAAAATTATCTTCGTCCTGGGTGCGAAGAGGAACTTAGAAACACAATTATGATTATGAGTTATTCATATGATTGTGGACATGAATTGTTGATTGATGTTACAGGGATAAAACATTATTGGTGGATTTTTAACATGGAGAAGATAATAGATCTGATGGTCTATTTGACTCTTCTAATGGATTGCTCGTTCCGCTGCAACTATGGTTGAAAAGTTTTATCATCTACCATATGTTCTAAATCTCTGATTTATTACTGATGAAGGCTATTGATAATTTAATTATCTTTAGTCATTATATTCTTTACTGAGCTAGTTGTGCTCACCCTTTTGCTTCACAATTCCTTTCAGATAATAAGAGTGTTGCCGGGTCGAGCGGGGATAACTGGAGAATAGAATGGTGGTCTATAGCTGCTGAAATTCTCCCTAAATAGTATGGAAATAATTTTATTGAGAACTTTAGATAAGTGTTTCGTATTGTATACGTTATTTGATATTTAATTTTAGTGAACCGAATAGGGTGAGGTGAACCCAACTTTGGAAGGGTGTTTTGCCACTATCATACAAGATGTCTAATGACATATAACCTCGTGTTATCATAAGACAGGGTTGTGCACATCCACTTGCTGAGTATATCTACGAGCACTACCTATATTATCTTGGAGTTTGGTTGAAATATAATTTTCAATTGCAGATAGTGGAGATAGTTATATGTCAAGAGAAGACTCACCATCGGAAAGAACATGATAATAATCTTCTCATTTTTCTTTGGGGTCTATTGGGTCAACCAAGGATAATTCTGTGGACATATGATATCTATCATAACCTAGACGCATGGTCTCCCATATACGAAGGTTTCCTTGAGCACTTCCCAAAGATTTTAATTTCTAAAACAGTTTTTTATTGTACTTTTATGTAAAGTACCATTGTAAGGTTGTGGTCGAGGCACCATGAGAGTTATATACATTTGTATTAAAACTCACAATTTAACCGTGGTCGTATTCTGTACGATAGTTCAACAGTTGTATAAATGAAGTTTGTATTTGATTTTTATAGTATGATATCTGGCGACTCAGAATGGGTCGTGTGAACCTATTTTTGGGGCATCACAAGTACCATCAAATGGCCAAGTCTTCGTTGTCACAACTGTATACCAAGTGGTTCTAGTGTGAACGACATTAGGGGTGTAGTACACTTGAGTTACTTGGCTGGCTAACATAAATACATCATCAGACTGTAAATTCGATTTTATATCTACTGTGACGATTCTATTACAATCAACTTTAACACCCTTTGCAGTATCAAACCAACGACACTTAAATGTAACGACCTTTTTAACCCCTGGATAATTGAGCACAACCACTTCCTTTAATCTTCCATAGTAATTGGATTCAGAATCTCCATAACAACTTCCCAACACAACAACGCCGGAGTTGACTGATGTCAATTCATTCAAGTCATCAACCTTGAATCTATACCCATTCACGATACAACCTGGAAATGAACTAATAAGTTTGTACGGGCCTAAAATGACATATCTAAAATGCTCATACGCGTTCTCTTCTTCGACCCTTCTCTTAAACCACTGGTGAAAATTTGCATTAGTGAATGCTTCCATCTGTGATTCTGTCAACCCCAGGTTAGAAGCATGTGCTTCCAATTCGAATGAACTGCGTACAATAATATGGCAATTAATTAATTGTTGATTAAGGATAGATAAATCATTTTTAACTTGTAATAATACATACTTGATGTACGACGATACTTCAGGCATATTTAGAAGCACGTATGTAGAGACAATCTTTAAATCTTTATCGGTTAGGTAAGTCTTCGTCTCATGTCCAAATGGTTTAGCTGGATAAGTGAATACAACCAACTCATCATCAGCACGACCAGACGGATCCCCGACCTCATTCTGACTTAGACGGTTATGCTTCGTTGTGACTACATTGTCAAAGTACAACGAACAGAAGTTGACAAGCTCTTCCTCCGTATAGCATTCAGCAATAAAACCCTCTATGCGCGCTTTGTTTTTAACTTTCTGCTTTAATCGACGCATATACCTGAAATATGAAAGTATGTAATATATATTACCTGATAAGTTAAATATAAAGATGATGAATATAGCACAATGTATGTGATATTACCTCTCAAATGGATACATCCATCAATATTGCACCGGTCTTCCAAGTTTAAGTTCATATGGCAGATGAATAGGCAAATGCTCCATGATGTCAAAGAACCCCGGTGGTAAAATCATTTCGAGCTTGCAAATTGTCAACACTATGTTTTTCTCCATCTGCTCCACATCACTATACCTTATAACAGCTGAACAAATATCCCGAAAGAAATTTGAAAGTGCGGTAAAAGTATCATTAATATTCCTGGGTAACACCTCACAAAATGCAATTGGCATCAACTTCTGCATGAATACATGACAATCGTGACTTTTGAACCCAGTAATTTTCAACTGCTCAACCTTATTACAACGAGATATGTTAGAAGCATATCCATCTGGGAGCTTCAATGCGCTAAGCCATTTGCAAATGTTTTCAACCTGTTACTTGGCAAGACAAAATGGAGCTTTTGGTTTTGTGTTGTTAGGTCGGAGCCACAATTCCCGCCTGATATTTATTTCTTCCAAGTCTTCCATATCATGTTCTTACACTTGAAACACGGGCATCTCATCTTTCTGTTCGGATCATCAACATGTTCTATTGGTTTGTTCATAAAATTGGACACCCCTTCACGGTACGCATCAACTAATCCCCTCCCATCAATTGGTATCCTACGGTACATCCAACTCCGGTTGGCTGACATCTTTAATTGAAGAAAATACCTAATTATAATATATATGCATGTATTTAGTTTACCTAGTATATATCTCCACTCTATAGGGGTTAGGCTTCTATCCCGTTCCTGGATGCGTCTCCTCACTAGTGCCATTCACAAGGTGCGTGTTTATAATATTTTAAGAAAATTTTATCATCACCTCCCCATGGTCTCCAAGTACACGAAATATACCAAGACAACTTAGTCTAAGTATGCACTCGAAGAACATATGTAGAGACACCAGCTGAAAAATCCTCAAAATATTATAAACACATTCGCACCTTGTGAATTAGCACCGACCTAATTGAGAGGAATAACATCTAGTAACAGTCTAAAACTGGGGACTATTCGGCATTCACTCCTACTGAGTGAATGTCAAACGGGTTTCTAAGTTTCAAAGTATATTACATATATATATTTATGAGTGTATTGAAGAGCAAAGGGAGATTATTATTGAGTTTATTGAAAATTGTGGAAAACTAAGCAAATGCTACTTATTTTATTAGTTGCAAATCTAAGTTTCATATTAGTTGAAGTTGCAGCTAATAGTACTCCAACCGGTTCCTCGGCAGTAATCGGACCAAAAAAAGGGTCGTAGTTCCTGTTTATGTCCTATACTCTATTAATAAAGTTAATTGAATTCATGCGGACATTCTCATCGTTTCACCATATCAGATAACAACATCCCAAAGGAGTTCCATTAAAATTTATTGAACAAAGTTCCAAGTTAAGCGACCCTCTAGATGAGCGACGATCACTTTCTACTATGAATGAATCATTGTCGATATGGGTTCAATCCATGCCATAGAATGCTTCTCACCACCCAAATACCCATCCGAGGAATTTGGAGTGGTGAAGGTCGCCTATGCCATGGATTGGACCCATATCGTGCAATGCTTCATTCCTAGTAGAAGAAGTGATCGTCGCTTCATCTAGAGGGTTTCTTAACCTATAACTTTGTTCAACAACTTAATGGCACTCCTTCAGAGATGTTGGCATCTCATTATGATGGAAATGGAGTAATGTCTTCAATAATTCAATTAACTTTATTATTCGAGTATAAGACACAAACAGAAACTATGACCTTTTTTTTAATTGTTGTCGAGGAACCGGTTGGAGTACTATTAGCTGCAACTGTTACGTTGAATCCTGCATACAAGGAAGAGTACATATATGTAGGTAGAGTATTATCGAGTTTATTGAAAATTATGGCAAACTAAGCAAATGCTACTTAGTTTATTTTGCCAATGATAAACTAAGTAAACGGTACTTAGTTTATGAGAATTGTTATTTGGAATCTATGGAGACTACTGTTCGATATTTACTCCTACTTGTCAAAAGGGTTTCTAATTAAATTGCAAAGTATATTATTTTATTTCCGCGACAACATTCTTATATATTCAGTCTCTTTGAATTACATCCCAACTAAGCAAATGCTACTTAGTTTATTATTTTGAGTTGATTTAATGTATTATTTTATTTTAATTTATTTTATTTGTTAATTATTTTATTTTATTTTATTTTATTTTATTTTGTATTATATAATATAATTTTTAATTTTTTATTAAATTAAATTTATTAATTATTTAATTTAATTTAATTTAATTTATTAAATTTATTTTATTTTATTTTTATTTTATGTTATTTTAATTATTAATTAATTAATTAATTTTATTTTATTTTATTTTTATTATATTATATATCTCGATTTTTAAAATTTATTTTATTTAATAAACTAAATTAAATGAAATTTATTATTTTATTTATTTATTAATAAATTTTATTTTTAATTTAATCTATTTATATATTAAATTATATTTATTTCATTTATTAAAATTTATTTTATTTTATTTTAAATTATATATTAGTATATTAAATAGTGAATTTTTATTTTATTTTTTTTTTTTTAATTGTTGATTAAATTAATTGATATTTGAAGTATAAATTATTTGTTTAAAACTATTAAGTAAATGCTACTTAATTAGCTTAATTTTAGTATTAGTAAATTAAGTAATAAATAGTTATTAGAGCTATAATATTTTGCATCTCAAGAATTCTAACAGAATTTTCGTGGGAAATTTCGTCGAAAATATCAAGCATCACATTACTTTACTGTTAGTAACATACAACATACAATATTAAAATTGAAGAAATATACACTGCAATTACATAAAAAAAATAAAACCAAATAATAAAATGGATGCTATACATGTACAGAAGCCGCAAATGACCAATTTTAGACCCAAATGACCAATTTCAGATAAATTATAAACAAAAAAAACAGAATTCATACATTATAATACCAAAATTCTAGTAATATCAATCCAAAAACAAAATAAATTTAGACCAATTGCACATTATAATACCAAATTCATGCACAAATTTCATACTCAAATTTCATACTACTAGCATATAATATATACTCAATACATGGAAAATTAGGAAAGAACAGAGTCGGTGATAGGTGGGAGTGGGTGGTGACCATGACAGTGGAGTCTTTGGTGGGGTGGTACTAGGGATGGAGTCTGGGGTCCTGGGGAGAGGGTGGGGGCACCAGGGGAAGGGATTGGGAGTAGGGGCACTGGGGTGGGGGGGGGTGGTACCGGATGATACAAGGGGGGGCCAGTGCAAGGCGGGGTGGGGTCGTGGTGGGACCCCGTGAGGGGAGGAGTGGGGTGCTGGGTGGGGTGGGGGGACCGGGGGAGAGGGGGTTGAGAGTGGGAGGTACATATGAGAGAGAGAGAGTAGACTGGTATTTAGAGAGAGAGAGAGGGAGAGATATGAAAATGAGAGGGCGCAGAGAAGTGGACGGGTTTTTTTAGGTTTATTGCCGACGAAATTCCATCGTGGTTATGTCTGTCGACCATAAGCTAATGTTGACGAAGTATTCAGTCGAGGATTACACATATTATGTCGACTTTATATTCGCGCTGGCGGGAAACCCTCGCGCCAAGGAGGAGGGCTTAAATCCGACTGATGGCCGTCGAGGATAAATTAATACCGATTGACTTAATGTCGACTAAATATTCAGTCAGTATTAGATTAACATCGACGGAATGTGTTCAGTCGACAAGAATTCTGTCGAAAATAAAGCTTTTTTTGTAGTGTAATATATCCTTGACCCGTAGTGCATGGATAATTCGTGGATGTGATACTAATGAATATCCTTAGCCCGAAGTGCATGGATAATTCAGTGATGTGGATTATTTATTGAGCTGTGTTACAGCGATAAAATATTGATGATAAACTTTTAAATCATAGAAGATAGTAGATATCATGCTCTACTAGACTCTTCTAATGTATTATTTGTCCCGTTGCAGTTAAACTTGTTGTCAATTGTATTCTATCAGTTTAACATTGTTGAAGGCTAGCGATAATTTATTCTGCATTATCTTAGTCATAATATTCTTTACTGGGCTAGTTGAGCTCACCCTTTGCTTTCATTGTTCTCTTCAGGAAATGAGAATATAGCTGAGACTAGTCGGGGAACGGAGTGATGGTCCGAGATGGTGGCTATAGTAGTCCTCACTATTCTATGAAATAGTGTGATAATAATTTTAATGAGGACTCCATTTGAGTTTGAATATTGTCTACGAGACAATATCCGTGTTAAAACTCTCAGCTACATTTTTGTCGTATTGTATAAATGAAGTTTGTATTTGAATTTTGTATCATGTATTTGACGACTCAGAATGGGTTGTGTATGTGACGCCCCCAAAATAGGTATACATCACCCATCTTGAGTCGCCAAAAACATGGTAAAAAATTCAAATACAATTTAATAATACAACTATCGTGTGACATACGACAAAACATAAACTGAGAGTTTTAATACGAATATTGTCTTCTAGATAGTATTCAACTCAAATGGAGTCCTCAATACATTTATTATCACACTATTTCATAGAATAGTGAGGACTACAAATGCTATCATTTGACCGTCTACTCCATTCCCCGACTAGTCCCTTGCCACGCTTCTCATTTTCAAGAGGACAATGAAAGCAAAAGGTTGAGCTCAACTAGCCCAAGAAGAAATATTATGACTAAGATAAAGCAGATAATTTATTATTAGCCTTCAACAGTGTTAAACTGATAAAATATAACAAACATCAAGTTTAACTGCTAAATGAACAAGCAATCCATTATAAGAGTCAAGTAGAGCATAAAATCTACTATCTTCTATGATTTAAAAGGTTTTTCATCACTTTTATCACGAGACTCCGACTTAATAAATAACCACATCATCGAATCACCCCGCACTACTACCAATGATAATCTTTAGTATCACGACCACAAATTATCCATGCACTATGGGCCAAGGATATTCGTATTCATCAATGGTCATGATCATGCCAACAATCGTCCATCAATGCACTCACGGCCAATGAGGACTTTTACCATATCATTTGTAACATTACGGCCATGATTATACCAAATAATCCCTAGTTATAATCATACCAAGTCCATCTACGCACTACTGTGCCACGAGATGATTTTCAATGTAATATAAACATGAGGATGATGACAATGATATAAGAATTTAATAAAACAAGTTCAAGGATAAATTTTAAAGATTTATAATTTAATTTATCCAAATCAATAACGCCCAAATTGTCAACATGACACTGCTTTGTGGAGTAAAATTCAAGAATAATATTGTACCAAAAATAATTTAGACCGAAAACTAATCAATTTTTATCATGAATAGTACCCCGGGTAAATAGTACTCGAGTGAATAGCACCCCATGAATAGTACTTCGGGAATAGTAACCCCGTGAATAGTACTCCGGTATGAAAAAGTTAAAACTTATCAAGAATGCTCAAAATAATATTTCCCTAAAAAGATACTGGATGAAGCGTAAATATCAAGGATATTCTACTAATTTCATGGAGTATAGAAGCCAAAATTTTAATAAAACGAGTATAGAATTCGAAATCTGAAATGAAATAATTTTACTTACATACTACAAAGTATGGAAGAAAATATTATTTCAAGCGAATATTGAACAAAAATAACATCCCTTACCTTGAAAAGAAGAGTGTTCCAACTGCTGTAGTGGGGATATTCTTGAAGAAAACTTTCACCATTTTCTACGCTTAAAGCTTTCAAAAACTCAAAAGAAATACGCTCAATTTTATAGAAGAAGAATTCTCTGATTCTGGTGTATTTTCAATTCTAACTTAAGCCCCTATTTATAGGAAAATGCTAGAACGCCATAGGAGACTAAATAATAAAATAATAATATTATTATTTTTTTAAAATCAACTCTACGCATGCCCAAAGACCAGAACATCAACTTGGAACCAAAATTTACAGCCCACATGTTTTTAACAAAAGTGGGTCCCACCTATAATTTTAATAAAAATATTTATTTTCCGAAACTTTAACAATTCATAATAAATAGCCCTTTTATCAGAAAAATATGAATTATATGTCCATTCCACATGAAATCGAATTCTCTACAACTTTGTAGCTTTAAGTTTTTCCAAATTCCAAACAGAAAATATCCGAAATTCACAAACAGACGATTTTCAACACCTCTTAAAATTCATAACAAATCATACGCTAATTTTTAACGGTTCGAAATTTATAGACATATACTCAACTTATATATGTATAACATATCCAAAAATTAGGGTACGTACCTGGTATGTCGAAGAGGTAAGGATACCTTGATTTCATTTTAAATTCTAACTCCCAGGTCATTTCCTCAACATCGTGGTTTCTCCACAAAACTTTGACTTGAGGTATAACCTTGAAGCGTAAAATATGCTCCTTCTTATCCAAGATTTTAACAGGAACCTCTTCATACGTTAAATCTTCCGCTATTTTGTCCGGTTCTAACTCAATAATGTGGTTCGAGTCTTTCACATATTTACGTAACATAGATATGTGAAAAACATTATGAACACGAGACATACTTGGCGGTAAGGCGAGTCTATAGGCCACTGTTTCTACTCGATCGAGGATTAAAAATGGGCCAATGAATCGAGGATTGAGCTTTCTCTCTTTCTAAATCTCAGAACTCCTTTCCATGGAGCAACACGTAATAAACACATGTTCTCCAATATTGAATTCCACGTCCTTTCGATGAAGATCAACATAACTCTTTTGTTGATCTTGTGAGGTTTTTTATACGTTATCGGATCGTTTGAATCTTTTCTCGTAGTCATACACGCATCAACTCCGGTCCCAACAACATTGCTTCACCCACCTCATCCCAAAGATATCGAGAATGACACTTTCTTCCATTCAACGCCTCGAATGGAGCCATGCCAATACTTGCTTGATAACTGTTGTTGTAGGAAAACTCCACTAATGGTAAGAACTTGTCCCAACTTCCCTTGAAGTCAAGGACATAGAGTCTTAATAGAACTTCAAGATTTTGAATAGTCTTCTCTGACTGCCCGTCCGTTTGAGGATGATAAGCCAAACTAAATCGTAAATCCGTGCCCATAGCTTTTTACAAACTAACCCAAAATCTTGAAGTGAATCTTGGGTCTCGATCAGAAACTATGGATACTGGCATACCATGCAATCTTACAATATCGTTTATGTACATACGAGCAAGACGTTCAAGTGTATAAGTTTCTCGTATAAGTAAGAAATGAGCAGACTTGGTCAATCTATCAAGAATGACCCAAATTACATCTATGCCTTGAGAAACCTTGGGAAGACCAATAACGAAATCCATGGTAATGTGCTCCCACTTCCATTCTGGAATTTCAAGTGGTTGCAATGGACCTTTTGGTACTTGGTGCTCCGCCTTGACTCGTTGACAAGTTAAAAACCTTGAGATAAACTCCGCTATCTCTCTCTTTATATTGCTTCACTAAAATGTATGTCGAAGATCATGATACATTTTGGTACTCCCATGATGGATTGCAAACGGTGTGTTGTGTGCCTCCATCATAATTTTATATTTTAAATCAGGGTCATTAGGAACACAAAGTCTGGAGTTAACTCAAAGTATTCCTTCTTCATCGATTCTTGCTTCCGGTATAGCACCTTCTTGCACTTTCTTCCTCATACGATCGGTTCCTGTGTCCGTAGCTTGAGCGACTTTTAACTTTATCGATTAAAGTCGATTCTACTCGTATATTCGCCATCATCACATGGGTCCCTAGAGTCTTTAACTCTATCTCCATCCTTTGCAAGTCATACAAAATGGGCCTTTGCGTTGACAATATCGCACTTGTACCCGCATATGATCTTCTACTCAATGCATCAGCTACCACGTTCACTTTTTCAGGATGGTATTGGATGGTATGACCATAATCTTTCAACAGTTCAAGCCAACATCGTTGTCGCATGTTGAGTTCCTTTTGAGTGAAGAAATATTTGAGGATTTTATGATCCGTAAAGATCTCCACTTTCTCCCCATATAAGTAATGCCTCCAAATCTTTAGTGCAAAAACGACTGCTGCCAACTCTAGATCATGCGTAGGATATTTCTTCTCATATTCTTTGAGTTGTCGTGAGGCATAGGCTATGACTTTCCCATGTTGCATGAGAACACATCCTAACCCTTTGCCTGAAGCATCACTGTAGATGACAAATCCCTCCGAGCCAGATGGTATTGTTAGAACAGGTGCTGAAATGAGTCTCCTCTTGAGTTCTTGAAAACTCTTCTCACATTCCATGCTCCAATCGAATTTTTTATCTCTCTGAGTCAGCTGAGTTAATAGAGTAGCGATTCGAGAAAACCCTTCTACGAATCTCCAATAATAACCAGCTAAGCCGAGAAAGCTACGTACTTCGGTTATTGATTTAGGTTGCTCCCAGCTTTGAATAGCTTCAATCTTTGCCGGGTCAACAGATATTCCATGACTTGATACTACGTGCCCAAGAAATGCTACTTCCTTAAGCCAGAACTCGTATTTCTTCAACTTGGCATAAAGCTTGTTTTCACGAAGCTTTTGGAGTATCAGCCTCAAGTGTTGCTCATGATCTTCACGGATTTTGAAATATATGAGGATGTCATCAATAAAGACGACCACAAAGTGATCCAAATATTCCTTGAATACTCGGTTCATCATATCCATGAAGGCAGCAGGAGCATTAGTCAATCAAAAAAATATGACTAGGAATTCGTAATGCCTGTACTGAGTTCTGAAAGCCGTCTTTGGAATGTCATCGGTTCTAATCTTTAACTGATGATATCCGGAATAAAGATCAATTTTAAAAGAATTTGGCGCTTTGGTAACCGGGTCAAACAGTCATCAATACGCGGGCAATGGGTACCTATTTTTGATGGTGACATGATTCAACTCCCGATAATCAATACAAAGTCGCATACTCCCATCTTTCTTTTTCACGAATAGAATAGGAGAACCCCAAGGAGACGTACTAGGACGAATGAAGCCGATGTCTAATAATTCCTGCAATTGGGTCTTTAACTCCTGAAGTTCAATAGGAGTCATTCGATATGGGGCTTTAGAAATGGGTTTTGTACCAGGTTTAAGATTGATACAAAATTCAATTTCATGCTCTGGGGGTAGGCCAGGAAGTTCTTCAGGGAATACGTCAGGAAATTTATTAATAATAGAAATATCATTCAAAACTGACGTATTTTTATTTAAATCCGTGACATGAGCTAAGAAAGCTTGACGTCCGTTTTTCAATAAATGAATAGCTTTATGGCTTGAGATGACAATGATTGATTTTAATGGTTTGGTTGCTTGAATTTTCATAATAGGTTGGTTAAGAATATGAAAGCTAACAACCTTATGAAAACAATCAATTTTTGCATGATGAGTAGTTAACCAATCAATCTCTAGAATTACATCAAATGCAAGTATTTTCAATGAAATAAGATTGACAGGTAATGTGAGGGTACCGATTTGAACCAAATAAGTCTTATAAGTAGTGGATGTAATGAAGGTTTCTCCCAACGGAGTTTCGACAGATAAGTCAAAGTCTAATTTCTCCGGAGTCAAATTTAAACGTTGAGCGCAAGTAGGAGAAATAAAAGAATGTGTAGAACCGGTATCAATTAAGTTATAGACTTTGCTAGAGTTTATGATAAGCTTACCCGTGATGACCTCGTTCGGGTTCCTTGCTTTCTGGGAGGTCACGACAAACGCTTTCCCTTGAACTACCGGCTTTGACTTTTCGGGACTACTTTTATCGCCTCCATCCCAAATTGAACTTGTCATCGATTGCACGCAAAACAAAATCGGGCTAGGTGACCTTCTTTTCCATAATTATAACACGTTTTGGACTGCATCGCACAATTTGGACTGATGTGTCCCTCCCCTCTGCATTTGAAGCATATGATAGGTGGTCGTTCTCCTTCCTTAACAACGGGTGCTAGTGCTGACATCTTTCCATCATTGTTGAATCTCCTCTTTTTGAAATGTCCACTCTTATTATCTTGGCCATGATTACCACCGAAGTGGTTACCATTTCTGGTCTGTTGATTCCCTCCACACTTGTTGTCACCACTTCGATGACTGCTACCACTGATATTATCATTTTTTCTGTTGCTCTTTCTTGGTTGGGTTGACTCATTATCGCGCTCCATTAATTGAGCCCTATTCACAACATCTGAATACAAACACAGTTTATGAGAGATAAGGTATTGACGTATCTCGGGTTTCAAACCTCTTAGAAATATTCGCGTCATTCTCTCCTCATTATCAACCAAATGGGACGCAAATCGGGACAACTCGGCAAACTTGGCTTCGTACTGCGACACGGTCATGTTGTTTTGCTCCAGTTTAATGAACTCTACCTCTTTCATGTGACGAATACTTTCGAAAAAGTACTTGTGGTTGAACAGTTTCGAACTTCTCCCAAGACATCTTCAAGTCTGCGGCAGTTGAGTACACTTTTACTGATTCCCACCCAGAATCGCTTCGCCGCAACATGAAGGTGGCAAAGGGAACGGAGTGATGGTCCGAGATGGTGGCTGTAAGACCCCAACTATTATGAATAAAGATGAATTTTCTATAATTATCATTTTTGTATATTATGGAATGAATTTGATATAATGTTGTAGTTATGGGTAATAGTTATAAATTTTGCAAAGTACGCAAGTTGTTATATAATATTCGATTGGTCGGGGAATATTCGTTTTAACAGAGAATATTCGTACAACGACAAAATTATTGGTGGACCCCACAACGGAATTATTGTCGGATTGAGAAAATGACAAAAATATTTTATGAAAATAACGGCGGAAGTTTTATCGTTAATCGTTGAAACACCCGGTGTTAAAAGTACAGAATACGCGTGTATGGTTGCATAAGTAGTACACAATATATTGATTATTGATGTTTACGTGAGAAGTTACTCGGCTTTTGTTCAATTATTGCTTCAAAGAATTGTTGTGATAAGATCTCACGTTAATCGATTCAATTATTGTCGATATTGTATATATTATTAAATCAATAATTGAGACGACGGGTTATTAATATTATTATTTGCAATATTAACGATGTCTAGAAGTTACGCCAAGGAGAGGTTTGGTCACCTAATTGTGCAGGCGCCAAAGGGAGAAATCCTTATCGAAAGCCCCTCTTTTCCGGGAACGACACGGTCGATTAATAGTATGAATTATAATAATGATGATGAAGTTTTGTTTTATTAGTATTATTAATGTAATAAAAGTAAAAGCTTTTTTATATAAAAATGTAATACTTTTATAAAGTTATTCGTTTTATTAGACTATAAATATAATATATTATATTCTATTACGATAGTGTTTTGATAGTAAAATCTTTTTATATAAAATGCAGAATACTTTTATAAAGTTATTAATTTTATTAGACTATAAATAGAATATATTATATTTTATTATGCATAGTGTTTGCATAAGTACTGCGATAGTGTTTTCAGTATAGTAAAATCTTTTTATATAAAATGTAATACTTTTATAAAGTTATTCGCTTTTATTAGATTATAAATAGAATATATTATATTTTATTTAAAAGATTTTGTTTTATTAGAATATTTTATAGTAAACCAATCTGAACCGTTGGTTTAAAAGTAAATCAATCTGGACCGTTCAGGACTTAGTTACTATTTAGTCTATTCTCCTATAAATAGAAGCTTATTTCTTCATTATTTCTTACGAATTTACTGAAACTCTAGAGAGAGAAACTATAGAGAGATAGAATAAAAGTATTCTGCTACTTCACTACTCCTATATCCAGTTGTTCTAAGGTAAGGGGTATTATTTCTTTCATATTCATGAAGAGAACTTCATTATTCCATTCTTTATTATTCGTTGAATAACTCAGTATACGCTGATCTACCCTATACTTGGTGAAATTCTTCGTTATTCCTTTCCTTATTATTCATTGGAATAACCTCGTATACGCCAAGCAACCGTATACATGGTGAAATTCTTCTGTTATTCCATTGCTTATTATTCTGTTGGAATAACCTGTATATGCGAAGTACCGCATACATGGTGAAATTCTTCTGTTATTCCATTATTTATTTTGTTGGAACATCCTGTCGGTGTGAATTTCGCCTGACCTGGTTCCATTATTTATTATTTTATTGGAATATCCTGTCTATGCGTTTACACCTGACCTGGTTCCGTTATTTATTATTCTATTGAAATATCCCGTCTGTGCGTTTACGCATGACCTGGTTCCGTTATTTATTATTCTGTTGGAATAACACATGCGTGCGATTCATCGATGTCCGGTGATTTCTTTTGTTATTCCATTCTTTATTATACTCAGTTGGTTAAAGTTTTAACTTCTATACTCCATGAAATTAGTGGAATATCTTTGATATTTGCTCTTCATCCAGTATCTTTTCATGGAAATATTCTTCTAAGAATTCTTGTATTTTTACTCTACAAAGACGTATCATGTTGACAATTTGGACGTTATTAGTTCCTGGATAAATTAATTCTTGAACTTGTTTTATTGAATTCTTCTATCATTGTCATCATCCTCATGTTTATATTATGTTGAAAGTCATCTGTGGCTTTCAGTAGTGCATAGATGGACTTGGTATGATTATGACTGTGGATTAATCTCCAGATAATCATGACCGTAATGTTACAAATGATATGGTAAAAGTCCTTATTGGCTCAGTAGTGCATTGATGGACAGATTGTTGGCATGATCATAACCATTGATGAATACACGAATATCCTCGGCCCGTAGTGTATGGATAATTTGTGGTTGTGATACTAATGAATATCCTGGTCAGTAGTTAGTGGATGATGATGTATTATTTATTGTCGAGTCCCAATGATAAAAGTGATGAAAAACCTTTTAAATCATAAAAGATAGCAGATTTTATTCTCTACTTGACTCTTTTAATGGATTGTTTGTTCCTCTGCAGTTAAACTTGATGTTTGTTATATTATATCAGTTTAACACTATTGAAGGCTAATGATAATTTATTCTGTATTATCTTAGTTATAATATTTCTTACTGGGCTAGTTGAGCTCACCCTTTTACTTTCATTGTTCTCTTCAGAAAATGAGAACGTAGTAGGGACTAGTCGGGGAACGGAGTGATGGTCCAGATAATAGCATTAGTAGTCCTCACTATTCTGTTAAATAGTGTGATAATAAATGTAATGAGGACTCAATTGAGTGTGGATATTATCTAGATGACAATATTTGTATTAAAACTCACAGCAGATGTTTTGTCGTATTTTACACGACTGTTGTATAATTAAGTTGTATTTAAATTTTGTACCATGTATTTAGCGACTCAAGATGGGTGATGTACACCTATTTTGGGGGCGTCACAGTTGGTATCAAAGCTTAGGGATATGATCCCTGGCTAAGATGTGAGACAAGAACTAGGAGGGGAGAAACGGGAAATTCCTTCACTAGTATGACCTACCTAAGTTTATTTGGTATTTAATTGGTCGGTCAGAGTATAGGGATAATACGTGATATGTTAATTAACCGTTATTTTGTGGCAGTATTTAAAAATGACATCCGAGAATGTTGAGAACATCAATGGAGCACAGGAGACCGTTGAGTCTCCACAGATCAATAATCAGGATAATGTGCATCAGGAAGGCGACAATCTTCAGGCAAACAACAACACTGACCAGATAATGAACGATGGAATGTTCAGAGGCTTTATGCAATTCATGCAATATCAGGAAAGAGCGGCTCCTGTACAAAATGCAGGTGGAAACACTGGCAACTCTCAGACGGTCACCGCTAAGCAGTTCAAGGAACTGGGACCACCGGAGTTTTTTGGAGAACTAAAACCACTTAAGGCGGAGACGTGGATAAAGCAGATCTACAAGATATTTGATGTCCTAGGATGCTCCGAGGAGCAAAAGGTTCCCTTTGCCACCTTCATGTTGCGTGCAGAGGCAAATTACTGGTGGGAATCTGTAAAACGTACTCAACCTGCCGCACTGAAGATGACTTGGGAGAAGTTCCAAGAATTGTTCAATGACAAGTACTTTCCCGAAAGTATTCGTCACATGAAAGAGGTAGAGTTCATCAAGCTGGAGCAAAATAACATGACCGTGTCACACTACGAAGCCAAGTTTGCCGAGTTGTCCCGGTTTGCGTCCCATTTAGTTGATAATGAGGAGAGAATGACGCGAATATTTCTAAGAGGTTTGAAACCCGAGATACGTCAATATCTTATCTCTCATAAACTGTGTTTGTATTCAGATGTTGTTAATATGGCTCATTATTGGAGAGCGATAACGAGTTAACCCAACCAAAAGAGCAAACCAAACAAAATGATAATACTAGTGATAGCAGTCATCGAAGCGGTGACAATAAGCGTGGAGGGAATCAACATGCCAGAAATGGTAACCACTTTGGTGGTAATCATGGCCAAAACAATAAGAATGGACATTTCAAAAAGAGGAGATTCAACAATGATGGAAAGACGTCAGCACCAACACCCGTTGTTAAGGAAGGAGAACGACCACCTATCATACGCTTCAAATGCGGAGGGGAGGGACACATCAGTCCAATCTGCGCGATGCCGTCCAAAGCATGTTATAATTGTGGAAGAGAAGGTCACCTAGCCCGATTTTGTCATTCACCGAAGACAAATTTAGCTAGGATGGAGGCACCAAAGGACGTCCCAGAAAAGTCAAAGCCAGTAGTGCAAGGGAGAGCGTTTGTCGTGACCTCCCAAAAAGCAAGTAACCCGAACGAGGTCATCACGGGTAAGCTTATCATAAACTCTAGTGAAGTTTATACTTTATTTGATACCGGTTCTACCCATTCTTTTATTTCTCTTACTTGCGCTCAACGTTTAAATTTGACTCCGGAGAAATTAGACCTTGACTTATCTGTTGAAACTCCATTGGGAGAAACCTTCATTACATCCACTATTTATAAGTCTTGTTTGGTTCAAATCGGTACCCTCACATTACCTGTCGATCTTATTTCATTGAAAGTACTTGCATTTGACGTAATTCTAGGGATTGATTGGTTAACTACTCATCATGCAAAAATTAATTATTTTCGTAAGGTTGTTAGCTTTCATATTCCTAGCCAACCTATTATGTGAATTCACGTAACCAAACCATTAAAATCAATCACTGTCATCTCAAGCCATAAAGTTATTTATTTATTAAAAAATGGATGTCAAGCTTTCTTAGCTCATGTCATTTAATCTAAACAAAAATACGCCGCTTTTGAATGATATTTCTATTGTTAATGAATTTCCGACGTATTCCAAGAAGAACCTCGCCTACCCCGTAACGTGAAATTGAATTTTGTATCGACCTTGAATCCTAAGACAAAACCCATTTCCAAAGACCCATATCGAATGGCTCCTATTGAACTTCGTGATTTAAAGACCCAACTTCGTGAATTGTTAGACATGGTTTTATTCATCCTAGTACGTCTCCTTGGGGTGCTCCTGTTCTATTCATGAAGAAGAAAGATGGGAGTATGCGACTTTGTATTGATTATCGGGAGTTGAACCATGTCACCATAAAAAATAAGTACCCATTGCAACTTATTGATGACCTGTTTGACCAGTTGCAATGCGCTTAATTCTTTTCAAAGATTGATCTTCGTTCTGGATATCACCAATTGAAGATTAGAACCGATGACATTCCAAAGACGGCTTTTAACTCGATGACGGCATTATGAATTCCTAGTCATGTCTTTTGGATTGACTAATGCTCCTGCTGCCTTCATGGATATGATGAACCGAGTATTCAAGGAATATTTGGATCAGTTTGTGGTCGTCTTTATTGATGACATCTGTGAGACCCCAAATTTTATGAATAAAGATTTAAATTTCTCGAAATATTTTTTTTAATATTATGGTGTGAATTTGATATAATGATATAGTTGTGGGTAATATTTATAAATTTTGCAAAGTATACAAGTTGTTGTATAATATTCGATTGGTCGGAGAATATTCTTTTTGTCGGAGAATATCCGTACGACGACACAATTATTAGTGAACCCACAACGGAAGTATTATCGTAGTAATAAAACGACAGAATTATTTTTATGAAAATAACAACGGAAGTTTTACCGTTAAAACTGTTGAAATACTCGGTAGTAAAAGTACAGTAATATGCGTGGTTGCATAGTAGCACACAGTATGGATTATTGATGCTTACGTGAGAAGTCACTCAGTTTTGTTCAATTATTGCATCTGATTGATTCGTCGATCATCATATCTCTAATATTATTGATTCGATTATTGTAACAGTATCATCCGCATTATATGTTATATTATTAAATCAATAATTGAGATGACAAAGTTATTCATATTATTAAATTACAATATTTACAATGTCTAGAATTTCTGTCAAGGAGAGGTTTGGTCACCTAATTGCTCGCCAATAGGGAGAAATCTTTATTGGAAAGCCCCCTCTTTCTTGGGAACAACCTGGTTGTTAAATATTGTGAGTTATAATATTAATGATGAATAAGTTCGTGTTGATTAAAGATGAATTTGATAGTTTCATTGTGTTGGAATTATTAGTGTTAGTGGAAGTCAACATTTATTTCGATAATAATTGATGTCTGGAGGTTATATTGTTTAATCGGGTATTCGGGGCATTTTTTGTGTCAGAGTTACTATTCATGAGTTACTATTCACGAGTTATTATTCATGAGTTACTATTCACGAGTTACTATTCATGGGATACTATTCACCCAAACAAATTATATTTCTTTTCGGTCCAAATTATTTTTGGGTACAATATTATTCCATGAGGAGATGTGCTAATTTTTCAGACCGTTGGTTGAAATTATATTAGTAAATCAATATGGATCGTTGGTTTAAAGTTTAATAATGAATTAGTATGGACCGTTGGTTTAAAGTTTAATAGTGAATCAGTATGGACCGTTGGTTTAAAGTTTTAATAGTAAATCACTATGGACCGTCCGTTTAAAAGTAAATTAATCTGGACCGTTCATGAATTAGTTGCTATTCAGTCCATTCTCCTATAAATAGAAGCTCATTCCTTCATTATTTTTTACGAATTCACTGAAACTCTTGAGAGAGAAATTATAGAGAGAAAGAAGAAGAGAAGTCAGCTACCTTTCTATACCAATATTCAGTTTCTTCTAAGGTAAGGGGTGGTATTCTTTCGTATTCATGAAAAGAGCTATTGTTATTCCATTCCTTATTATTCTGTTGGAATAACCTGTTTATGCAAAGTACCGCATACATGGTGAACTTCTTCTATTATTCCATTCTTTATTATTATGTTGGAATAACCTTTCTATGAGAAGTACTACATATATGGTGAAATTCTTCTATTATTCCATTCCTTATTATTATGTTGGAATAACCTATTTATGCGAAGTACCACATATATGGTGAAATTCTTCTATTATTCCATTCTTTATTATTACTCGTTGAATATCCCGCTTTGCATGCTTAATTTACTTTGACGGTTTTAGATTATTTATTATCTCGAGTAATATCACATACGTGCGTTACGCTTGGGACCTAGTTTGTAAGACCCGAATTTTTTTTAAATAAAAGGAATTTCCTTTATTTATTATTTTGAAATAGTAAGGGTTGATTTGATTAATGTGGATAGTTAAGGGTTAAATACATAAATATTTCAAAATAAGCAAGTGGTTATAAAATATTCATTTTGTTTCTGGGAATATTCGTTTGGTCGTGGAATATTCAGATCATTGTCTTGGGAATATTCGTACGACGACACAAGCCAACCATGTGTGTGGGCCCCATAATGTAAAAAGCGATTGGATGAAGAAAACGACAAATATAAGTTGGTTAAAAATAACTGGCGTAGTTGTTACAAGTTAAGATCGTTGAATACCGGTGGTTAAAATACAAGAATACGCGTGGTTGCACAAAGAATACACCAGATTGCACAAAGATTGTTGAATTATTGATCCTTACGTAAGAAGGCACTACTCAATAATTTTTACAAGAGTTACTGCTCAATATTTTATTTTATTTATTCAATAATTGTTGCGTTGATATTTTATATTATTATGTTGTTCAATAATTGTCAACGCACATTATCTCCATTATCGATCAATAATTCATATTATTTAAATAATATTATTAGATAGCATTATTGGCAATGTCTAGAAAGTTCATCAAGGAGAGGTTTGGTCACCTAATCAAGCTACCAAGAAGGAGAAATCCTTATCTAAAGCCCCTCTTTCCAGGAACGGCTGGTCATTGTCATAATTGTGATTCTCGTAATATTATTTGTGAATAATTAATTATTGATTCATATGATAAAGAAATATTTATTTTATGTAGATATAAATGATGGATTTATTTATGTGGTTATAAATGAAGAAATTTTTGTTGAGGTGTTTTATCAAGATTTTACCGATTGGAGGTATTAAAATTAAATCGTGGGGTTTTGAGATATATTCATGGGGATTATAATTTTTAATCCGACCGATTGGATTGTGGTAATTTTTGGGTATGTTATACATACATAAGTTGAGTATATGTCCACAAATTTTGAACCGTTAAAAATGCACGAATGATTTGTTATGAATTTTAAGAGGTGTCCGATTCTAAATTAGGGTTATAATTGATTTTGGTGGAAAATTCTAGAATTGAGTGGGCCCCACTTGTGGTTGGTGAAGAAATGTGCTGAATTTTATTTCAAATGTGGTGGGTGGCAATAGTAGTAAGAGTAAAGCCATCGTGTAGCAGTCAAGTCCGCTTTCTACGGGCTAACATTTTCCTATAAATAGAGGGCTAAGTTAGAATTGAAAATCACACCGTAAACAAAGTTTTCTCTTTCTCTCTATATTATTGAGCGTATTTTGTGAGTATTTGGATACTTTGAGAGTTGTTCGCTCAAGATAAGTTTCATTCAAAGATCACTTCCGACCTTTCCTTCCAAGTAATCGATTCTTTGAGGTAAGTGGATATTATTATTTTTTCAGTAATGATATTATTTCTTCAATATCATTATGTTGAAATGTTGATCCGAAGTTTTATCAAATTTGGAACTTTTTTCATGCTCTGGGTTACTATTCATGAGTTACTATTCACGAGTTACTATTCATGAGTTACTATTCACGAGTTACTATTCACGAGTACTATTCATGAAGCGTGAAGATGTTTTTTGTGGAATTTCTATCTTTTGGTGCTTGAGTTATTATTCACGATACTAAGATTATTCACGATATCTGAGACTATTCACGATACGGCACTATTCACCAAAAAAAAAAAAATTTCTTCTTTTTGTCCAAAACATCTATTTTGGATACTAGCTTTGATTGTATCCATGTTTTGATCATTCTTGAATTTTACACCTTTGTGATTATTTTTGGGGTATTGTTGAACATGGATAAAACAAAGTACTTAATCCTTAATCCTTAATCCTTGTCATTTTTGTTTCACCGGATTCGTTCTTTAAAAATATTTTCATCATCCTCGCCTTAAATGATGATATTATTGAATATCTTTGGCCTTTAGTGCAAAGATGAATGATTTCAAGAATATCTTTCGCCTCAGAGTGCAAAGATGAACAGTGTTGAGATGAACACGACCGATCGATTAATATCTTTGGCCTGTAGTGCAAAGATGAACAGTGTTTAAATGAATATGACCGAATCGATGAATATCTTCTTTGGCCCTGTAGTGCAAAGATGAATATTTGATTCGAGATGTATATTGATTGTTGTTACAGGATAAAAGATAGAGCGATGAACTTTTAAATTCATACATAGAAGATAGTAGTTTGCATTCTCTACTTAACTCTTCTAATGAATTATTATTTCCACCGCGAATATTGATTGAAAATTTGTTGTCTATTGTATTCTATTAAATTTTTTCCTCGTCAAGACTAACGATAATTTGTTGTATATTATCTTAGTCATAATATTCTTTATCGAGCTAGTTGAGCTCACCCTTTTCCTTTTGTTCCATTCTTCTCGTGGAGGCGAGAATATAGCGAGTATTTAGCCTGGGGTATGGAATGAAGGTTTTAGAAAGGATTGTTTAGTAGTCCTCACCATTTTGTAAAATAATGTATCAATAAATGTGATGAGGATTTATGTGAGTATAAATATTGTGCAGAAGATAATATTTGTATTTAAACTCACGCTTTTATTGTTGTAATAATAAAGTTGTAGTTGCTTCGCATCATGTATTGACAACTCGTAATGGGTGATGTATACCTATTTTGGGGCGCGCCAGTTGGTATCGAGCTTAGGATATGATCTCTGGCGGAGATCGGGAATTGAACTAGAGGGGAGAGACGAGTAAATCCTTCGCTAGTGTGTCCTACCTAAGCTTATTTGTTAGTTGGTCAAGATATAGGGATATTATGTGATATATTGATTTCCTTAATTAACCCTTGTTTTATGACAAGATTTGAGAATGTCGACCGAGAATATTAACAAAGGAGTAAATGAGACCGTGGAGATGCCTCAGACTTACCAACGAGGAGAACGTGTAACAGTCGACAATGTTCCTCCCGTGAACAACAACACCACCGAAAGAGATGATGAACGAGGGGATGTTTAGAAGCTTTTTGCAATTCATGCAAAATCGCACGAGGAGACTCGTGTTCAAAATACAGGAGGAAATGATAGTAATTCACGGGTTGTCACACCAAGCAGCTCAAAGAGTTGGGACCACTGAATTTAAGGGAAAGCCAGATCCGATCACGGCGAAACACGGGTCAAACAAATTACCAAGATATTCGATGTCTTGGGATGCACGAGGAACAGAAGGTTCCATTCGCCACCTTTATGTTCCGTGGCGAGGCAGATTCATCGGTGGGAGTCTCAGGAAGCGTACCCATCCAAACCGCACTCAAAGATGTCTTGGGAGACGCTTTCAGAGACTATTTAATGACAAATACTTTCCGAAAGTGTTCGTCATATGAAGGAAGTGGAGTTCATCGATTAGAGAGCAAAACAACATGGCGGTGTCTCAAAGACGAGGCAAAGTTCAGAGAGTTATCCGTGTTTGTCACCTCATTTGGTGGAGAATGAGGAACGATGACGTGGATGTTTCTTAGAGGTTTGAAACCCCAGATACGCCAAGATCTCATTTCTCATAAACTTTTCTTTATTCGGGATGTTGTAAAATGTGGCTCAATTATTAGAGCGAGATAACGAGTACGGTCAATCGAGGGACCATAACCGTGGATCGTACCGAGATGGCGGGCAACAATGTAATAATGATAACTCATGAGAAAGAAACAGACGGACAGAAATGGTAACCACACGGTGGTAATCATGGTCATGAAAATGTAAGAAGCGAGTTAGAGGAGGAGATTTTAAAAGAGGAGATTTAACAACGACTATGTGAAGACGACAAAGGTCTTAAGAAGAATCGGGTTCTAAGGGAGGAGAACGATCACCCCATCATATGCTGCTAAAATGCGAAAAGAGGGACATATCAGTTCAAACCGCCCACAACAAGCCAAGGTATGCTATAGTTGTGGGAAAGGAAGGACATATCGCCGAGATCAGTATGCAGTAATAAACCTAGTTCAATGGGGACGGTGACTCAAAAGATCGTCCCGTAAAAGTCAAAGTCAACGATTCCGGAAGAGCGTTTGTTGTGATCGGTCATAATGCGAGGAACCCAAACGAGGTGATCACGGTAAGTTATTTATAAATTCTTCTAAGTTTATACCTTACTTGACACGGCATACCCATTCATTTATCTCTCCGCATGTGCTCAACGCTTAAACTTGACTCGGAGAAATTAGACTTTGACCTATCTGTGGAAACTCCGTTAGAGAAACTTTCATCACATCCAATCGCTTATAAATCTTGTTTGATTCAAGTTGGCACCATCACCTTACCCGTTGACCTTATCTCTTTAAAGATACTTGCTTTTGATGTGATTTTAGGGATTGATTGGTTAACTACTCATCATGCCAAAATTGATTGTTTTCGTAAGGTTGTTAGTTTTCATATTCCTAACCAACCCATTGTATTTAATTCAAGCAACTAAACCATTAAAATCAATCACTATCATATCTAATCATAAAGCTATTCGCTTATTGAAAAACGGATGTCAAGCTTTCTTAGCCCATGTTATGGATTTGAATAAAGACACGCCAAATTTGAATAATATTCCCTGTTGTTATTTACTTTCCCGACGATTTCAAGAACTTCCCTTGCCTACCCCGTAACGTGAAGTTCAATTCTTTATTGATCTTGAACCCGTACAAAGCCCATTTCTAAAACCCCATATCGAATGGCTCCTATTGAACTGGGGAGTTAAAGGTCCAACTATGTGAATTGTTGGACATCGGTTTCATTGGCCCCAAGACATCTCCTCGGGGTGCTCTGCTTTTATTTGTAAAAAAAAAGACGGAGTATGCGATTTTGTATCGACTATCTGGAATTGAACCATGTCACCATCAAGAATAGGTATCCTCTACCTCGTATTGATGACTTGTTTGACCAAATGTAAGGGGCACATTTTTTCAAAATCGATCTTCGCTCGGATATCATCATTGAAAATTAGAATCGAGGATATTCCAAAGACCGCCCGTAATCCGGCAGATGGGCATTATGAATTCTTAGTCATGTCTTTCTGACTAACTAATGCTCCTGCGGCTTTCATGGATATGATGAACCGAGTATTCAAGGAATATTTGGATCATTCGTTGTTTCTTTATTGATGACATCCTTATATATTCCAAAAGTCGTGAAGATCATGAGCACCATTTGAAGTCGGTACTCCAAAGGCTTCGTGAAAACCAACTATATGCCAAATTGAAGAAATGCGAAGTTCGGCTTGAGGAAGTAGCCTTTCTTGGGCATGTGGTGTCAAAACATGGAGTATCCGTTGATCCCGGCCAAGATTGAAGCAATACAAAGTTGGGAGCAACCAAGTCGGTGGATCAAGCACGTAGCTTTTGGGCTTAAATGGTTATTATCGGAGATTCGTGGAAGGGTTTTTTCTAATCGCTACTCCATTAACTCAAATTTAACTCGAAAGGATACAAAATTGTTTGGGAGCGAAGAATGCGAAAAAGTTTCCAAGAGCTTAAGAGGAGACTTATTTTAAGACTGTTTCTAACAATACCATCCTCGGTTCGGATGGATTTGTTATCTATGCCGATGCTTCGTGCAAAGGGTTAGGATGTGTTCTCATGCAACGGGAAAGTCATAGCCTATGCCTCATGACAACTTAAAGAGTATGAGAGGAATTATCCTACCATGATCTAGAGTCAGCAAAGCAATGCTTTTTGCGCTTAAAGATATGGAGGCACTATCTATATGGGGAGAAAGTGGAGATATATTCGCACCATAAAAGCCTTAAATATTTCTTCACTCAAAAGAACTCAACACGCGCAAATGACGTTGGCTCGAGCTATTGAAAGACTACGACCACACTATTCAATACCATCCCGGTAAAGTTTAACGTGGTAGCCGACGATCGAGTAGAAGAAGATCATACGCGGAACGAAAGCGATGATGTCAAGTATACGACAGAGCCAACTTTAATAGAAAAAGTTAAGGTTGCTCAAGCCACCGAATCTTGAGTCGACACGTATGAAGAAGAAAGTACAAGAAGGAGCTATTCCTAAGCGAGAATTGATGAAGAAGGAATACTTGAGTCCACTCTAGACTTTGTGTTCCTAACGACTCGATTTGAAGTACAAGATTATGATGGAGGCACACAATACACCATTTGCAATCCATCCTCGAAGTACTAAAATGTATCGTGATCTTCGACATACATTTTGGTGGAATAATATGAAGAGAGAGATTGCAAAGTTTATCTCGATGTGTTTAACTTGCTAACGTAAAGGCGAGCATCTAGTACCTAAGGGTCCGTTGCAACCACTTGAGATTCCGGAATGGAAGTGGGGAACACATTACCATGGATTTCAACACGGGTCTTCCTACGGTTTTCAAGGCATCAATGCTATTTGGGTTATTGTTGATAGATTAACCAAGTCCGCTTCATTTTTCTTGCCGACACGGAGACTTATTCACTTGAACGCCTTGCTAGTATGCACGTAAATGAGATTGTGAGGTTGCATGGCATGCCCGTATCCATAGTTTCGGATCGTGACCCAAGATTCACTTCAAGATTTTGGGTTAGCTTGCAAAAAGCTATGGGCACGGATTTGCGATTTAGTTTCGCATACCATCCCCAAACCGGACGGACAATCGAGAGAGGACTATTCAAACTCTTGAAGATTTATTAAGACTCGTGTCCTAGACTTCAAGGCGGTTGGGATAAGTATTTACCATGGTGGAATTCTCCTACAACAACAGCTTATCGTGCAAGTATAGGTGTGGCTCCATTCAAGCATTATATGGACGAAAATGTCGTTTCTCCAATATGTTGGGATGAGGTGGGTGAAGCAACATTGTTGGGACCCGAAGTTAAGACGTATGACTCACCGAAAAGATCCAAATAATTCGACAACGATACAAACGGCTCAAGATCGACAAAAGAGTTATGCGGATCTTCATCGAAAGGACGTGGAATTTAATGTAGGGGATCATGTATTGTCATGAGTTGCTCCATGGAAAGGAGTTACAAGATTTGGGAAGAGAGGAAAGCTCAATCCACGCATTTATCGTCCATTTCAAATTTTCGACCGAGTAGGAAATGTAGCCTATAGATCATGCGTTACCTCGAGTATGTCTCGTGTTCATAATGTGTTTCACATATCAGATTTCAGAATATGTGAAAGACCCGAACCACGTTATCGAAGTTAGAACCAGGACGAGATAGTCAAGACTTAACGTATGAGGAGGTACCTATCAAGATCTTGGATAGGAAGGAGCATGTCCTACGCAAGAAAGGTCATACCACAAGTTAAAGTTTTGTGGAGGAATCATGCTATAGAGGAAATGACCGGGAATTGGAAACGGAAATGAAAGCGAGGTATCCTCACCTTTTCAAACACAGGTTCAGACGTCAATTTCGAGGACTAAATTTCATAAGGAGGGAGGTCAGAAGACCCCAAATTTTTTAAATAAAAAGGAATTTCCTTTATTTATTATTTTGAAATAGTAAGGGTTGATTTGATTAATGTGGATAGTTAAGGGTTAAATACGCAAATATTTCAAAATAAGCAAGTGGTTATAAAATATTCATTTGTTGGGAATATTCGTTTGGTCATCGTGGAATATTCAGATCGTCGGGAATATTCGTATGCGATTTGACAGTAGCAACCCATGTGTGGGCCCCATAATGTAAAAAGCGATTGGATGAAGAAAACGACAAATATAAGTTGGTTAAAAATAACGGCAGTAGTTGTTACCAAGTTAAGATCGTTGAATACCCTAAGTGGTTAAAATACGAAGTCTGGCGTGGTCGCACAAAGAGTTATTACCAGATTGCACAAGATTGTTGAATTATTGATCCTTACGTAAGAAGGCACTACTCAATAATTTTACAAGAAGTTATCGCTCAATATTTTATTTTATCGATTCAATAATCTTCGCGTTGATATTTTATATTATTGTTGTTCAATAATTGTCACCGACATTATCTCCATTATCGATCAATAATTCATATTATTTAAATAATATTATTAGATAGCATTATTGGCAATGTCTAGAAAGTTCACAAGGAGAGGTTTGGTCACCTAATCAATGCCTACAAGAAGGAGAAATCCTTATCTGAAAGCCCCTCTTTCCGGAACTACCGTTGTCATAATTGTGATTCTCGTAATATTATTTGTGAATAATTAATTATTGATTCATATGATAAAGAAATATTTATTTTATGTAGATATAAATGATGGATTTATTTATGTGGTTATAAATGAAGAAATTTTTGTTGAGGTGTTTTATCAAGATTTTACCAGATGGAGGTATTAAAAATTAAATCGTGGGTTTTGAGATATATCATGGGGATTATAATTTTAATCCGAAACCGTTGATTTGTGGTAATTTTTGGGTATGTTATACATACATAAGTTGAGTATATGTCCACAAATTTTGAACCGTTAAAATGCACGAATGATTTGTTATGAATTTTAAGAGGTGTCGATTCTAAATTAGGGTTATAATTGATTTTGGTGGAAAATTCTAGAATTGAGTGGGCCCCACTTGTGGTTGGTGAAGAAATGTGCTGAATTTTATTTCAAATGTGGTGGGTGGCAATAGTAGCAGTAGTAAAGCCATCGTGTAAAAAAGTCAAGTCGCTTTTGGCTGGGCTAACATTTTCCTATAAATAGAGGGCTAAGTTAGAATTGAAAATCACACCGTAAACAAGTTTTTTTCTTCTCTCTATATTATTGAGCGATTTTGTGAGTATTTAGATACTTTGAGAGTTCATTGTTCAAGATAAGTTTCATTCAAAGATCACTTAAGACCTTTCCTTCCAAGCAATCGATTCTTTCGAGGTAAGGGATATTATTATTTTTTCAGAATGATATTATTTCTTCAATATCATTATGTTGAAATGTTGATCTCAAGTTTTTATCAAATTTGGAACTTTTTCATGTCGGGGTTACTATTCATGAGTTACTATTCACGAAGTTACTATTCATGAGTTACTATTCACGAAGTTACTATTCACGAGTACTATTCATGAAGCGTGAAGATGTTTTTTGTGGAATTTCTATCTTTTGGTGTTTGATTTACTATTCATGATATACGATATCAGACTATTCACGATACTCTGACTATTCACGATATCTGGCACTATTCACCAAAAAAAAAAAAAAAAATTTCTTCTTTTTTGTCCAAAACATCTATTTTGGATACTAGCTTTGATTGTATCCATGTTTTGATCATTCTTGAATTTTACACCACACTGATGATTATTTTTGGGGTATCATTGAACATGGATAAAACAAAGTACTAATCCTTAATCCTTAATCCTTGTCATTTTGTTTCACCTTTGGATTCGTTTCTTTAAAAATATTTTCATCATCCCCTACCTTAAATGATGATATTATTGAATATCTTTGGCCTTTAGTGCAAAAGATGAATGATTTCAAGAATATCTTTCATTCAGAGTGCAAAAGATGAACAGTGTTGAGATGAATACGACCGATCGATTAATATCTTTGGCTGTAGAGCAAAAAGATGAACAGTGTTTAAATGAATATGACCTAATCGATGAATATCTTTGGCCCAGAAGAGTAAAGATGAATATTTGATTTGAGATGTATATTTATTGTTGTTACAGGATAAAAGATAGGCGATGAACTTTTAAATTCATACATAAGATAGTAGTTTGCATTCTCTACTTAACTCTTCTAATGAATTATTATTTCACCGCGTAATATTGATTGAAAATTTGTTGTCTATCAGATTCTATTAAATTTTTCCTCGTTGAAGACTAACGATAATTTGTTGTATATTATCTTAGTCATAATATTCTTTATCGAGCTAGTTGAGCTCACCCTTTTCCTTTTGTTCCATTCTTCTCGTGGAGGCGAGAATATAACGAAAGTACTTGAGCTGTGGGTATGGAATGAAGGTTTTAGAAAGAATTGTTTAGTAGTCCTCACCATTTTGTAAAATAATGTATCAATAAATGTGATGAGGATTTATGTGAGTATAAATATTGTCTGTAAGATAATATTTGTATTTAAACTCACAGCTTTTCTTGTTGTAATAATAAAGTCAGTAGTTGTTTCGCACTCATGTATTGACAACTCGTAATGGATGATGTATACCTATTTTGGGAGCGTCACATAGTTCCATTATTTATTATTCCGTATTTATTATTCTAGAATATCCATATCGTAATGCGTTCTACGGGACCGGGTTCCATTATTTATTATTCTGTTGGGAATAACCTGTCTGTGCGGTCTCTATCGCATGCATGGTGAATCCTTCTGTTATTCAATTCTTTATTATTCTGTTGGAATAACCTGTCTATGTTGATTACCACATACATGGTGAATGATCCTTTGTATTCATTCCTTATTAAATTGTGGAAATAATCTATATACGTGGATTACCGCATGTCGGGTGAAAATCCATTTGCAGTTTCATATATTCGTTATTATACTCAGTTGATTAAAGCTTTGGCTTCTATACTCCATGAAATTAGTGGAATATCCTTGATATTTGCACTTCATCCAGTAATCTTTTCATTGAAATATTCTTCTGAGCATTCTTGAATTTTACTCACAAAGAAGTATCATGTTGACAATTTGGACATTATTGAGTTTAGGATAAATTAACTTATAAATCTTTAAAATTTATTCTTGAACTTGTTTTATTGAATTATTATGTCATTGTCATGATGAGTTATGTTGGTTATTATGTGAAAATATGAAAGTTTCTTAGAAATAACAAAGGGTTGAAAATCAGATTTTGGTGAAAATGGAACATGAAATTCAACTGACCATATCTCCTATTATATTTTGAATTTTTGAGCGTGGTCAAGTTCTAGAGTTAGATCTATGAGTTATATAACTTATCCAAGTGGAATCACTGAAAAAGGTGTTGTAAATTTTCGTGTGGACTGATTTTAGCAAAGGAGTCAAAAGCGCTAATTTCGAAAAAGGCTCGCCCATAAATTTGAAGGGCTGTTTCGGCCACTTAATTTATGAGAAAAATTCTGGCCTTTTGGGACATGAAAGTATATGGTATAAGGTACCTCCTGTCCAAAAATGAGCTCATTCCGACTTAACATGAGCAAGTTATGACCATTTCAATATTTAAATTTTTTCGATGAAAAATGCTATAACCGGAGTTCTATAACTCCGATGACCATGAAATTTAAACTGAAAGCTCACATTAACATGTGTAAGATCCTGCCAAGATTTGGGAATTTTTGGAGTTAAACTTGAGGTAGCTAATTTCTTAAGGAATTAATTAGAAATTAATTTTTGAAAAATAGTAAATAAATTTTAAAAATTCCGAGAAAAATATATGTTCATTATGGGACTATATTCTGCTAAATCCCAGAAATGAAATATTTTTGGGACTGATTTGGTATTTTTCATAAAAATGGTTGAGTTACGAACATATGAGTTAAATATGTTGTGTGAAGTAAAAAAATTGGTAAATATGATTTTATGGCTTGGAAATCCTATATAAGGTATATGCATATTTTTGATGAGGGATTTAATCATTGGTGGTGAAATCTTATGAGTATGACATTTTGAATGATTAAATGCATTATTTGATAAAGTGTAAACAATTGAAATAAATTGTTTATAAGTTTAAGATGTGATTAAAATATTGTTATGATATTAACAATATTAGATTATGAATTTATTATGTGATTGATAATATTTGGATAAATTTAAAGTCTTTAATATTTATCCTTGTTTTCGTTTGATTAATGTTTATATCATTGTCATCATTGTCATGTTTATATTGTGATTAAAGTCATCTTTGGCTTACGTGCATAGATGGACTTGGTATGATTATGACCAGGGATTATTCGGTATAGTCATGACTGTAATGTGACAAATGATATGGTAAAAGTCCTCATTGGCCTGTAGTTCATTGATGGACAGTTGTTGGTGTGATTATGACCAGGGATTATTCGGTATAGTCATGACCATTGATGATTACATGAATATCCTTGGCCGTGATGCAGGAATGATTTAATTTTATTTATTAAGCTGAGTCTCAGCGATTAAGTTGATGAAAAACTTTTTAAATCATAGAAGATAGTAGATTTTATTCTCTACTTGACTTTTCTAGTGGATTGTTTGTTTCGCTGCAGTTAAACTTGATGTCTATTGTATTTTATCAGTTTAACATGGTTGAAGACTAATGATAATTTATTCTGCATTATCTCAGTCATAATATTTCTTACTGGGCTAGTTGAGCTCACCCTTTCTTTCATCGCATTCTCTTGTGAAATGAGAATATAAATTTGATGTACTTAGTCCTGGGAAAGGAGTGACGGTCCAGATGATAGTATTAGTAGTCCTCACTATTCTGTTAAATAGTGTGACAATAAATGTAATGAGGACTCCTTTGAGTGTGGATATTATCTAGATGACAATATTCCTATTAAAACTCTCAGATTATGTATTGTCGTATATTACACGACGGTTGTATAATTAAGTTTGTATTTGTATTCTGTACCATGTATTTGGCGACTCAAGATGGGTGATGTATACCTATTTTGGGGGCGTCATAGTTGGTATCAAAGCTTAGGGATATGATCCCTGGCTGAGATGTGAGACAAGAACTAGGAGGGGAGAGACAAGGAATTCCTTCGCTAGTATGACCTACTTAAGTTTACTTGGTATTTAATTAATCGGTCAGAGTATAGGGATAATATGTGATATGTTAATTAACCCTTGTTTTGTGACAGTGTTTCAAAATGGCATCTGAAAATGTTGAGATAAGCAATGAAGCAAAAAAATATGATCGTGTCGCAATACGAGGCTAAATTTGCGGAGTTATCCCGGTTTGCATCCCATTTGGTCGATAATGAGGAGCGAATTACGCCAATGTTTCTAAGAGGTTTAAAACCCAAGATACGTCAATACCTCATTTCTCATAAACTTTGTTTATATTTAGATGTTTTGAATAGGGCTCAGTTATTGGAGCGCGATAATGAGTTAGCACAACCAAAAGGTAACGACCAACAACACAATAATAATAATCTTAATTGGTGGCGGCCATCTAACAATGATGACCATCGTGGGGGAAATTATCATGCCAAGAATAGTAACCACTTCGGTGGTAATCATGGCCAAGATAATAGAAGTGGAAATTTCAAGAAGAGAAGGTCATTTAACTCAATTTTGTCATGCACCAAAGTCAAGTCCTGCTGGGACGGTGGCACCAACGGCAGATACGGAAAAAACAAAGTCGGTGGTTTCAGGAAGAGCGTTTTTCGTGACTTCTCAAAGAGCGAGTAAACCAAACAAAGTTAGCACGGGTTAGTTAATTATAAATTCTTGCGAAATCTATGCCTTATTAGATACCGGTTCTACCCATTATTTTATCTCTCTTGCTTGCGTTCAACGTTTAAATTTGACTCTAGAGAAATTAGACTTTGACTTATCTGTTGAAGCCCCATTAGGAGAAACCTTCATTACATGTGCTATCCAAGTCTTGGGCGAGGGTCACAGTTTTGAATGATATTTCTATTGTTAATAAATTTCCTGACGTATTCTTGAAGACTTCTTAGCCTACCTCTAGAGCGTGAAATCAAATTTTGTATTGATCCCAGTATAAAACCCTCAAATATTTTTGTACCTAAAACGATCGTATAATGTGTCAAAGACGTTGGCTCGAGCTGTTGAAGATTACGATTGTACCATTCAATATTATTGTGGAAAAGAGAACGTGGTAGCTGACGCGTTGAGTAGAAGATCGTATGCGTTTACGAGTGCGATGTTTTTAACACAAAAACCCATTTTGTATAACTTACAAATGATGAAGATAGAGTTAAAGACTCTAAAGACCCACGTAGTGATATCAAATATACAAGTAGAATCGACTTTAATCGATAAAGTTAAAGCCGTGCAAGCTACATACTCAGAGCTGATGAATGTGAAGAAGAAGGTTCAAGAGGGCATTATTCTAGAAGCAAGAATCAATGAAGAGAGAAAATCTCAACCCTCGATTTTATTGGCCCATTTGAAATCCTTGATCGAGTAGGAATTATGTCCTATAAACTCGTTTTACCGCCAAACAGGTTGCGTGTTCATAACGTTTATCACGTACCGATGTTACGTAAATATGTGGATGACCCGAACCACATTATTGATTTAGAACCGGGCGAGATAGCAGAAGATTTAACGTATGAGGAGATACGTGTTAAAATCTTGGATAAGAAGGATCGTATTTAACACTCAAAGGTTATACCTCAAGAGTTAGAATCTGAAATGAAGTCAAGGTATCCTCATCTCTTCGGCATACTAGGTACGAACGTAAATTTTGAGGGCAAAATTTCATAAGGAGGGGAGATTGTGAGACCCTAAATTTTATGAATAAAGATTTAAATTTCTCGAAATATTTTTTTTAATATTATGGTGTGGATTTGATATAATATTATAGTTGTGGGTAATATTTATAAATTTTACAAAGTGTGCAAGTTGTTGTATAATATTCGATTGGTCGGGGAATATTCTTTTTTTGTGGGGAATATCCGCATGCGGCGACACAATCATTGGTGAACCCACAGGAAGTATTATCGTAGTAATAAAACGACATAATTATTTTTATGAAAATAACGGCGGAAGTTTTATCGTTAAAACTGTTGAACTACTCGGTAGTAAAAGTACAGTAATATGCGTGGTTGCATAGTAGCACACGGTATGGATTATTGATGCTTACGTGAGAAGTCACTCAGTTTTGTTCAATTATTGCTACAGTAATTGCTGCATCATATCTCTAATATTATTGATTCGATTATTGTAACAGTATCATCTGCATTATATGTTATATTATTAAATCAATAATTGAGACGACAAAGTTATTCATATTATTAAATTACAATATTTACAATGTCTAGAAGTTCTGTCAAGGAGAGGTTTGGTCACCTAATTACGCGCTAATAGGGAGAAATCTTTATTGGAAAGCCCCCTCTTTCCTGGGAACAACCTGATTGTTAAATATTGTGAGTTATAATATTAATGATGAATAAGTTCGTGTTGATTAAAGATCAATTTGATAGTTTCATTGTGTTGGAATTATTAGTGTTAGTGGAAGTCAATATTTATTTCGATAATAATTGATGTCTGGAGGTAATATTGTTTAATCAGGTATTCGGGGCACTTTTCGTGTCAGAGTTACTATTCATGAGTTACTATTCACGAGTTACTATTCACGAGATACTATTCACCCGAACAAAATATATTTCTTTTCGGTCCAAATCATTTTTGAGTACAATATTATTCCATGAGGAGATGTGCTAATTTTTCAGACCGTTGGTTGAAATTATATTAGTAAATCAATATGGATTGTTGGTTTAAAGTTTAATAGTGAATTAGTATGGACCGTTGGTTTAAAAGTTTTAATAGTAAATCAATATAGACCATCCGTTTAAAAGTAAATCAATCTGGACTGTTCATGAATTAGTTACTATTCAGTCCATTCTCCTATAAATAGAAGCTCATTCCATCATTATTTCTTACGAATTCACTGAAACTCTTGAGAGAGAAATTATAGAGAGAAAGAAGAAGAGAAGTCAGCTACCATTCTATACTAATATCCAGTTTCTTCTAAGGTAAGGGGTGTTATTCTTTCGTATTCATGAAGAGAGCTATTGTTATTCCATTCCTTATTATTCTGTTGGAATAACCTGTTTATGTGAAGTACCGCATACATGGTGAACTTCTTCTGTTATTCCATTCTTTATTATTATGTTAGAATAACCTGTCTATGCGAAGTACTGCATATATGGTGAAATTCTTCTATTATTCCATTCCTTATTATTATGTTGGAATAACCTGTTTATGCGAAGTACCACATACATGGTGAAATTCTTCTATTATTCCATTCTTTATTATTTTGTTGTCCATTGCAACCACTTGAAATTGTAGAATGGAAGTGGGAGCACATTATCATGGATTTCGTTACTGATCTTCCCACGGTTTCTCAAGGCATAGATGCAATTTGGGTCATTGTTGATAGATTGACCAAGTCTGCTCATTTCTTACCAATACGAGAAACTTATACACTTGAACGTCTTGCTTATATGTACATAAACGAGATTGTAAGACTGCATGGTATGCCAGTATCCATAATTTCTAATCGAGACCCAAGATTCACTTCACAATTTTAGGTTAGTTTACAAAAAGCTATGGGCACGGATTTATGATTTAGTTTGCCATATCATCCTCAGACGGACGGACAATCAGAGAGGACTATTCAAACTCTTGAAGATTTATTAAGACTTTGTGTCTTTGACTTCAAGGGAAGTTGGGACAAGTTCTTACCATTGGTAGAGTTTTCTTACAACAACAGTTATCAAACAAGTATTGGCATGGCTCCATTCGAGGCGTTATATGGAAGAAAGTGTCATTCTCCAGTATGCTGGGATGAGGTGGGTGAAGCAACGTTGTTGGGACCGGAGTTGGTACGTATGACTACGGAAAAGATTCAAACGATCCGACAACGTATAAAAACCTCACAAGACCGACAAAAGAGTTATTCTGATCTTCATCGAAAGGACGTGGAATTCGATATTGGAGATCATGTGTTGTTTCGTGTTGCTCCATGAAAAAGAGTTACGAGATTTGGAAAGAGAGGAAAGATCAATCCTCGATTCATTGGCCCATTTTTAATCCTCGATCGAGTAGGGACTGTAGCCTATAGACTCGTTTTACCGCCAAGTATGTTTCATGCGTTTTTCAAATATCCATGTTACGTAAATATGTGAAAGACCCGAACCACATTATTGAGTTAGAACCGGACGAAATAGCGGAAGATTTAACGTATGAAGAGGTTCCTGTTCAAATCTTGGATAAGAAGGAACATATTCTACGCTCCAAGGTTATACCTCAAGTCAAAGTTTTATAGAGGAACCACGATGTTGAGAAAATGTCCTGGGAGTTAGAATTTGAAATGAAATCAAGGTATCCTTACCTCTTCGACATACCAGGTACGTACCCTAATTTCGAGGGCGAAATTTCATAAGAAGGGGAGATTGTAAGACCCCAACTTTTATGAATAAAGATGAATTTTCTATAATTATCATTTTTGAATATTATGGAATGAATTTGATATAATGTTATAGTTGTGGGTAATATTTATAAATTTTGCAAAGTACGCAAGTTGTTATATAATATTCGATTGGTCGGGAAATATTCATTTTAATAGAGAATATTCGTACAACGACACAATCATTGGTGGACTCCACAACGAAATTATTGTCGGATTGAGAAAATGACAAAAATATTTTATGAAAATAACGGCAGAAGTTTTATCGTTAACTGTTGAAACACTTGGTGTTAAAAGTACAGGAATACGCGTGGTTGCATAGTAGCACACGGTATTGATTATTGATATTAACGTGAGAAGTCACTCCGGTTTTGTTCAATTATTGCTTGATAATTGTTGCACAAGATCTCACGTTAATTGATTCAATTATTGTCGATATTTTATATATTATTAAATCAATAATTGAGGCGACAAAGTTATTAATATTATTATTTGCAATATTAACGATGTCTAAAAGTTACGCGCCAAGGAGAGGTTTGGTCACCTAATTGCTGCGCAATAGGAGAAATCCTTATTGGAAAGCCCCCTCTTTCACAGGAGCGACACAGTGTCGATTAATAGTGTGAATTATAATAATGATGATGAAGTTTTGTTTTATTAGTATTATTAATGTAATAAAAGCAGAAAAGCTTTTATATAAAAAAATGAATACTTTTATAAAGTTATTCATTTTATTAGAATATAAATATAATATATTATATTCTATTATGCGTAGTGTTTTGCATAGTAAAAAATTTTTTTATAAAATGTAATACTTTTATAAATTTATTCGTTTTATTATATTATAAATAGAATATATTATATTTTATTTAAAAGATTTTGTTTTATTAGAATATTTTATAGTAAACCAACGGACCATCCGTTTAAAAGTAAATCAATACGGACCGTTCAGAATTAGTTATTATTCGGTCCATTCTCCTATAAATAGAAGCTCATTCCTTCATTATTTCTTACTTAATTCACTGCAACTCTAGAGAGAGAAACTATAGAGAGATAGAAGAAAAGTATTCTGCTACTTCACTACTCCTATATCCAGTTGTTCTAAGGTAAGGGTATTATTTCTTTCATATTCATGAAGAAAACTTACATTATTCCATTCTTTATTATTCATTGGAATAACTTTTGTATATCTGATCTACCCTATACTTGGTGAAATTCTTCTATTATTCCATTCCTTATTATTCATTGGAATAACTCGTATATGCACAAGTACCGCATACATGGTGAAATTCTTCATTATTCCATTCATTATTATTTTGTTGAATAACTTTTATATATCAAATACCGCATACATGGTGAAATTCTTACATTATTCCATTATTTATTATTACGTTGGAACATCCCAAAGTGGTCTTGAATTTACTTTGACTGTTCCGATTATTTATTATTCTGTTGGAATATCCTGCAATGCGTTTATGCCTCGACTGGTTTTGTTATTTATTATTCTATTAGAATATCCACATTTGTGCGTTTACGCGTGATGACAATCCATAGTTATTTATTATTACATTGGAATAACCCATGCATGCGATCTATCGCATGCCTGGTGATTTCTTTTGTTTTTCCATTCTTTATTATACTAAGTTGGTTAAAGTTTTGACTTCTATACTCCATAAAATTAGTGGAATATCCTTGATATTTGCGCTTCATCCAGTATTTTTTCATGGAAATATTCTTCTGAGCATTCTTGAATTTTTACTCTACAAAGACGTATCATGTTGACAATTTGGACGTTATTTGTTCTGGATAAATTAATTCTTGAACTTGTTTTATTGAATTCTTATATCATTGTCATCATCCTCATGTTTATATTATGTTGAAAGTCATTTGTGTATTCAGTAGTGCATAGATGGACTTGGTATGATTATGACCAAGGATTAAATCGGTTTAATCATTTAATAGTAATGTTACAAATGATGTGGTAAAAGTCCTCATTGCCCGTAGTGCATTGATAGGCAGTTGTTGGCATGATCATGACCATTGATGAATACGAATATCCTTTGCCCGTAGTGCATGGATAATTTGTGGTTGTGATACTAATGAATATCCTTGGTAGTAGTGCGGGGAATGATGTGGATTATTTATTAAAATTTGAGTCCCAATGATAAAAGTGATGAAAAACCTTTAAATCATAAAAGATAGCGATTTTATTCTCTACTTGACTCTTTTAATGGATTGTTTGTTCATTGCAGATTAAACTTGATGTTTGTTATATTATATCGGTTTTAACATTGTTGAAGGATAATGATAATTTATTACGTATTATCTTAGTCATAATATTTCTTCTTTGGGCTAGTTGAGCTCACCCTTTTACTTTCATTGTTCTCTTCAGAAAATGAGAACGTAGTAGGGACTAGTCGTGGAACGGAGTGACGGTCCAGATAATAGCATTAGTAGTCCTCACTATTCTGTTAAATAGTGTGATAATAAATGTAATGAGGACTCAATTGAGTGTGGATATTGTCTAGATGACAATAATTGTATTAAAACTCACAACAGATGTTTTGTCGTATTTTACACGACTGTTGTATAATTAAGTTGTATTTAAATTTTGTACCATGTATTTGGCGACTCAAGATGGGTGATGTACACCTATTTTGGGGGCGTCACAATGGCTATAGTAGTCCTCATTATTCTATGAAATAGTGTGTTAATAATTTTAATGAGGACTCAATTTGAGTTTGGATATTGTCTACGAGACAATATCCGTGTTAAAACTCTCAGCTACGTTTTTGTCGTATTGTATAAATGAAGTTTGTATTTGAATTTTGTACCATGTATTTGACGACTCAGAATGGGTTGTGTATGTGACGTCCCCAAAATAGGTATACATCACCCATCTTGAGTCGCCAAAAATATGGTACAAAATTTAAATACAACTTAATAATACAATGCCTAATATACGACAAAACATAAATCGAGAGTTTTAATACTTAATATTGTCTACTAGGCGATTATTCAACTCAAATGGAGTCCTCAATACATTTATTATCACACTATTTCATAGAATAATGAGAGACTACTAATCTTATCATATAGGCCGTCACCCGTTTCCCCCGACTAGTCCCGCCACGTTCTCATTTTCAAGAGGACAATGAAAGCAAAAGGTGAGCTCAACTAGCCCAAGAAGAAATATTATGACTAAGATAATGCGTAATAATTTATCATTAGCCTTCAACATTGTTAAACCGATAAAATATACAAAACATCAAGTTTAATCAGAAGGAACAAGCTAATCCATTAGAAAAGTCAAGTAGAGCATAAAATCTACTATCTTCTATGATTTAAAAGGTTTTTCATCACTTTTATCGCTGAGACTCAGCTTAATAAATAATCCACATCATCGAATCACCCTTGCACTATGGCCAAGGATATTCTTTAGTATCACGACCATAAATTATCCATGCACTACGTGCCAAGGATATTCGCGTATTCATCAATGGTCATGATCATGCCAACAAGTGTCCATCAATGCACCAACGCCAATGAAGACTTTTACCACATCATTTGTAATATTACTATTCATGATTATACCAAATAATCCCTGGTCATAATCATACCAAGTCCATCTATGCACTACATGCCACAGATGACTTTCAACATAATATAAACATGGGGATGATGACAATGATATAAGAATTCAATAAAACAAGTTCAAGAATAAATTTTTAAATATTTATAATTTAATTTATCAAGAAATCAATAACGTCCAAATTGTCAACATAATACTTCTTTGTGGAGTAAAATTCAAGAATAATATTGTACCAAAAATAATTTGGACCGAAAACTAATCAATTTTTATCATGAATAGTACCCCGGGTAAATAGTACTTGAGTGAATAGTACTTCGGGAATAGTAACCCCGTGAATAGTACTTCGGCATGAAAAAGTTAAAACTTATCAAGAATGCTCAAAATAATATATCCATGAAAAGATACTAGATGAAGCGCGAATATCAAGGATATTATACTAACTTCATGGAGTATATAAGCCAAAATTTTAACAAAACGAGTATAGAATTCTAAATCTGAAACGAAATAATATTACTTACATACTATAGAGTATGGAAGAAAATATTATTTCAAGCGAATATTGAACAAAAATAACATCCCTTGCCTTGAAAAGAAGAGTATTCCAACTGCTATAGCGGGGATATTCTTAAAGAAAACTTTCACCGTTTTTTACGCTCAAAGCTTTCTAAAACTCTAAAGAAATACGCTCAATATTATAGAAGAAGAATTCTCTGATTCTGGTGTGATTTTCAATTCTAACTTAAGCGCCTATTTATCGGAAAATGCTAGAACGCCATAGAAGACTAAATAATAAAATAATATATTTTTTTTAAATCAACTCTACGCATGCCCAAAGACCAGCACATCAACTTGGAATAAAAATTTGCAGCCCACATATTTTTAACAAAAGTAGGTCCCACCCATAATTTTAATAAAAATATTTATTTTTCAAAACTTCAACAATTCATAATAAATAGCCCTTTTATCAGAAAAATATGAATTTTATGTCCATTCCACACGAAATCGAATTCTCTACAACTTTGTAGCTTTAAGTTTTTTCAAATTCAAAATAAAAAATATCCGAAATTCACAAACGGACGATTTTCAACACCTCTTAAAATTCATAACAAATCATACGCTAATTTTTAACAGTTCGAAATTTGTGGACATATACTCAACTTATATATGTATAACATATCCAAAAATCACAACGATCCAACGGTCGGATCAAAATTAGAACTCACGCAATCGAGCTTTAAGAACATCGATTTTATTTTTTAATACCTCTAATCCGACAAAATACTGATAAAACACCTCAACACTAATTCCTTCAATTATAACCACATAAAATAAATATTTTCCTATCTATCATTTATGTCCACATAAAATAAATAATTCTTTATCATATAAATCAATAATTAATTATTCACAAATAATATTACAGAATCACAATAATGATAACCAGGCCGTTCTCAAGAAAGATGGGGCTTTCCAATAAGGATTTCTCCTTACTGGCGCGCAATTAGGTGACCAAACCTCTCCTGTGAGAACTTTCTAGACATTGCAATAATACTATCTAATAATATTATTCAAATAATATGAATTATTGACACGATAATGGGAAATATTGTGCGTTGACAATTATTAAAATAATAATAATATAAAATATCAACGCAGACAATTATTGAATCAATAAAATAAAATATTGAGCAAGTAATTACCGTAACAATTATCGAGTAGTGCCTTCACATAAGAATCAATAATTCAAAAATGCATGTAATACTGGTAGCTTCTTTGTGCAACCACAGCCAGACATCGTATTTTAACCACCGTGTATTCCAACAGTTGTTAATCTGTGAATAACTATGCCGTTATTTATAAAAACACAAACTTGTCGCTTTCTTCATCCGAAAGCGATTATTACATTATGGGGCCCATAAATGATTGTGCCGTCGTGCATTTAATATTCCCCGTTAAAATGAATATTCCCCACCAATCGAATATTATATAACAACTTGCGTACTTTGCAAAATTTATAAACATTACCACAACTATGACATTATATAAAATTCACTCCATAATATTAAAAAATAATATTTATAGAAAATTCATCTTTATTCAAAAAGTTGGGGTCTTACAGTGTATACCTATTTTGGGGGTGTCACACACACACACACACACAAACACACACACACACACACACACACACAAACACACACACACACACACACACACAGACACATATATATATATATATGTGTGTGTGTGTATAACTTGAGTATGTACCTATATATGTATATCATATGTATGCATGTGCTATGTGAATAATGAGCTAAGGTTTATAGCCTCTTTGATCGAGCACATGCTGGGAGTTTTATTCGAGACAACCTTTTTGAGAAAAGTCTATTTATCTTTTGCTGAGAGTTATGATATGGTCATTTAATTCAAAAGGAAGTTAACATTTCTAATGGGCTAAAATCGAAAGTACAGCTTTTATTAAAGCAATTCGCGTGAAATTTTTTTTGCTCTATCCGAACCATTAAATTTAAATCCAAGCAATCCAAGCCATTGATTTTCAAAATTACCTTTTTGCCCCTAACTTCAAAAATCTATAAATAGGAGGTGTTTTCATTCATTCTGCTTTGCCAATTCACTTGAAAAGAAAACCTTACTCTCATTGCCTACATTCTCTTTCTCTTTAAGAAGTTTTGTCTCTCTTCTTATCAAAGTTCTAATCATCTGAGAAGATGAAATTGGTCTAAGTATTTGAGATAAGTTATTTGCTTTAATTTATTTAAATTATCTCTTGCTTATTTAGATTTATAGATATACGAATATAAATTGTTATACACAATTATATATATATATAAATATATCTATATTTTATCTATTTATCAAATAAAAAGTCAATACTTAGACATCAAGACTATAGCGGAGATATTCCTCTTAAGTGAAGGAATTAGCCAAACGAGTGATCAAAGTCCTAAATGGTCTTTTATTTATATTATTTATATAAATATCGTAAAGTAGATCAATACTTGATAGTTCAAAAAAATCCTAAGATATTTCTCTAATAGGGCGAAACATCTGAACTAGATTTAAAAATCTAAGCGATATATCAAAAATATCTATATAAATATTAATTGTGAAACTATAAATTTGGTCAGTACTTAGATACCGATACAATTTGAATTTATTCACTCTTGAGCAAATGATAGTGTGAATTTTCAAACAGTCTTTAAAATCCTAAGTCGCCTTATTTATAATTATTTACATAATAGATAAAATATTATTATATATTCTTTTAGTTAAACAAATATATTTGTTATATCAAGTATTGTTTAAGCGATTTATTCATTATACTTGATAACTATTGTTTAATTAATTTATTCATTATATTGTTGATCACAAGTATTTGAACTTAAATTCATTCATAAAATATTTGTTGGATAATATCTAAAATTAAAATTATAATTTGTTTAAATTCATAAAAACATACTCTTTATTATAAAATTAATTACATTAATCTATATATCTGCTTTTACAGAAGAATTTTTAAGCTAAACTAAAATTGATTTATCTGCTTAATCAAGAAGCATAAGTATAAAAGTTATATAAAATTTTGGCAAAACTAATGATTTAACCACTGTAGTTGGCAAGTTTTATTTAATAGACTACTGAACTTTTATTTTTTTAAATTATCCCATTGAACTAATTATTATTTTAAAATTGAGTCATTCTGTTAACTCTGGCTTACCACTGTTAAATCTTTTCCTACGTGGACACATGAAAAAAATGACATGGTCTATTCTTACTTTCTTTCTTTCTCTCTCCTTTCTTCTGCCTCTCCCTTCTTCAAACATACGAGCTGAAGCTGAATGAGAGCTTTTCTACATCAGAAACAATTCAAGTTTAGATTTGACCCTATTTTTCAGACCTTGATCCATAACCAACAATCATATTTGATGAGATGAAAAGGTAAATCGTTAATTTTCAAAAAGGTTTCCCAACTTTCCTTAAATTCAAAACCCTAATTGAGTCCAATTTTTTAAACTTGCATACGTAAAAGGGAATTCCAAAGCCGTAAAGGAGTCCAATTTCAAAATTTACATATTTAAAAAATAATTAGGGTTCCAACCTCTGTTCAATTTCAGTCACGATAGAAAAATTGGGTTTGTTTTAATGTAGTTGGGTGATGGCGGTTGATTGATGATTTCGACCATAGCCAACAGAAAAAATTAGGAAAATAAATTTGAAAGAGCTTGAAGAAGTTCCCTAATTCAATGAAAACCTTCAGGACAACTATTTTTACTCTAAAGTTTTAACATACCTCAATTCTTTAGCCTCCGTTGAAGACTCCAATTTCACTAATCTCTTCTCCGACAAGAAATCAAACGATATTATCCTCTGCAATTTTTTTGGTTTATTTGGAAAATGGTAGTTCGACACATAAACTTCTCCGGGCCAAACTATTGAGTGGTGGGTGAGCTATACACTGTGTCGGATTGAGGTTGGCTCGGATGGACAAGATAAAGAGCACCACTCACGGCCACTACCAGAGGCTGTCGTCGTCGTTGGTGCTTCGGTTAGCCATGGTGATGATAAGAAAAATACGTCATAGCTATGGAAGAGGAATCGAAAAAGGGTTTTGACGCTTAATCCAAATAGGACAATCCATGTTATTTTTCTATTTTTTTATTTTTTTTTTACTTACCATGTGTGAAAAAAATATTATTTTTTTGCCAGATAGTAATTTTTTTTTATTTTTGTATTTCTTTTTCGAGCCACGTAGATAAAAAATTTAATGTCTGTTTAAATTTTTTTTTAACAGACTGGCCCAATTGTGAATTTAACATTAGTTAAATGGGGCAATTTTAAAAATTAAAAGTGCAGTGATGTAATTAGTACAACTTGCCAACTATAGTAACCAAATCATTAGTTTTACCATAAAATTTTATAAACGAGCATAAATTTATATTTACTTACACAGAAACACATTTCACATATATAAAAGTCATTGAACTTTTATATAATTACTTGATCTCTAATTGCTATCTACTTATTTGAGAAGTATTAAATATTTAAGTTACTTAAACTTTTATATATATTTGTACTAGGAATCGGATCAGGTCCGGACCTTTTCTTTTTTTTTGCTTTTTTTAAAACACCTAAAAAATAAAATAAAATTATGGAACTTGAATTTTTACATAATACAGTGTTTTGGGTGTGTTTTGGATACATATAATAAAACATGTCTGTACACATTGTACAGTCTGTACAAATATATTTTGTTATATGTATCTAAAACACACCCAAAACTCTGTATTATGTAAAAATTCAAGTTCCATAATTTATTTTTTTTTAGGTGTTTTAAAAAAAAGCAAAAAAAAAAAGGACTGGATTTTAAACCTATCCGGGAGTCCAGACAGGATCCGGTTCCCTTTGTACTAAATTTTTATATGCTTATTTAAGAAGCATATCGTTGTAAAATCTTTTGTAAAAAGAAAATGTGTATAGTTAGTTTATTTTATGTACCTATGAGAAGATAAGTAATTCTTCGACCAAGACCAGAGTCTTAGAGAGGTCAGATGGGAGTTGAGTCTCTAGTGTACTTGTGAGGTAAGAAAGATGCTATTTTTTCAAGACCAAGTCGTAGAATAGAATTGAATGCAAAAGAAAAGTGTAACTAAGCTTGAGGAGGGAGCTGGGAGCTTACTGTCCAAGATAGATTAGTTAAAAATAGTTGGAAGTTTGTCTATAAAACTTTGTAACACTACAAGAAAACAACCTAATGCCAACGGAATTATTATAGACGGAATATATTCGCTCGAAATTAAGTTATCTTTGACAGAATATTTAGTCGGGAGAAATTTCATCGATAATAGGGCAACCTCGACGGAATTCTGTTGGAATAAGGCAAAAGCTGTAGTGCGAGATTTTCCCTCCAGCGCGCTTACTGATCACGACGAAATAAACCTTAATGCCAATGGAATGTCTGTTGAATATAATATAAAGTTGACTGACGTATTACCGACTAAATTTCATCAGAAATAATGATGTTTTAAAACCTAAATCGCTATCAGTAGCGCAATAGTCAGCCTAAATTTTTTTTTCTCTCTCAAATTTTTTTCTCTCTCTAGTTTCTCTTATTTCGTCCGTTCGGAATCCCCTACCGCACCTCCATTGTCGGAACCCCTTGCCGTCGCTCTTTTGTCTGCCGAAATCTTCAGTAGCTGGCTTTAGCTTCAATTCCCGTTCAATTTCTTCTTCTTCTCGTTCATAAATACAAACTGTTATTATTGCCCAATTTAAGGTTTGGAACCCTAAATTTTTTGTTATACGGTTATGCATATGGTCATTGTGTGTGATAATAATTATCAATAATTGAGACTTATTTTATATGATTTTGTTAATTAATTAATAATTTTGGGACTGATTATATGTTAATTGATAATGTTTGAACTAATTATGTATTAACTGATCATTTTAGGACTGATTTTGGCACTCAATTGGAATTTGTTGGGATGTGATTGTCTTCTTATTTACGTATGTGCATATTTCTTTATTTCTATGCAAATTTCATCGAGAATTCTTCAATTGCAAAAAATCAGAGGCCTCCTTTATTTTATTTTTATATTTTAATTAGTTTCCAATAATTACTTTATTGTAATTAAATTAAATAATATAATATCTAGTAATATAATACAATTAAATAAATTAATTTAATTTAATTTACCTTAAATAAAGTGTAAATAAAATAAAATAAAATATTATATATAAAATAAAAAATAAAAATTAAATAAAATAAATAAAAAAAATAAAAAAAATAATATAAATAAATAATTAAAATAAAACAAAATAATTAAAATAAAATAAAGAAAATGAAAAGAAAAAATAATTTAACATAAAATAAATTATAATAAAATAAATAAAAATAAAACTAAACTAAATATGTTTGACACATGTAGTATACTTATTAGAAACTTTAGTAAACTAAGTATCATTTGCTTAGTTTGCTACAATCTTCAAAAAATTTAATAATACTTTTTGTTCAATCTTCAATATACACTCAATAGATCGTTTAGTTTTATAGTACATATATTATTACATTAACCTACAAATATATTGATTGCCTTAGTTGAGCTGACAACTAAGGCTAATACTCCAATTGGTTCCTCGGCACTAAAAAAAGGATGGGCCGTAGTTCTTGTTTGTGTCCCAAACTCGAATTGAATAATTGTATTACTGCAGACATTTCTCACTGTTCCATCATAACAGATGAAAACATCCCGAAGGAGGGCTATTGTTGCAAAGTGCAGAAACAAATTAAGTTGGCATCAACATGATACTATGCAACTTAATTACCAGCCAACTCATTGTGAGAAAAGTATTAACTGCCTTGGCTTTCTTTACAATTCGTCCCCGCAACTACATTTTGGGACATTTATAAGTTCCCCTTCCCCACTTAATCTTCCTAATTAAAAGTATTACAGCTTTTATTCTTTTAAAATAGAGAGTTCATAAATTATAATGAACTATATAGGAATGAGCAGAGAAGAGCAACTAATTAACCGATCAATGGCAGAATTTGCTATTAGAATTCTTGGAAATTCCAGAGGTGAAAAATACTCTAACCAGTCATCACATTTTATGGGTACAGGGCAACTCTTTATGTGACGCAATAGCTTAAAGTATTCTCCACCTTCCGTTCTTTGCCCTCGTTATGGTATTGGTTGCTCGCTTAAGACCTCTACAACTTCTAAGAATTCTAATCGCAAATTCTAGAATTGACCGATTAATTAGTTGTTCAACTTTGCTCATTCGTATATTGTGACGCCCCCAAAATAGGTATACATCACCCATCTTGAGTCTCCAAATACATGGTACAAAATTCAAATACAACTTAATAATACAACTGTCGTGTGACATACGAAAAAATATAAACTGAGAGTTTTAATACAAATATTATCTTCTAGACAGTATTCAACTCAAATGGAGTCCTCAATACATTTATTATCACATTATTTCATAGAATAGTGAGGACTACTAATGCTATCATCTAGACCGTCACCCGTTCCCCGACTAGTCTCGGCTACTTTCTCATTTCCTGAAGAGGACAATGAAAGCAAAAGGGTGAGCTCAACTAGCCCAGTAAGAAATATTATGACTAAGATAATGCAGAATAATTTATCATTAGCCTTCAACATTGTTAAACTGATAAAATATACAAAACATCAAGTTTAACTATAGCGGAATAAGCAATCCATTAGAAAAGTCAAGTAGAACATAAAATCTACTATCTTCTATGATTTAAAAGGTTTTTCATCACTTTTATCGCTGACACTTAGCTTAATAAATAATCCACATCATTGAATCACCCCTGCACTACGACCAGGGATATTCTTTAGAATCATGACCATAAATTATCCATGCACTACGGGCCAAGGATATTCGTGTATTCATCAATAGTCATGATCATGCCGACAACTGTCCATCAATGCAATACAGGCCAATGAGGACTTTTACCACATCATTTGTAACATTGCGGTTATGATTATACCAAATAATCCCTGGTCATAATCATACCAAGTCCATTTATGCACTACAGGCCACAAATAACTTTCAACAGAATATAAACATGAGGACGATGACAATGATATAAGAATTCAATAAAACAAGTTCAAGGATAAATTTTTAAAGATTTATAATTTAATTTATTCAGAAATCAATAACATCCAAATTATCAACATGATACTGCTTTGTAGAGTAAAATTCAAGAATAATATTGTACCAAAAATAATTTGAACCGAAAACTAATCAATTTTTATCATGAATAGTACCCCAGGTGAATAGTAATCGAGTGAATAGTACTCCATGAATAGTACTTAGGGAATAGTAACCCCGTGAATAGTACTCCGACATAAAAAAGTTAAAATTTATCAAGAATGCTCAAAATAATATTTTCATGAAAAGATACTGGATGAAGCGCAAATATCAAGGATATTATACTAATTTCATGGAGTATAGAAGTCAAAATTTTAACAAAACGAGTATAGAATTTATAATCTGAAATGAAATAATATTACTTACATACTACAGAGTATGGAAGAAAATATTATTTCAAGCGAATATTGAACAAAAATAACATCCCTTACCTTGAAAAGAAGAGTATTCCAACTGGTATAGCGGGGATATTCTTGAAGAAAACTTTCACCGTTTTCTACGCTTAAAGCTTTCGAAAACTCAAAAGAAATACGCTCAATTTTATAAAAGAAGAATTCTCTGATTCTGGTGTATTTTCAATTCTAACTTAAGCCCCTATTTATAGGAAAATGCTAGAACGCCATAGGAGACTAAATAAGAAAATAATAATATTATTATTTTTTTAAAATCAACTCTACGCATGCCCAAAGACCAGCACATCAACTTGGAACCAAAATTTGCAGCCCACATGTTTTTAACAAAAGTGGGCCCCACCCATAATTTTAATAAAAATATTTATTTTCTGAAACTTCAACAATTCATAATAAATAGCCCTTTTATCAGAAAAATATGAATTATATGTCCATTCCACACGAAATCGAATTCTCTACAACTTTGTAGCTTTAAGTTTTTCCAATTTCCAAACAGAAAATATCCGAAATTCACAAACGGACGATTTTCAACCTCTTAAAATTCATAACAAATCATACGCTAATTTTTAACGGTTCGAAATTTGTAGACATATACTCAACTTATATATGTATAACATATCCAAAAATCACAACGATCCAATGGTTGGATTAAAAAATATAACTCACGCAATAGAGCTTTAAGAACACCGATTTAATTTTTTAATACCTCTAATCCGACAAAATACTGATAAAATACCTCAACATTAATTCCTTCAATTATAAACACATAAAATAAATATTTTCCTATCTATTATTTATGTCCACATAAAATAAATATTTTCTTATCATATAAATCAATAATTAATTATTCACAAATAATATTACAGAATCACAATAATGATAACCAGGCCGTTCCCAAGAAAGAGGGGGCTTTCCAATAAGGATTTCTCCTTACTAGCGCGCAATTAGGTGACCAAACCTCTCCTTGACAGAACTTTCTAGACATTGCCAATAATACTATCTAATAATATTATTCAAATAATATGAATTATTGGTCTGATAATGGGAAATACTGTGCAGTGACAATTATTGAAACAACAATAATATAAAATATCAATGCAACAATTATTGAATCAATAAAATAAAATATTGAACAGTAATTACTATAACAATTATCGAGTAGTGCCTTCACGTAAGAATCAATAATTCAAAAATCACATGTAATACAGGTGTCTTCTTTGTGTAATGCCAGATTATCGTATTTTAACCACCGTGTATTTCAACAATGTTAACGGTAATAACTACTTCAAGTTATTTATAAAAACTCAAACTTGTCATTTTCTTCATCCAAGCGGTTATTCTACATTATGGGGCCCCAAATGATTGTGCGTGCATGCGAATATTCCCCGACCAATCGAATATTATATAACAACTTGCGTACTTTGCAAAATTTATAAATATTACCCACAACTATGACATTATATCAAATTCACTCCATAATATTCAAAAATGATATTTATAGAAAATTCATCTTTATTCAAAAAGTTGGGGTCTTACATATATAGTTCATTATAATTTATAACTTACTATTTTAAAAGGATAATAGTTGTAATACATTTACTTAGGAAGATTAAGTGGATAAAGAGAACTTATAAATGGCCCAAAAAGTGGTTGTGAGGACAAATTGTGAAGAAAGCCAATGCAGCTAATGCTTTCTTCACAATGAGTTGAGTGATAAGTTGCATAATACCATGCGGATGCCAACTTATGTTGTTTCTGCACTTTGCAACAATAGCCCACCTTTGGGATGTTGTCATCTATTATGATGAAACAGTGAGGAATGTTTGCAGTAATTCAATTATTCAATTCGAGTATGGGACACAATTAGCTGCAACTGCAATTCTTTTTTATTTATTGTCATTTTTTTTAAAAATTAAATCATTGTCATTTGAGTATATTAACATATATATATATATATATCTTTCAGTATTTTATATAAACGTCTTGATGATATTATATTCTTTGAATAAATAGATTCCGACTTCTCATGCACTATATATTCAAGACTAAAATGATAAAGTTTCCCCCCAATACTCCTTGAGAAGTATAAAATCTAGTTGTGACCCACCTCTACTTGAAATCAGGAAACATGCTCAATTTTAAAGACCTAGGCTTTCCAGATGTTACTCATATTTTTGCAAAATCAACTGCCATAGAGTGAAGGGTTGCCAACTAACGACATTTTTTACTCATAGCTTTATTCGCCTAAAGGTCTGCATGTACTAAATGTGCAGTAAAGATTGTACCAAAGGTATTATTGATCAGATAAGCAATAAACAAATCAACAGTTCCCAATAAGTGTTTCCCCATGTATACTGTACTTCCTCTTGAATTTTTGACAAAAGTGGTTCGATAGTGAACCACTTTGTTCAGGAATTCAATAGGAAGTACAATATAGTGAACCACTTATTGGGAACTTTTGAATTTCCTGCAACTCTCCTTTTGTTTATCTTATTTCCCAATAATTCTAATTTTGCATGAAATTCAAAAGTTATTTGTTGATAAGTAATCTAATCAATGATACCTTGGGTACAATCTCCACTGCACATTTAGTACATGCAGGCCTTGAGGCAGATAAGACTGAGTAAAAAATATCTCAGTTGGCAACCCTTCACTCTAGGGCAGTTGATTTTGCAAAAGCATGAGTAACATCTGAAAGGCCTAGAGCTTTAAAAATGAGAATGTTTCCTGATTTCATGTAGAGGTAGGCCACAACTAGCTTACACTTCTCAAGGAGTATTGGGGACAAACTTTATCGACGACGACCGACTATGAAGATAGTAATCTGCGTCTTACACTTCGTGGGCATTTGCAGTCTCTGAGTCCCGAGGAGTTAGCTTATGTAATGACGAGAGCAGCACATCAACAGGATGATCATGGCGAGGTAATCTTGTGATTATTTAGCTTATGCATATTGTGTTTATGTATAGGTAATGTTTATATATATAGCGATAATATTGTGTTGGATGGATATAATGAAATGTTGGAGATGCCGAGAAGGCTGCTCACTCCGATAACGACGTCGACGATTTTTATATACTAGAGCAGCAACGTCGACGTCCGCCCAATGATCCTCCTCACACCGGGGGTAGTACTACTGGCATTACTTAGTTTTGTAGATGATTAATACATATTTTATTCATCTTTACTTTAATTTAACTTAATTGGAAGCTTTAATTTTTGTATTTTAGTTGATATTTGACATATTATAGTTTAAACCTTGTAATTACACGTCATTTCTGTATATTTTATGGAAAATTAATGTATTTTTATTATTGTTGGACTTGTAATTCATATTGGACTTGTATGTGAACAAAAGCCAGTTATTACTGTATGAATATATGTTGTAGGAAGGTTATTATTATGTTGTATATGTTGTTGGTTGAGAAAATAAATAGGTTTACAGGTACAAAAATGTGGGTTAAAACCCTGGATGTTGCAAAATCAGAGCAAGCATTCAAAAAAAATCCTTATTCTCGATTTTAATAAGGTAATATAAATGTAATTCCATCGTAATTAATCTCGAATTCATGGCGTGACACGCCACATGGCTGAGTAAAACTAATTGATTATAGTCGACGGAAGGGATTCGGTCGAGGTTATCTTAGGCCCGACGAAAATTTCGGTCGAGAAGAAGTCCGTCGGACGTAGGCATTTCCTACTGAAATCTCGACGAACTTAATTTTGACGATTTTATATTCGATCGAATTTCCGACTGACTATTCCGTCGGAAGTAAGATACCCTCGACGGAATATCCTTACTCCCGACGAAAAATTCAATCGGAAATAACATGTTTTGTTGGAGTGTAAAGGCTTCTCCGCCTGTTGAAGGAGTTTTTATTACAGGAAGTAATATGATCTCAAATTCTAGAGAAGAGCTTGAGACTGGACGTATCTACATACCCAGGATGTATGTTGTGAACCAGACAAATCTTTGTGCAATGTGCGAATGAATTTTTTATTGTCTTGCTTATTAATTTAAACACTGAAAATTAATTAATTAAAAAAATTCAAAAAGGACTAAAATAAATTTTTAATTTGAAATAATCTATTCAACCCCCCTTCTAGATTATTATTGAACTTTCAAGTTGGTATTGGACATGAATTAGGTCCCTAAATTAGAGGTATAGGTTGAACCACGTAAAAATCTTGATGTTTATGGTTTGCTGATTTTCTTGTGTGATTTGCATAATTTTACATTATATCATTGTTCATTCATCTGCATATATTATTCTGCTGAAAATTGAAGTAAACTAACAAGAATTAATATTAAATTTCTAATACAGACACCTAAGCAGACATTTTATACATGTCTGAATTATAACTAATGGAGAACTTAGTTTAAATTAGACACCAAAGCAGACAAGTCTTACCTTTCTAGATTCATTCTGTAGCAAAAAAAAATTAAATTTGTTATTGATAATTGTTTCGAGCATAAAAACCTTTTCACCCTTTCTAGGTGTGCACACACAAAATTACAAATATATTATTTTCCTTAGTGAGGAGAATAATTTACTTGGAGCAACAAGTAATACTATTGCTTTATATAATGTAGAAAGAAAATGGAATTGAAATTTGTCGTTAAAACATCAAATTGTGGCCATGGCCACTTTCAAAATTGCTTAATTCATTATATTATGATATTGAATTATTTTTGTATATAGCATATGAAATTATCTATAATGGTGAGTCTTGACATGTTGGTCATAGACATAATTTGTTGTTAGACAATTAATGTGACGCCCCCAAAATAGGTCCACACGACCCATTCTGAGTCGCCAGATATCACACTATAAAAATCATTTACAAACTTCATTTATACTAATTGTTGACTCGTAAATGCGTAACACGACCACAATTAAACTGTGAGTTTTAATACAAATGTATGTAACTCTCATGGTTCCTCGACCACAACCTTACAATGGTACTTTACATAAAAGTACAGTCAAAAATTGTTTTAGAAATTAAAATCTTTGGGAAGTGCTCAAGGAAACCTTCGTACATGGGAGGCCATGCGTCAAGGTTATGATAGATATCATATGTCCACAGAATTATCCTTGGTTGACCCAATAGACCCAAAAGAAAAACTAGAAGATTAATATCATATTCTTTCCAATGGTGAGTCTTCTCTTGACATATAATTATCTCCACTGTCTGCAATTGAAAATTATATTTTAACCAAACTCCAAGATCATATAGGTAGTGCTCGAAGATATACTCAGTAAGTGGATGTGCACAACCCTGTCTTATGATAACACGAGATTGTATGTCATTAGACATCTTGTATGATAGTGGCAAAACACCCTTCCAAAGCTGGGTTCACCTCACCCTATTTGGTTCACCAAAATTAAATATCAAATGACGTATACAATACGACACACTTATCTAAAGTTCTCAATAAAATTATTTTCATACTATTTAAGGAGAACCTCAACAGCTATAGACCACCGGTACTATTCTCCTGCTATTACCCCGCTTCGACCCTGCTACACTCTTATTACACGAAAGGAATTGTGAAGCAAAAAGGGTGAAGCACAACTAGCCCAAAGAAAGAATATCATGACTAAAGATAATTTACATCATCAATAGCCTTCATCAATAATAAATCAAAGATTTAGAACATATGGTAGATGATAAAACTTTTCAACCATAGTTTGCGGTGAACGAAAGCATTCCATTAGAAGAGTCAATAGACCATCGGATCTATTATCTTCTCCATGTTAAAAGTCCACCAATAATGTTTTATCCTCGTAACATCAATCAACAATTCTCATCCACAATCATATGAATAACTCATAATCATAATTATGATTCTAAATTCCTCTTCGCACCCGGGAAGAAGATAATTTTCATCACCTATCTTCACGAAACATCAAAAATAATGATTATACCAAATCACAATTCCCCGCTTTCATAATCATATTTAATAAATTCATCTTTTACTACGGACCAAAGATATTCATTAACAATTCATCTTTGCACTACTGGCCAAAGACATACAACCGTATTTTAGAAGAGTCGAGTTGAGCATGATATCTACTATCTTTTTAATTAAAAGTGTATAACTAATATTTTATCACGAGACTCGACAATAAATAATCCACATCATCGAATCATCCCCGCACTACGCCAAGGATATTCATGTAATCATCAATGGTCATGATTATCTTAGAATAATCCTCGGTTATAATCATACCAATAAGCTCGTCTATCAATGCACTACGGGCCAATGAGGACTTTTACCACATCATCTATAATATTACGGGTCATGATTATACCGAATGATCCCTGGTCATAATCATACCAATAAACAGTTCATCTATGCACATAAGCCAAAGATACTCATCAATCAATAGTTCATCTTTGCACGTAAGCCAAAGATATACAACTGTAAAACCAATAATCAACAGTCCATCTTTGCACGTGAGCCAAAGATATACAACTGTAAAACCAATAATCAACAGCCTATCTTTGCACGTAAGCCAAAGATAACTTTCATCATAATATAAGCATTAATCAAACGAAATCAAGGATAAATATTAAAGACTTTAAATTTATCCAGAGTTTAAAAATATCCAAATTGTCAACATGATACTGCTTTGTGGAGTAAAATTCAAGAATAATATTCATGTACCAAAAATAATTTGGACAGAAAAGAAATATATTTTCGGGTAAATAGTACCCCATGAATAGTATCCTGTGAATAGTACTTCGAGAATAGTACCTCATGAATAGTACCCCAGCATGAAAAGTACCCCAAATACCCGAGTGAATAATATTCGGGTTAATAGTAACCCATGAATAGTAACTCGTGAATAGTACTCTGACATGAAAAGTGCCCCGAATACCCGAGTGAATAGTAATCGGGTGAATAGTAACCTATGAATAGTAACTCGTGAATAGTACTTTGGCATAAAAAGTGCCCCGAATACCCGAGTGAATAATACTAGAGTGAATTGTAACCGGGTGAATAGTAACCCGTGAATAGTACTCCGACACAAAAAGTGCCCCGAATACCCGAGTGAATAATACTAGAGTGAATAGTAACTGGGTGAATAGTAACCCATGAATAGTAACTCGTGAATAGTACTCCGACATAAAAAGTGCCCCGAATACCTGAGTGAATAATACTAGAGTAAATAGTAACTGGGTGAATAGTAACCTGTGAATAGTAACTCGTAAAAAAATACAAAAGAAAATGATATTTCATGGCCGAGTACAAAAGAAATGATATCTCATACAGTATAATAGATTATCTTAAAGCTAAATGGATTTTTCACTCATTATTCGGTAATCCACGTAGACAAATCATTTCCATAATTTAATAAGAAATGAATACAAAGGATCATTCACCATACATGCGGTAATCCACATAGACATGTTATTCCAAGCGAACAATAAAGAATGAAACAATGGAAGAATTCACCGTGCATGCGATGAGATCGCATGCATAAAGTTATTCCCAATGAATAATAAAGAATGGAACCGGTCATGCGTAATCCGCGTAGTATGGATATTCCAATATAATAATAAAGAATGGAATAACAAATGAATTCACTGGGCATGCGATAGGCCTAGCATATATAGGTTATTCCAATGTAATAATAAAGAATGGAATAATGTAAGAATTTCACCATATATGCGGTAGCCGCATGTAAAAAGTTATTCAACATAATAATAAAGAATGGAATAACAACCCTTACAGTATTGAAAGAAAATAACTCTCTTCATGAATACGAAAGAATAATACCCCTTACCTCAAAAGAGGATTTGGATAATCTTTGGAATAGTGAGGTAGCAGACTTCTTCTTCTTTCTCTCTATAATTTTGTCTATAATAATTGCTTCTATAGCTTTAGTGAATTGGTGAAAATAATGAATGAATGAGCTTCTATTTATAGGAAAATATAGTCTCGATAATTTTACGCGTTTTGGGGCTCAAAATATTACAAGATAATACCTTCCTCTTTTTTTTTATTTTTAATTTAGTCCTGCAAGTATTATCAAACTTGCACCACCTCCCCTAATAGTAAATAATGTGAATCAATAGTACACACATGTGAACAAATAGTTATAATCATGTGAATTAATAGTAATTAATTGCTCATTTATCCCAGTTAATTAATTACCCGATTAGTCAATATAACCTCCAGGACATCAATTATTATCGAAATAAATGTCGATTTTCACTAACACTAATAATTCCCACACAATGGAACTATCAATTTCATCTTTAATCAACACGAATTTATTCATCATTAATATTATAACTCACAATATTTAACAACGTGTCGTTCTAGGAAAGAGGGGCTTTCCGATAAGGATTTCTCCTTATTGGGCGCATGATTAGGTGACCAAACCTCTCATCGATGTAACTTCTAGACATTGTCGATATTACAAATAATAATATGAATAACTTTGTTGTCTCAATTATTGATTTAATAATATAACATATTATGCGAGATGATCTTTGTGACAATAATTGAATCAATAATACGAGAGATATATGATCGCCAATATCTTTGTAGTAATAATTGAGTATAATCGGTGACTTCTTACGTAAGCATCAATAATCAATATCGTGTGCTACTATGCAACCACAGCAGATTCTTGTATTTTACTACTAAGGGTAGTCAGCGGTTTTAATTGGTAACACTTTCGCCGTTATTTTTATAAAATGATAATTCTTTCGTTTTCTAACTACAACAATACTTTCGTTGGGGGGTCCACCAATGATTATGTCGTCGAACGAATATTCTCTGTGAAAACGAATATTTCCCGACCAATCGAATATTCCCTAACACAATGAATAACAACTTGCTTACTTTGTAAAATTTTCAAATATCACCCATAACTTTAACCCTTTCTCAATTTAACCATTTACTAAATAAAATAATAATTATAAAAATTGAATACTTTCATTTCATAAAATTTAGGGTCTTACAATTAATACAAGAAGGTATCATAATGCTTGTTTACGAGGAAATCAAGTGACGACTTGACTTATCTATTTACTAAGACGCTGACCAGAGTTTAGTAAATTTGACTATATGTGCTATGGAACTTAAACTACTTTGAGTTAGGGGTGATGGGAATCCAACATATTCCTAACTTACTCCTAGTTTATAGGTTCAATGAGTAAGACCCTAACTTTTTATGAATAAGATTTGATTTTCTTTATATATTATTCTAAATATTAAGGTGTTGATTTAATAAATGTTATAGTTGTGGGTTATATGTGCAAATTATACAAAGTAAATAGTTGTCAGAAAATATTCGTTTTGTCGGAGAATATTCTTTTTATCGGTTAATATTTGTACGACGGCGCAATCAATTGTGGGCCCCGCAACGGAATAACTGTCGGATATAGAAATCGACAAAAATAACTTTTTTTATAAAATAACGACAAAACTTTTACATTTAACTGTTGTAATACCAAGTGATATAGGTACAGTAACATGCGGTACTCCACAGTATCACACGGTATTTCACAGTATTTCTGATTTTTGGTTTAATAATTGATACAATAGTAATTTCATAGTATTTCATAATATTGACATAATAATTTTTTACAGTGATAATTACATAGTATTTCATATTATTGATTCAATAATTATCACAGTAACAACTGTATAGTATTCTACGGGGTTAAATGCTTTCTAAGTCACAGTACTTTATGTCAACTTACAAATTGGTCACTGATTTTTTTTTTCTTACAGTCAACTCATTGTACTCGACTTTTCTAACACAAAGTTAAAAAAACCGTTAAATACTTTGATTTTAACGGAAAAAGACAGCTAAGCTATTGAGTTGTCCAAAAAAAAGTTAATGTGATGTCCTTGTGTGACGTGACAGTGATTATGTGGATTTAGAAGAAAATTTTTATGAAAAAAATGAAAAAAAATATTTTAAAGTATAATATAAATTTAAAAAGTGTGCCAAAAAACAAGAAAATAAATAAAAAATATATTTAATTATTTTTGTAATTAATATCAAATAAAATTTTATTTATAATTAAGTCATTTATAAAATAAAAAATCCAAAATATGCTAATTAAAATTAAGGGGATTGTGAAATATCTTTAGGGAAATGAAAGAAAATTATAATAAAATCAGAAAATTTAGCAAAAAATACATGGTAGAAATTTAAAAATAAAAAGAGTTATTTAGTTATTTTTGTAATTAATAGAAATTTTTTATATAATTAATAACAATTATAATTGAGGAAATTATAAAATTATAAAATTAAAAATATTTTAAAATTAAAAATCTTTTCAAATTCGGACATTAAAATTATAATTGAGTCAATTTGGTGATAATTTTTTTCTAATTTAACTGGGATAAATAAATTTGTACTTTTACATGCAAATAATTTTTATCAAATAATTTTTATTTTAATTTAAATTTTATCAAATAATTTTTATTTTAAAATTATAAAAATTTAAATTTTATAATTTAATTTAATCAAATTTAAGAAATAATCGTTTTTATTAAAAAAACAAACAAACTGCTCTCTCTCTCTCTCTCTCTCTCTCTCTCTCTCCTTCTCCTCTGTT